>CM045762.1:113186032-113753532 GCA_025200525.1 Camellia lanceoleosa | reverse complement strand
CTACCCATAAGCGCTAGTTTCTCAAAGAGATATTTGATGGGATCTAATCTCGAAACCAAGATTACGGAGTGAGCTAACAAGTAGTGCCTCAACTTCCTAGTAGCCCATACCAAGGCTAAGCAAGCTTTCTCCAACGGAGTGTAGTGGGTCTCGTAATCAGCATTTTCTTGCTCAAATAGTAGATGGCTTTCTCCACCCTATCCTCAGATTCCTGAGCTAGCATACATCCCATAGTCATGTCTGTTACTAACCAGTACAGAATCAAAGGCTTCCCCGGCTCTGGCGGCGATAGCACCGGCGGATTTTGAAGGTACTACTTAATCTATTCAAAGGCGAATTGACATCGATCATCCCATCGAAATTTCTTTTCTTTCTTTAGGAGACCAAAAAGTGGTTCACGAGTCAAGGTTAATTTGGAAATAAACCGTCTTATAAATTGCACTTTACCCAGAAAGCTTCGCACCTCCTTTTCAGTCCTTGGTGGTGGCATTTCTAGGATGACCTTGATTTTGGAAGGATCTACCTCGATGCCTCTATGTGTGATCAAGAAGCCCAACATTTTCCTTGCTGTTACACCGAAAGTACATTTCTGCGAATTCAACCTCAGTCTGTATTCTCTGATTCGTTGAAAGAATTTCTTCAAGGCGGTGTAATGGCCCCTCTCTTTCTTTGGACTTGACAATCATGTCGTCCACATACACCTCGACCTCTTTGTGGATCATATCATGCAAAATGGTGGTTGCAGCCCTCTGATAGGTAGCCCCTGCATTCTTCAGCCCAAACGGCATAACCCGATAGTAGTAGGTACCCCACGGCATAGTAAATGTAGTTTTCTCTCTGTCCTCAGGCGCCATCAGAATCTGTTATACCCGGAAAACCCGTCCATGAAGGATAGCAATGCATGACCCACGATGAAGTCCACTAATTCATCGATGTGCGACAAAGGGAAGTCGTCTTTCGGACTGGCTCTATTCAGATCTAAGAAGTCCACACATACCCGGATTCTGCCATCATTTTTCGACACTGGGACGATGTTGGCCAACCAAGTCAGATATTCAAATACTAACAAGAAACCTGCTTCGATCTGCTTAGTGACCTCTTCTTTGATTTTCAACACCTAATCCAAATGGATTCTTCATAACTTCTGCTTGACGAGTCATGCCTCGGGGTCAAGAGGGATTCGATGCTGTACAATCTTAATATTGATTCTAGGCATGTCTTCGTAGGACCACGCGAAAACATCTTTGAAATCTTTTAATAAAGTGACTAAGCGCTCGCGCTCCAAAGACAACGTGGACCCAATCTGGACCAGACGCGGATCCTTCTCAGTACCCACATTAATATCAATGATTTCATCAGTAAGGGGTTTTGCAAACCTCTCCTCCTCTCGATTAATCAAGTGTTTCAAAACCAGAGGAATTCCTTCCTCTTCGTTTTCATTAAAATTCTAAAAATCTTGGTCAATGTAATAAACAAGCGGCACAGAGAAATACTCAGAATCAACAGCGTTCTCATTCATAAGGTCCAGCTTTTCGGTTACAACTGACTCAAAAGCAAAAGAAAAAAAGGACCAAGAGAAGACCTTGGCATCCGGGTTATCACCCCCTAGAATACCAGACTCGGACTTAAAAGAACCGGATTCTGTTTCTGACTCCACAGACTCTGTGGAATCAGATTCTGGCTCATCACCCGACTCAGAACTAGACAGGTAGCCCTCCTCCAACTGCCAGATAAGAGATGGTGCTTCAGATGCATCCAAAATGTTATAGGATGGGTTCACACCCGATTGGTCCCCGATCATGGAGATGGTAAGGTTATCCCCCAAGCTCTCTGAGTTGGCCGGAGGATCTGTAAGGAGACATGCCAGTTCTGCCCTTACTCCAAGCTCGTTGTTGTCCGAATCACTTTCTATGCTCTTTTCAGCTTCAGCACTTGGTTGAGCCTTTTCCTCGGCATCATTTTCTTGCAACTAGAGGTCGACGAAGATTTCAAAGCCAGGAATGCACTGTTTCATAGAATTCATCCAGGGCTTGGGAAAGCAGCAAAAGGGGAAGTCTTCACCCTCTTAAACAAAGCAGCCATTCAGCGTTCCCCGGATCGGCCTATGGATAAGCTCATAGTGTTTCCCAGCTTGCTTGGCTCTAGTTCTTCCTGCCATCTCTTCTCTTTTCCTAACCCAATCATCTTTGGTAGGTGCATAACCCATACGTTATGATGCACATCGGCCAATACTGTGACACCTTTTCGGCCACTTCTTTCATACCCAATTCTTGGCACATGTTGCAGTTTGTTCATGAAATAAACAGACTGGGGCTGACATACATGCTCTCATCTGCTGCCAAGATGGTCTGTACTACCCAGGCCTCAGCCAGCGTAAACCCTGAAAGGAATACATCCTCCTCGCCATGAACGATCTCCAACACTGGTGTAGTTACCTTTGATGGGGAATGGATAGATGAATTCCTGAAGACAATCGCCACTCATTTCCCGTAAGGGTATTTCAGCATTTGATGGAAGGTAGAGGAGACTGTTTTCAAAAGGTGTAACTACGGCCTTCCTGGCAGTAAGTTGAAGGTAGCCGGGACATCCAGGACATGGAACTCGACATCCTGCTGAGTTGGTCCCACTTGGACTCTGATTTGTACCATACCCATAACCTCCCTACTTGTATTATCATATGCCCGAATTACTTGGGTGGTAAGCACAAAGTCTACCAGCCTAAGGCTGATGGCATAGGCTGTGCGAGAAGGACAGACGTTGATAGTTGAACCGGTGTTGACTAACACCACTGGTACCCACTTTTCTCTGCATTCAACAGATATGTACAGGGGTTTGTTGTGAGTTGAGCCTTTCGGTGACAGTTCTTTATCAGAAAGGTTAGGGTTGGCTGGGCACCACTTGGGAAGACCATTCCCACAAGCTGTTCAAGGGTAGTGTCAATGGATAGTTTGGCTTTGTCAGCACAGCTTGTCGATGCACCCGGGAGACCATAAGAAGACCCCAGATTGAAATGTCAGCTTGGATTTTCTTTAGTTGCTTCAACATTGCCTCTTCTTCCAATTGCTTTTCTTTCTGTTTCTTAACCTCTCTATCTTTCTAAGAGGCCTCAACTTGGTCTAAATATGGTGGCTTGAAATACCGCCCACTCCTCGTCATATGATCAATCTCTTCAGCGTACCACGTGTTGTCTAGAAAGCTCTCACCCCAGTCCTCGTCGGTGTAAGCCAGAAGCAGATCATCATCCTCTCACCATACACCTCTGGCAACCAACAAACAGTTGTCCAGCTCCGTTTGGATCACTTTAACTTTACAAGTTTTCCCTCTAGGGTGTTGAGCCATTCTAGCTTTCTACTTGTCTTCAACCCTCTCTTGTGCAAGCGTAGCTTCCTGTTCTGTAGCCACAGTACTCACGATGCCCAGTTCTTGAGTTGAATTTTGTGCGCTAGTGTTCTCCGGCAGTTTTCCCTTTTCATCGGCCATTCTGGCCACTACAGCAATTCTTGCTCCATTTTCTTCCGATTTTGTTTTAGTTCCTTCCTCCCTATCGGGTTCATCAATCAACCACCCAGAGTTGTCCGTTGACCCATTCAAATCAAACCAGTCAATCTGCACATCCCCTTGATCTTGTTCGTCAAAGAATTGTAGGTTGTCTAAGTCCTCTTCTACCTCCACCAGATCATCCAAACCTTGGCTTGGGCCATCCTCCCTAACCACATTAACCTCCACTACAATTGGCAATACCACTTCCGGCTTGTCTTGATCAATCGGCACAATGTTGCATCTTGGATCATACTCTCCCTCAGACAAGTCCTTAGAACACTCAGGCATCGGACTTGTACACTCCTCTAAGGCCAGCCTCCCTTCAACTCCAATCGTCACCAACATAGGTTTAGGTTGAAGTGCAGACGTGTTCATCATGCACAAATCTGTGCTTTCAAGAATGAACACTATCGGTTTGGGTAGGTGGGAAGGGGTAATATATACGCTGGGGTTGTAGGAGATGGCCAGTGTATGGATTAGGTTTAGGTTTCGAGGTGGGCGAACTTGATTGTGGGTCGGGAGAGGGTTGGTAGTTACATTTTCTTTTTGGGATGGTGCAATCACCTTATTGTCAATGAGGTCTTGAATCTCATGACACAGTCTGAAGCATTGGTTGGTGTCGTGACCATGCTGTTGATGAAACGCACAGTACTTGGATGGGTTGTGTTTCGATGGAAGATGATCAAGCAGTGGGCGTGGCTCTAATGGTTTAAGGTGCCCTTTTTTGATCAACACCTTCATGGCTTGAGATAAAGGCATGTGGAGTGGGGTAAAGATCCTCTGGGATCGGGCTGGGTTGTTTGAAGTTTGTCGAGCTGTATTGGCAAAGGGATTGGTGGTCTTGGTTGTAGTGGTGACAACACTTACATCAGACGGCCGTGCAGCTATGCTACCACTACTGGTTGCATTGGAACTGCGCACAAAAGGCCTCTTGACGTGCTCTTTCTCATCAATAATCAACCCTTGTTTCATGGCGTCTTCAATCTGAACCCCCATCTCAAGGAGTTTGGTGAATGTGAACAAAGGTAGGACGATCATCTTCTACAATAACTTCCCATGCAGATTACGGACTACTATCCTTATCTGAGCTTTCTCTGAAGGTCATGTAGTCATCATTGAAGCCTTAGCTCTCCACCTTGTCACGAATTCTGAAAAGCCCTCCTTTGCCTCATGGGGGGTTGCCTTGAGATCACAGGTTATGACCTCGATTTGTGTGTTGTACGAGTACTATGCAACAAAAGCCTCGGCCATTTCCTCCCAACTCTGCTTCACAGAATCCTCTAGCTTCGCATACCATATAGTTGTTATTCCCGACATAGTCCGGCCAATTCTGCAGTCTGGTCAAGCCCATTGGCTGTAGGATGTCTGAGAATAGCCAAAGACAAACCATGGGGTCTCCAGAGCCATCGAATCGGTCGATGTGTGGCATTTTGAACCGATCTGGCAATGTCACTACAGAGTCGGTATATCCGTCTTCTATATCAGGAATAGAATTCACACACTGCGTTCTATTGAAGAGCTTCTCCAACTTATTGACTTTAAGCACGGTTGGGTCAACCTCATACTCAAATGGAGCCTCGGTTTGATACACAGCCACTTTGGAGGCTTGTGGTGGGATCGGCTCTATTGGATTGCCCTGATTCTCAACAGGGGTAGTGGCTCCAGGTGCTGGGATACTCATAGAAGGTGCATGAGATGCGGAAGCTGCTGCCGACTGTGGTTGTTGCTCTTGTAACCTGTTTATTACCTCAGCCTGACGTGTTGTGACCTCGGCTTGACGAGCAGCATCTTGCTACATGGTTTCAACTGTTTGCTGAAGGTGGTGAATCAAATCCTCGATGCTGACTGGTGGATATTGTGCCATGGGAATGGGCGAATGATCTCGTACCGGACTAGATGTAGAAGACTGAGCCTGACTAGATGTAGGTGAAGTGAATGGTGACTGCTGTAGAATTTGAACCGGTGAACTCTGCCTTACTCTCCTCCATCTACTAGCCGACTATCCCCTAACAAGATCTCCAGCCTTGTAAAGCCTTCTAACATGGGTCTAGAGCACTTATGGAATATCCGAACTATCTGAAACCATGGTGTTATACTACCTAGCAAAAAGAAAGCAGTAATCAGAAACCACACAGCACCTCAGCTCAGATGTTAACAACACACAGATGTAATCAAAGCTATAGGACTACAGTCAATACTAAATTCTACCCCCAAAACTGATACCCAACTTACAACTAATACGCACATTCCTGTACAGTTTCACTGTAAAGCACATACTAGTTAAGTGAGAACCAAAACACCCTTATGAGGGGGTAGGGTTACCCTGTCCTAGTGTCATGTGGAACTAGGGTTCACTACTCAAACAAAGCGGTTTCACAGAATCCTGTATTCAGGTGAGCATCCTGTCCTAATTTGGAACAGTCTTTATGGCTTTCGATATGCAACTAGGCCAAATGGTCAAAAAGGGTACCTATCACACCTAACATCCAAGGGTTGTGTTCCCATCATGGCAGAGCCCATGACCGGTCAACCTTTTGGCAAGCTTTTCAAGAAAGCCTTCGGCAAACCGTCCAGGAATAGCAGATGGCAAACACAGTGACTTAAACGCACCAATACAACTACAATGCAAAGAAACATATAAGTGTAGGTAAAATTTCAAATCATGAATTTCACATCAAGTTCTTTAATTTCCCCAGAAGAGTCGTCAGAAACTATAGCTCGACTTTTTTGCGCCCCCCTTTCGGAAGTTTGAAATAAGCCCTACAGTATCGGACTCCCACGGTTCTGAATCTAATCTCACAAGTGCAATGTGAAATTGATAAACACCAAAGAATCCAAATCCGGCAAATCTTTTGGAAAATCGATTTTGAATCAAATTGCCAAAAATGGACTGTTTTGCCAAATACAGAGTCACCACCTAAATATTTTATTTTGGAAAAATTTAGGAAACCCATGACTCGTGCCAAAGGCTATGTGTCCGTCATCACCAAAATTGTCTCGGCTCGAGAACTTAGGTACGAGAGGGGAAGGTCATGAATTGAGCACTCCCACTCGCCGATCAAAGATCGGCCTCTACTAATCATGATATGAATCTTATGTACATTATATGCTCTTGTTCCGGTTATTAGGCTAGCATTACTATATGATGCGCACAAACAAGTATAGACTAACTTGCAAGAATTAGAACACTTGATTCATGTTTGTTTTGAAAATTGTTTCGAATATGTACCACTTGAAAAAGCGATCGCATATGAACATTGCTCAAATTATTCCAATTCAAGCAACAAGCCTTCATCCACAGGCATTCAAGAGTTATAGCATTTAAGCACTTAGCTTCATGGCAAGCATGCTAAACATGGAAACAATCACATTCATGCAATATGCTAAAGCGAGTAAAGGCTCACCTAGTACTCCAAGCCAAAATAAACAAAAGAGTTAGAAAAATACATGATCCTAACTTTATGCAATATGACTAATGCAACACATGCGACATACAACTAATAGGCTTGGCTACTAGTATGGCATATGAAACAATTTGATAACATGCGGTCTAAGCACGTATTCAAAAAATGTTTAAACTAACAATGCAGTTAGAATGATGAACCGGGCCTCAGTGCATGTAAGACAAATGGATGCAAGCATGAATAATGTGAAACAAAACATGATGTTCCCAAACTAACCATCATAAGCCAGTAAATAAAAAGGAGAAAGACGTGGGGTTAGAAGACATACACATTATTACATTACGCTCCCACAAAGGAGAGTTCGAATGAATAAACTAGCTAATTAACTAACTAATTAAAGCTAAGCTAATTAAGCTAACTATTACAAACAAATTAAATTAGCTAAATTACTTAACTAATTATTACAACAATGAATTAACTAACTAGTTAACTAACAACGAAATTGAATAATAAGTTAACTAACTAATTAAATAATTACAATACAAGTGCAATTAAAATAATAAAGTAAGCTAAACAACCTAAATACTACTCTGCCTTGGGAAGCATGGGATGTTCATGTTCATGCTCATGCTCAGTTTCCACCCGAAAAGCCATTGTTTTGCTTCCAGAGAGCCTCTGTTACGCAATAGAACACATTCACTGTTGCCAACTTCCGGAATAACTCTGCTCTGCCTTACAAACAGACTGTTGAATTTTGCATCAGTGACTAGCCGGCCAGTGATAAGGGTTGCCGGCCACCTGCCGGCCATGGAAAGTGGCCTACCGGTCACTGCTGCCCAGTTCTCCTTGCTGTAACAGAGAACAAATAGAGCAATGCACAGGGCATTTCAAGGGTTTGTTTGCACAACTCACCCCTCCTTTTCATGAACAAATCAAAGGAGTTGTGAGCTTAAGCCACAAACCACCAACTCAAGCAATTTCATTGCATGATGGCTTGTGAAACCAAGTGTGCAAGTTCAATAAATGCAATGAAACAAGACACAAAAAACCACCTCCCTATCATGAAAGATCAAGGGAAGTGATGACCTTGGAAACTTTGAATCATTTCATCACTAGTAAGTATGAAATGGCCCAAGTTCCATATGTTCAATTAACGTCCAATTGAACACAACCAATGTAACACCCTCAAAATAATAACATTAAAACCCATCAATTTAAACATGCATTGATACAAAAGGTAAATATTCTTCTATTCATCAGAGTAGTTCATTACAATGAGTATTACATGTTAACAACAAAAGAAAATGCCCTACGGGCTTACAGCTTTTCAAGTTAACACTTGGTTACAAAAAAAAAGAGTACTAACTCAAATACATATTAAGCCCTTGGCTTGAATTTACATGTAATACATCCAAAAGATAACAAAACGACAAAAGTCTGTCTGCCTCTAGCCTCCCAAGCTATGTCCTTGGAGGTGGCATGCTACCTGTAACTGAAAATGATGTCCCATAAAGGGTGAGCCACAGTCCAGTAGAAATACACTAAACCAGCTACAAACAATGACTAAAAGATTAGCAGTTGATAGATGGTCAACACAGATACATCCACATTTATCACATTCCGGTTTCATGACATTAAGTCCATGTTACATTTCATTTCCCATTTCTTTTTTAACTTTGAGTTTGAAAACAAGGCTGAACACCTAGCCAAATAACTTAATGAGATTAAGACTCATCTTTAAAACACTTTCGAAATTTATGATGGATACACATTTTAATGCTGTATCGATAAAACATAAACCATTTCTACACTTTACGAAAGATACACATTTCGGTGCTGTATCAACATAACATAGAATCACTTCTATACTTCACAATTGATAACGATATACATTTTAGTGCTATATCAAATCAATTCGAACACTTCCATAATCAACACTTGATACACATTGTAGTGTTGTATCAATGTCACACAAAATTCGGTTTAGAGGTCCATTCCCTATCTTCCCCTGAACCGTGGAGTGCATCCACTATCTCCTCCCACACAACACATGTATATAAACATAGATCATATACAATCAATCAATACATAAAGTTAATGTATTATTCCAGTCGCTATATTCGATAGCATACTCAATCGATTAGTTTTAGTTTGCCTAATCATCATGCATTGTCTACAACAATCAAGACTATCCTCCACCGATAGCCCAAAGCAGTTATTTCTAAACAGAAAATAAATGCACCAAATGGATATATAATTGACATTTCAACTAGGTGAGCGATGAGTGAATCTAACTACACCCCTTTAATCCCATACATATCCAATTCCAACATTCTCAATTCAATTCCTCTTTTCTTCAAATAAATTATACCAATTAATTTATCAATGTAATTAGGGCATTTCCCATAATTAATATCACAACCCTAAGGTTCCATTTTCATCAATAACCCAACATTTATCTCATTTTTCTATACCAAACATGCAAATAGGTTTATATAAACAAAACCCCAACTTTCGTAAAATTACATAAAGGCCCAAACTTTTCTCAAAATTACCCAACAATCCCCAACTTAACAAAATGCTAAAATTCAAAGACAAAGCTCATGAGAAGGAGTAGGATATCCCTACCTCGAAGTTTGAGCTTAAACGGAGATGAAGATCAAAGACCAACGTGCTCCAAATCCTAAGTTTTTCAGATTAAATCAAAGCCCTCAACCCACTTTATCTTTTTAACAAAGGACCAAGGGCAGAAACTCACCCTAGGTAGATCAAATCTTAGAGAGATGACAGGTTTAGAGAGAGAGAGAGAGAGAGAGAGTCTCGGATCTAGGGTTTGAAAAAGAAAAGGGGATGAAAAAGTGAAGTTAAAATCGCTGCTGTCTGCTGATATACAACAAGCTCGCTCGAGCGAAGGATTGGTCGCTCGAGCGACCAGACACAAAGAATACTCGCTCGAGCGAAGAAAGTCTCGCTCGAGCTAACAACTCGAAGCTTCAGGTCCGCAACCCAGAAGCATGCTCGAGCGACAGAATGCACGCTCGAGCGACAGAATGCTCGCTCAAGCGAGGAAACTCAAAACATACACCTCGCTCGCTCGAGCGAAGGAAAACTCGCTCGAGCCAAGAAACACAACTCTCAGGTCGAAATGAGACGCAGACGCATGCTCGAGCGCAAAACTTCTCGCTCGATCCACCAGACACAAAAACTCAACTCTCGCTCGAGCGACCAAACCCTGGCTCGAGCGAAGGATTCAAAACAAATAGCTCGCTCGAGCGACAAACTTCTTGCTCGAGCGAAGGACCAGAATTCTGGGCAGCAACCATTTGCTCCCAAACACAACCAACTTGTAACAAACCTACCCAACACATCCTATAACTCAAATACAAAGTATGAAAGGACGTAAATAAGATTTAAACAACTGCTAACATCCACGGACACAAGTCCAGATCACTGTACAACAAGGGGTAAAACTCGAGATCGCTATAACCAAATTATTATCTTTCACCATTTCAGTTCCAATTTTATTACATCATTTTAGTTACCTTTCCATTCTTTAATCAATTGAGTCCAAAGGGTGAGTTTAAGTCCTCTAATGGAAAGAGGGCTCAAACCAAAAGTTGTTTTAGGCAAGAAAGAGACATCATACCGTTGGTAATGAATCCCAAAGGGATTACCGCTCAATCTCATGCTTTAAATAAACAAGTAGTTTGAACCACTTTTAAAGCAAAACAAAAAAACCAAGAAAAGAGGGAGGTTGCAGAGATTATTAGTGCTGAAAATAAGTGAGAAAAACATAAATAAATGCTATCAACTCAAATGAGATGGTGTCTAAGGCCTAGAACACCAAACTCATGAGGACTATTACACAGAAGCATGCAAAACAAAGCTCAAATGCAACTAATAGCCCAAAATAGTGCTAAAACAGTCTAAAACAAGTCTTAAAACATGCTGGAATTAAGATAAAGATAGCTAGATTAATATGCTAACACATGGCACAAACTAGGCTAGTAAGCAAGACACAAGGAGGAGATGCTAACCCCTCCAAATTTGGACTTCAAAACATGATTTTAGCCACTAAAAAAGCTCTGAAAATTAGTGTTTAAAAGCTCAAAAAAAGATAGTAAAAGGGTAGGAAACACAAGGGCAAAGGCCTCCAAAACAAGGTACAAAGAAGGGTTAACAACCCCTCAACCTTTAATGGCCTTAGAACCCAAGTTTTAGCCCAAAAATACATAAGTTTTACAGCCCAAAATCAGTTGAAAGACAGCAAGAAAAATAGTAGAGAAAGCAAGCAAAGAGACAAAGTCTTATACCTCTTGAAGAGAAGAAACAATTCAAGAACAAAACCAAGTAAACAACACCCTCAAGAGCTCAAACCAAGCTCAGAAGTACCTCAGCTCAAAGATGAGAAGATTTGGTTAAGGGTGTATTGGCAAAGGTTGAGAGTGTATAGGCTAAAATGTAAAAATTTGCTAGAGAGAGAGAGAGAGAATTGTAGAGAGGGGGGGGGGAATTTTGATCTCAAAATTTTCTAACCTCAAAACATAAGAGAGGGGTCTCCTATATATAGAAAACATGAATTGCCTACAAGGATATCCAGCCCTATACGTGTGGACATATGCATGCATCTGTGCAAACAGCTGGCACAATTGTCATAAAATATTTACAAAAGAAATTGGCGACCAGCAAGCCACATCAGTGGCCGGTAGCCCAAAAGTGATGGCCGGTAGCCTCAACAGGTGGCCGACAAGCCACCATTAGCTGCAGGCTTGAGGGACCAAGGCTTGGTCTAAGAATGAGGCAACAGGAGTGTAAGGCTTGAAGGGCTCAAAGTTGTGGTATTCCACTAAGGATTTCAAGCACTTGACGAGCAAATAAACCCATCATCGAGTGTGCATGCAATGGCGTCCAAGCCGTAAGGGTCGTTAAGAATGGGGTGTCTACACATATGCAACCATAGTTATGACATTTTCTTATTTAGTTATGATATTATTTTAATTATGACTTATGATATCTTTGATTATGTCTCGTGTGATTTTTGGTTATATGGTTTTTTTTTTTTTTTTTTGGTTATGACTCAAAAAATATGAAATTATAACATTTTTTTTTTCTTTAGTTATATGGTATATATGGTACATAAGTGTGTGCCTTAACCTTTCCCTTTCCCCCCTAGAAAAATTTACTCATAAATCCCATATTGTGATTCATTTAATCTCATAAGATTTCTTGTAAACCGATTAATCCCACTATTTTTGATATAGTGAATTTAATGGGGCTGGCTTCTCTTTAGTACGTGATCGGATTAGAGGGTACTGTTGGGCCTGTGGAGGTCCACCACAGGTCCCATCTTGATAATTTGAACCATTCAATGTGTAAAACTCGTCGAGTACTATATAATTGTAAAACATCATGTTGATCGGATATCGATAGTTATGTGATCAAATCAGTTTTGTATTAAAAAAAATAGACGGTGAAAAAATAAACAATTGACAGAAATCTGATTCGATGAGATAGCTATCGATATCCGATCAACGTGATTTTTTACAAACATATAGTACTCAATAAGTTCTACACATTGAACTGTTCGTATTATCGAAACAAGACCCGTGGTGGACTCCCATGGATCCAATAGTACCCTCTAGTCCGATCATCGACTGGAGGAAAGCCCAACCAAATTTAATGGGTGCCTCTATTTACACACCACATTTTGTCTCAATGCACACCATTAATTGGTTATTTTTTATTACAATAATGACCTTACCTACAATGTCCAAAATGACCACAAAAGAATATCAATACACACCTTAGTTGAATACACAACATCTAAATCCTAACTCTAGCCACAATTGTTGTGGCCGCCATGATTTCACCGCCGCTGCCTAGTCACCTCTCTCTCTCTCTCTCTCTCTCGATTTGTATTTTAGCAATATGCAAGGTGGTGGGTTGCGGGGTTGGTGACGGAAGGAAGGCGCGACTGGGCTAGGAAGGGGACAGTGGCGGAGCACGAGTGAGAAGAGAGGGTGACATCGGTGAAGGTGATCTATGAAAGGAGGCGACTTACGGGACTGGGTAGTGGGTGGAATACTCAAAGGGTCATCCATTTCTGAAAATGAAACAGAAAATAGTGAAGGATAAATCCGTTTGGAAGTACAGAGCCGGACTATTCAATTTTGTTCAACACTAAAATGTCGAACATATTGAAGTTGTTCGATAGAAACACTCCGGACAGAAGGTTAATGTTCGACAGACTAGTGTCAAACGGTTCGCAAAATCAAACATTAATATACAATGCCATTGGTTCACAAAATCAAACATTCATCTACAATGCTCATGGCAATGGAAAAACCTACATAAAACCCTCAAATCTAAGCAAAATGAGAATTTTCACCTACTGTGTGTCCAATGTGGAGTTGTTTCCACCGGTGTCTTTGATGAAACAAAGAATGGAGGAGAATAGGTCTTCACCACCAGCGTCTTTGATGATACAGAGAATGGAGGGGAAGATGGAAGATCGTGGGTGGGGTGTGTGAGTAAGGGTAAAGATGGAAGATTGTGGTGTGTATTGAGCAAATTTTGTATTTATAAAATTACTAAAGGTGTGCCTTGAGTAGTGGTGTACTTTAAGAGAAAATGTGGTGCGTAAATAGAGACACCTGAATTTAATATATTCTCTGAGTTGTGAGTGTACTATTTTACCCTTATTCCGTTCAAATTTCATCCGATGTTTTTATTGGGTAAGAAAGTTTGGAGGCAGAAAAGGATTTTTTTTTTTTTTTTTTTCAAAACACCCAACCAATGTAACAGTTGACAATTCCACATTAGGCACCCACCATGCATAATCTACCGTGGATTACATACATTTATGTTATTGACCATTATTAATTAAATGTCTCCACACCCACATTGTATAAGCCACATTTCACAAAATTTGAACTTTGACAGTATCACATTCCCACATAATACACCATTGTTAATAAAATCAAAGTTATTCAAAATGGGGGTGGATGCTAATATGAGGATTTTCCTATTTTAGAATGACATTTGTGGAATTTTTGAAATATTTCATAAATGAGTACAAAAACTCTTTAGTAAATTTTAGATAAGTATGTAATTTTAAACCATGGATAATTTGGTCATTTATGAGTACCATCTACCAAGAAAATTCTATTTCCACACACTTAATTACCTTAGTGTATATCTTTTCTTAGTACACACACTTATTAATTTGATTATTAATTAATTTTTTCAATCCACACACTAAAAGTTACAATTATACCATTCACTCATAATCATTATACACACACCACTCGACCCTCTTTTCCGCACACTTGTTGAGCGACCCTACTTCCAGATTTGTGACCCATTGTAGACTCACGTGAAGGCCATTCAAGACCATAGTGTGAAGTGCAGTGAAGTGAAGACAAAGTCTTCCATTGAAGACTCTATTGAACCTCCATTAAAAACATCATTGAAACCCCTTCAAAAAATATTGTTGAAGATGAGTCATCTTTTCATTTTATTATTACATTTACCATTTTGTTATTGCATTTACTATTTCCAGATTAAGTCATGCTTCCGACCCCCAGTGGGGTGACCCCCACTGACAACCTCCAGTGACGTGTCGTCTTATCATTGGCTAAAAACAAAAAAGAAAAAGAAAACATTTTTTTTTGGCCAATCACGAACGACCCCCAGCACCCCCACTGGAGGTTGGAAGCTTTATTCTTCCAGATTTTTATGCACTCCATTGCCATAAAACTCTTTTTTTCTTCTTCTTCTTCTTTTTTTTTTTTTTTTTATATATATATATATTTTTTGATTTGGGGATTTCAGCACTGATTTTTCAAAATTATACATTTAATTCGAAACTTAACTTCCAAATAAAAGTGATTAGTTGGACAAATTTGTTCCCCAAAAAAAAAAAAAATCGGCAGTTGATATCCTAATATAATGAAATAATTCAGCACTGGTTGTATCACTGAAAACAGTAGGAAAAAAAAATTATGTACGAAAAAACTAATATTTTCATTACTAATAGAATATAAATCTAGATATTAAAGTAATATAAGAGTTGTTATGAGTATTGCTTTGTAAGCAATAGAAGAGCATAGAGTGTGTAACAAACAAAGTAACAACAATAAAAAAAATTAAGGTTTAGTTTTTTTTACTCAAAAAGTGCATATTGAGATTTTTTTATTTTTTCATTTTTTTAAAAAAATATGTACAGAGAATATTTTCATATAATATTATGGGTGCTAGTAAATATCCATTATAATTATTTTAATTTATAATATAATTATCATTAAAATAATATTTCATTAAATATATATACGTTAAAATAATTAGGCGTGTAAAAATAGAGGGTTCGTTTGGTTTGAATTTCCCAAAAAATTTTGAGAAAATTTCTCTACAAATGAGTTTTCAGAAAAACTCAAACCAAACAAATTTTTTCAAAAAAATTTCCCAAAACTTGTGAACCAAACAAGTTTTCCAAACAAATCTCTCTCTCATACACATCAAATCAATCACTTTTTCCAAAACTCTCTCTCAAAATAATTTTTCAAAACATCTTTCCAAAAACATCAAACCAAACAACTTTTCGTATTTTTTATCTCCCAAACTCAAACTAAACATACCCAGAATTTCTCCGCCTACCATCCATACTTGTAAAACGTAGTCATATTGTAATGTTCACACGGATGGAACTATGGATTCATTAAATTATGTAGACGGCTTACTGATTGCTAACATATGAAAATAAGAAAATGTTATAAATTTTAAATAATTTATCAAATTTTTGATCAAATTTTTCATATAGGTATGAAACTTACATAAATTCACGTATATAAATTTCACACTCATATAAGAGATTTAATAAAAAATTGATGGATTATTTGGAGTTTTTAATATCACTCATGAAAATATGATTTATTAATACTTTCCTCTGAATATTTTATAAATTTTGCCATTTATTTATAATTACCCTCACAAGAAATTTCCCCTATTTTAAATGGCCAGTTGTAGCTTGAACCCTAAACCCTCTTACATGCAATGCAACGAAGAAACCCCAAAAAAAAAAAAAACTCATATTTAGTAGAGAGAGAGAAAAATAGTTAGAGAGAGAGAGAGAAAGAGAGATGGATCACATAGCAGCAGCTGAAGAGCAAATTGCAACAGAGAGATTTAGGAGAAAACTAAACGAAGTTACCACAGCCGCCGAAACCCAACTCTCTGGTGTCCAAGATCACGTCAACTTCACTCTTCAGGTCTCTCTCTCTCTCTTTCTCTCTCTGCATATATATATATATATATATAAATGGTTGTTGCGTAATGGGTTCTTTTGATGATATATATATATGATTGCAGCAAGCGTATTTCAGATGCGCGTACGAGTGTTTTGACAGAAGGAGAACGCAAGATGAGATTAACAATTGCGTGGAGAATTGCAGTGTCCCAGTTCTCAAAGCCCAGAATTTGGTTGAGACTGAGATGGCTAGATTTCAAGTAAAATTCCCTTCTTTTTTATTTTATTTTATTTTAGGTTGAATTACACAGAGTCCTTTAGTTTGGGGTCGTGTTACTGTGGTCATAATTTTTCAATTGTGATATATTTGATTATGAATTTTGAATGACAATTGAAGATAGCTTAATTTCAAGGGTAAAATTATCAATTTAATACAATATAAATTAATTTGACAAAAATAAATGTCCAAAATTTTTTTTAAAAATTTTTGAAAATTATTTTTACCAATCAAAGATAAAATTATGTAAAATTAATAAATCTTTTAGACATTTATTTTTTTTACCAAATTAATTTTTATTATGTGGTTGGATGATGATGGGTGATTGTTACGATTTTAATGTGTAATCGATATATTTAATATATGAAATATTTTTAGTTTTGGATTTTTTGATTTAATAGATTGGTTTAATAATGATATCAAAGTTGTCGTCATATTTGACTTTTGAAAAAATATAAACTAATTTAATGAAAATAAAACAACCATCTATTACATGATCATCATCCAAACACGTAATAAAAATTAATTTGGTAAAATAAATAAATAAATAAATGTCTAAGAGATTTATCAATTTTACATAATTTTATCTTTAGTAGATAGAAATAATTTTTAAAAATTAAAAAATAATTTTTTAGCATTTATTTTTGTTAAATTAGCTTATATTTCATTAAATTGATGATTTTACCCTTAAAATTAAGTAATAGTATCTTCAATTGTCTTTATTTGAAACAAGATTCAAAATTTAGAGTCAAATGTGTCATAATTGAAAAGTTAAGAATCAAAATGACACAAGTTTCAAATTATAGAAACTATTAGTGTAATTCGTCTTTTATTTTATATATATATATATTTGAAATGTTATATCTGATAATTGCTATGTCTAGTTTTTGCGCATGAACACTGACACTCCAAATTGATCATTTATGTATTTTATATCCAATTAGAGCATCTCCAACTTTTACTGTTTTTTCATCAGCGTTCCAATTTTTTAGCTTTTTTGACTATTTTAGCCTGGGCTAAAAAGTTTGGTTTGGGAAGGACTTTTTGGTTTTTTTGACTTTTTTTTGTGAGAGAAGAGTGTAATGATTATGGGTTGGATGTGATGTTTTGTTTGTTGTGGCTAAAATAGCCTATTTTATTTTTTGTGACTATTTTAGCCCCAAAACCACTTGTTAAACACCACCTGAATAAGCTTTTCCTCCTTTATCAATTTGACCTCTTAATATATGTGATCCCAAGGCAAACAAAAAGAAGACTAATGTGTATGAAAAGGCATCCATGACAAGATAAGCTTGAAGAACCAAACCAAACCAAACCAAACCAAACCAAATCAAGTCTTACGTCCCATCAAATGGGATTGATTACATAAATCCTTCTTCTACACTCGATTCTATCAAAGGTCATTTGGTTAGTCAAATTAAGGAGGTTCATATTTGTATTTACTACATTAGCCCATGTCAATCTAGATCTACCCCTTCCCCCAATATTTCTCTCTACCGTCACTGTATCGCATCTCTTCACGACTATCTCTGTTGCTTTTCGTTGTATATGACCAAACTATCTCAATCTATTCTCTCTCAACTTATCTTCTATCGGTGCTACTCCTACCTGTTCACGAATACACTCATTCCTAACTCTGTCTTTTCTAATCTTGTCACACATCTACCTTAGCATTCTCATCTCAGCAACACTAATCTTATCTACATATTGTTTCTTAGTTGTCTAACATTCTGTCCCATACAACATTCTTAGGGGTTGTTTGGGATGATCTAAATAAGTGCACTTTTTATCTTTTTATGAAAAAATGTGCAAGAAAGTAGAGAGGTGATGTGATGAAAAAAAGATAAAAAGATGGATTATATCGAGGATGCCAAACCACCCCTTAGTTTAATAACCGTTCTGTAAAATTTTCCTTTTAATCTAGTGGGTACTCGTTTATTACACAGTACTCCAAACGCACTCTTCTACTTAGGTCACCCCGCCTTAATTCTATTGACCACATCTGCTTCAATCTCTCCAGCCATCGTGATAATCGATTCTAAATAACGAAAAAGTTTACTCTTAGGTAGTTTTTGGTTTTCAATATTCACTTCTTCTTTATTTCCATTGTTACTATTAGTAAAATTACACTATGTACTTTGTCTTAATTCTGTTTATCCTAAATCCTTTAGATTAAAGTCTTCTCTCCAAGTTTCCAACTTAGTGTTAATTCCTTCTATTTTCTCATCCACTAATACGATATTATTTGCAAAAAGCATATATCATGGCACATCATCCTGAATATTTTTCGTCAACTCATTTATAACTAAAGCAAAAAGATAAGGACTTAAGATTGATCCTTAGTGTAACCCCATAGTAATTAAAAATTCACTTGTCTCTCTAACCAGCGATCTAATAGTGGTCACTACACTTTCATATATGATCCTAATCACATCATTGTAGCCTTTTGTTACCCTTTTCTTCTATAACATCCACCAGATTATATCCTGAGTCACTCTATCATATGCTTTCTCAAGATCGATAAAAATCATATGAATATCTCTTTTCTTCTCCCTATACTTTTCTATTACTCTCGTCAAAAGATAGATCGCTTCCATTGTTGACCTACCGAGCATAAATCCAAATTGATTATCTGACACCTCTCTTATATCTCGTAATCGACTTAAAAATGAATATATTTGTGAAATGTTAGGAATAACACCAATTGGAGAAAAGTTGAGATAGAACATAATAAGATGGTTTAGTTATGTACAATGAAGACCTATAGAGTAGATGCCATGGTAAGGAAGAATGATTTGATCACGGTTTAAGAAGCTCAAACACTTCTATGGAAAAGACTAAACCAACTGGAACTTTTCATGCAATAAGGCTCTCTGAGAAGGCCTTTGAGAGGCCTTGATTTTTGGGGGGTTTGTCTTTTCATTTGAGGGTGACAACTTTTGTGGTCAGCTGGATGAACTTTAGTTCCCTATCCTTGTGCCAATATGTTAACAGAGAACTTAGACTGGATCTCTCTCTCTCTCTCTCTCTCTCTCTCTCTCTCTCTCTCATTGTTATAGCATATACCATGGATTCTGGGATTGGCCAAATTGACTTAGAGATGGGTGCTCTTGAATCTTTTTGTATTTCCTTTTTAATCTTTTGCTGCTTCCTGTTTGGTTTGTCCTAGCCCCTCCAAGAATCTTTTCTTTATTTGGTTTTTTGTCTCCGTTGTATGTTGGTTGAAAGATTGACTCAGAAAATATGAGGAAGGAATATATATTTTTTTAATCACTTAAAGAATGAGAACATGATTCTCTCTTATAAAGAGAACAATTACAACAGAAAAGGAAACTAATTAAAGCTAATATTTGACAGCTTCTACTTTCCTATTTTTCCTGATTCTATACAGCCTTTACTTTCCATATTTACATAGAAAAAAACAGATCCTAGAATATTGACTAATATTAAGGCAATAATAATCAAATTTCCAGCACTCCCCCTCAAGCTGGTTTGAAGATATCTTCCATAGCCAGCTTGCTAGTCAGCTTATCAAATTGCTTCTTGTGTAGTCCCTTCGTTAGCACATCAGCTAATTGTTCACCTGTTGGAAGGTAGGTCATACAGATTATGCCAGCATTGATTTTCTCCTTGATGAAATGTTTATCCACTTCTATATGTTTTGTGCGATCATGTAGAACTGGATTATGAGCTATAGATATAGCTGCTTTGTTGTCACAATAGACTTTCATAGGAGTCGGGTGAGAAAGCTCTAATTCTTCAAGAATTCTTTTAATCCACATTACTTCACAGATTCCATGGGCAACAGCTCTGAACTCTGCTTCTGCACTACTTCTAGCTACCACATTACATTTTTACTCCGCCATGTAACTAGGTTCCCACCTACAAAGGAAGCGATATCCGGATGTTGATCTCCATGTCGTAACACTTCACCTTGATGCGCATCTGTGTATACTTCAACTTGAAGATGTCCATGTTTCTTGAACAATAAGCCTCTCCCTGGAGTTCCTTTCAAATATCTTAAGATCTTATAAACGGCCTCAAAGTGCTCTGCCCCTGGTGAGTGCATGAACTAACTTACCATGCTGACTGCAAAGGCAATATCAGGCCGCGTATGAGACAAGTAAATCAATTTCCCTACAAGTCGCTGATATTGTTCCCTCTCTTTGACTTCTTCAGCCTTAGCAGCTTGTAACTTCAAGTTAGGCTCGATCGGAGTCTCTACCATCTTACAACCAAGCATACCTGTTTCTCCAAGGAGATCAAGAACATATTTTCTCTGATTAACGAATATACCTTCCTTGAATCTTGCAAATTCCATTCCGAGAAAATACTTGAAGGCTCCCAGATCCTTAATTTGAAGTTCTTTTGCGAGTTTCTCTTTGAGGGCTGCTAACTCTGCTTCATCATTACCAGTTAAAATGATGTCATCAACATAAACAATCAAAATTGCAATTTTACTGTCTTTTGAATGTTTATAAAATATTGTGTGATCTGTTTGACTCTGTGAGAAGCCACAACTGATAACTGCCTTCCCAAAGCGTTCAAACCACGCTCTTGGTGATTGTTTGAGTCCGTATAATGACTTGTTCAATCTGCATACTTTGTCGCTACCAAGTCTCTGCTCAAATCCCGGCGGTAGGCTCATGAACACCTCCTCTTCAAGATCACCATTGAGAAATGCATTTTTAATGTCAAGTTGATGTAGAGGCCAATCTGAATTTACTGCAAGAGATAACAGTACTCTGATGGAATTTATTTTAGCAACAGGAGCAAACGTCTCCTGATAGTCGATCCCATAAGTTTGAGTGAAGCCTTTAGCCACCAGTCTCGCCTTGTATCTCTCAACGCTTCCATCTGCGTTACATTTTATCGTAAACACCCATTTACACCCAACTGTTTTCTTGTCTTTGGGTAGATCAACTATCTCCCAAGTACCACTTCTCCTTAAAGCATTCATCTCCTCCATGACTGCTAATTTCTAATTCGGATCATCCAATGCTTCCTGTATATTCCTTGGAACAAACAAGTGTGAAATCCTAGATGTGAAAGCTCTATGGTTTTTAGATAGTCTTTGATAGGAGAGGTAATTTGCAATAAGATGTTTAATGCAATTTCGGACACCTTTCCTAATTGCTATAGGAACATCAAGGTCGGAAATAGAAGGAATAGGATTACCTAAAATTTCGATGCCAGAACTCGGGTGGACATTCGGGTCATTATTCCTCAGATGAAATCGCTTCCTAGTATAAACCTAAAGCTCAGAATTTAGATCATTTTGTAGTACTTCTCCCCCTAAACAAGAATCTTCTTGACTAAGCACCATAGAACTTGGTTCTCCTAAGTGATCATTATCAAACAGGTGTGGTTTTTTTGTAGGATAAATGACATTGGGGAGTGGGATAGAAATATCCCAAAAATTGTCTTCTACTCCACTTGTCTCCCCCTGAAGAGAATTGTTGGGGAAATAGGATTTTGTTTCTACGAATGACACATCCATACTCACATGAAATTTCTTGGTTTGAGGATCGAAACACTTATACCCCTTTTTGTTTGAAGAATAACCCAAAAAAACACATTTTATAGCACGGGGTTCAAGTTTTGAACGAAATTGACTGGGAACATGAACATAGGCAGTACATCCAAAAACTTTGGCGGGTAAATCAGAAAATAACCTCGTGTCAGGAAAAAAAGTTTTGAGACAATCAAAAGATGTTTTGTATATTAACACCTTTGTAGGCATCTTGTTTATCAAATAAGAGGCTATTAAAATTGCTTCACTCCATAAATATTTAGGAACATGCATGTAAAACATTATAGCACGTGCTACTTCAAGTAAATGTTTATTTTTTCGTTCTGCAATGCCATTTTGTTGAGGGGTATCCCGACATGTAGATTGATGAAAAATCCCCTTTTTTGCCAAAAACTCACCCAACTGCTCATTGAAATATTCTGTTCCATTATCAGAATGTAAAATACCAATTTTGGTTTGAAATTGGTTTTCAATCATATTGTAAAAATTTGTGAATAAATTTTTCACGTCAGATTTTTTATTCATCAAATAAATCCAACATAAGCGGGTATGGTCATCAATAAATGTAACAAACCATCTTTTACCAGAAAGAGTAGTGATTTTAGAAGGGCCTCAAACATCACTATGAATCAAATAAAAAGGTTTGGAAGCCTGGTAAGGTTTTGGCAAATAAGTAGAGCGATGAAATTTTACAAAAATGCAACTTTCACAATGAAAAGAAGAACAATCAATCCCTTTAAATAATTCTGAAAATAAATGTTTCAGATAAAGAAAACTAGGATGTCCTAGCCTATAGTGCCATAGCATTATTTTTTCTCGAACAGAGATTGAACTAGTACTATTAAAGCTCTGAGCTTTTTTATTACTAACAGGTACTTCATCAAAGTAGTAAAGACCTTCAAGCATCCTAGCACGCCCAATCATCATCCCCGAGTTCTGGTCCTGAAATTCACAATGGGATTCAAAAAATGTGACACGACAATTAGAATCCTTAGATAGTTTACTAACAGACAAAAGGTTACAGGCTAAGTTGGGGACGTGAAGAACAGCATTGAGATTAATTTTCTCAGTTAGTTTAATAAATCCTTTTCCTGCAATAGATGAAAAACTACCATCGGCTATTCTGATTTTGTCATGACCAGAACAAGGGAAATAGGTACTAAATAAATGGGAAAAACTAGTCATGTGATCGGCACGGAATCTATGATCCACGGAGAGAAGTTTAGGCAAGAGAAGGCTTTAGGATTTCTACTGTTTGTGCCAAAAAACACTAGGAGTTTCTGATAAGGAGTTGGATTTTATCGACTTTAGAGTTAATCAATCGCTCTTTGTTGAAGGGACTGAATCGGCTTCATTAGCGATAGGAAAGCCACGATTCTTCTCTCCTTGTTTCTCGCTTTTCGGTTAATGAGGTTTGCCATGGATCTTCCAACACGTTTCGCGTGTATGGCGAGGCTTGTTGCAAAAATCACACCAGACCCGTGGCTTATCATCAAACCTGCGCTGGTAATTTGCAGCCTTGTTGGCTGACATCGCTAATTAAAGCAGAAATTTCAATTGACTCACCAGTACCTTTTTTCTTAAGCATGACGCTCCTTCGGCTCTCTTCCCTTCTGACTTCGGCAAATACTTCGCCAATGGATGGGAGAGGAGGTCTGCCAATAATTCTTCCTCACACTTCATCGAACTCAATGTTGAGGCCGGCAAGAAACTTGTAAATACGGCTTTCTTCCACAGTTTTCTTGTGGTGGTTGCAGTCGTCAACCGATTTCCATTCGTATGTGTTGAAGATGTCTAGATCCTGCCCAACCTTTTCAACGAATTGAAATATTTGGTGACGGAATCATCTCCTTGACGAATCTCTCCCAACTTCAAAGTCAATTCGAAAACTTGAGATTGATTTCCTAGGTCAGAATACATCTGACTAACATTATCCCACAACTCTTGTGCAGTAGTATAGCACATGTAATTAGAGCTTATATCCTCCTCCATGGAATTGACCAACCATGTCATAACCATGGAGTTTTCAGCGTCCCAACTGTCGAACAATGGATCATTAAGCGAGAGCCTTCTTGTCACCAGTGATGTAACCGATCTTTCCTTGCCCACGGATATACATCTGGACAGATTGTGACCAGCGGAGAAAATTATCACCATTTAGGCGGATGGTGGTGATTTGGACAGAGTGAGAGTTGGACGTTTTTACCGGAATGGCAGCGGCAGGGGTTGAAGTGGTTTCGGACGTGACTTCCGACATGGCTATGACGGTTTTAGGGCTGCTGTGTTTTTTTGGCTCTGATACCAACTCAGAAAATATGAGGAAGGAATATATATTTTTTTAATCACTTAAAGAATGAGAGCATGATTCTCTCTTATAAAGAGAACAATTACAACAGAAAAGGAAACTAATTAAAGCTAATATTTGACAGCTTCTACTTTCCTATTTTTCCTGATTCTATATAGCCTTTACTTTCCATATTTACATAGGAAAAAACAGATCCTAGAATATTGACTAATATTAAGGCAATAATAATCAAATTTCCAGCAGATTGATTGTCCTTTTTCCTCATTCTTTACCCTTCTCTGTGATAAAACTCTTTTTCCTTGGGGGGAAAACGAGAGATTTCTGTACAGTAAAACTCTTTATCTTTATATGCATATAGTCAGCAAATGTCATTACCTTACCTACTGATAACTATATATGTGGTAGGCATTCTTCCATCATGTCTCTATGCATTCTAGATAGGTTAAAACTTGAGGGGGGAAAAAAAATCAGGCATTCAGGCCTATTCTTTGTCAGTTGATGTTGTTCTTAAAATGATCCTTTCTTTCTTACATTTCAATGGAAAAGCAAGGATTACTAAGAAGTGAAAGTAAAAAACTGTTGATGATGATGCATCGGTCTGCCCTTATCTCCACCTTTCCCTAGGCATGATATGAACTTGAAAGATTTCTTTCTTTTGCCATTGTTTAAAATTCATGTTAGATGAATATCTTATGTCTTTGGGATATTGTAATCTTAAAACTCTAACTGGGAACATGGTAGGAACTCTTTGGCTCACAATCATGTTACAGAAAACCAATTCTCTCCATTTGTGTGTATGTGTGCGAGAGAAAGAGAGAGGGGGGTGGGGGGTGTGTGGACTATGGGGTCCATTAGAGGGACCTATAGCATGGGGGCCTTGGAAGGGTAGCATGAAGGGTTGGGATGGCATATACAAGAGCCTCACTTCTTTCAAGGTGAGTAATGGGGGGTATGTGAGGTTTTGGCAAGATATATCGTGTGGGCATAGACCCTTGAGGGAAGCTTTTCCAGATCTCTTTGGGATTGCAGTAGACAGGGAGGCCTTTGTGAAGGATTGTTGGACTGTAGATGGAGTTTTTTTGGCTTTTTTCTGGTATTTTTTATTCAGCTGAAGGTGGAGGATTCTTTGGTTTTGCTTGGGGTTTTGGTTGGTATTTTTTCAGTGGCGTGTTTTTACCAGAGTTGCATATCATTCTGACGTTTAGGAGTTTTTGTTGTGCGGTAGTTGCTTTGCGCCCCCTTCTGGCATTTCTTTATGGAAGTCTTTGTACTTTTTGGGAGAAAAAAAAAGGTTACATAATTAAACTTTTTTTTATTTATTTATAATTTTTCCAATTAAAAAAAAAAAAAGGAAAAAGAGAAAAAGAAAGAAATCACCACAACAGTAAAATGATTAATATCTCTTAGTGTATGTACATTGTCAACAAAACATTACTCCTAATTGCATCCAATCAACTGTGAACATGTTTTACCCCCGCCTTTTTGTTTAGCTGTCTAAAAAGATAATACATGTATGATGTGTATAAATTCAGTTAGTCTAACAAACACATTCGTGAGCATGATTTTAGTATGTGCACGAATGTGGCACCTAAGAAGTTTATGCTTAGCAGTATACCAAATTTAGATTTGTTTTTGCTTACATGCTCTTGCATCTTAGAGAACAACCACACACAACTTTTATTCTTTTTAACTTTCTGAAATATACATATATATACACTTTTTCTGGTCAACGCATGCTATCTGATGATAAAGATGACAACCAATATTATTAGGGCATCTAACTCTATATTTTGAGTTGAACCCTGATCCCCATCTTGAACTTTTATAGAAGCATTTTCAAAACTTTGTATGGTGTATTGTGTTCTGGCAGTTGTTTTCTTTTGTAAACCAGTAGTAATTTTTTGAACATCTCTTTTGATGGATTCAGGAAAGGTTGAATAGGTCTCTGATGGTCTGCCAAGACAAATTTGATGCAGCCAAGACCCAACAGATCGGAAGCGATGCCCTGAAGGGTTTGGAGTCATGCGTTGACCAGTCAGTCCAAGATAGCATCAAAACATTGCCACATATTGTTGGAAGATTGAAGGCTTCTCTCTCCATCAGCGAATAAAACATGGTATTATGAGAATTTTCATCTCTTTCTATTTTTATTTTTTTACCACTTCTATTTTTTGTGATCAAGTGATAGAACTCATACAGACATGACCTGATCTGCAGTGACAATGGAGGCTGAAAGACAAAAAAGAACCATATGCTACTTGGTTTGACAAACTACAGAATGTGGTACCAATTGGTTGGACATTTTTTTTGTAATGAGGCAAACTGATGAATTCTACCTTCTGGTGTCGGATTTCATTTCATTCGTAACCAGAAAAGGGAACATGGGTTGCAAATTTTGGCTTACATGTGATATTAGTTATATCGATTATTGCTATAAATTATTTCTAGAGCAGTGGCTACACCTGAATTTGTGATGCATAAATCGGATTATCCTCTTGCACATTTGTGTCATTGTGTATGCTGGCTGTGAACAACTGTTCCTTGCTATCTCTTGGTGCAAAAGGACAAAGATGTTTTTTATTTTTATGTTTTGTCAAATGTGTTGTGTGGGAAAGAGTTATCTTTTTCTTTTGTTGTTTCCGGCCATGATAGATTCTTCAGATTTCATGTACAAGGAAAAGAGTTTTTCAAGCCCACCCCTCTTCATTGCCAAAAATGGTATGTCAAAGCTATTATTTGACGTGTTACAATTTTAACATATTACTATATTTGAGGAATGTTATTCCATTAGGATAAATGTCATATTAGCATAACCATTTTGTTTTTATTACTGTTGATCACATTGATTCCTTCTCCCTCGTTAATCCCCTCATTGTTGATCTTACTCGTTGATACCATCATCACATTGGTATCAACAAATTCAAAAATAAAAATAAAAAAGGAACTTCACCTGTCTCTCAATACTTTTTTTTTTTTTTTTTTTGCCATATATGAGTGAAACTAGGGCTGTATACGGTCTGGATTGGTTTGGTTCTGAGAAAATCTAAGAACCAAACCAATCCTAACAGTTATGTGATTTTGAGAACCAGACCAGACCATTACACTTGTAAAACCAGACCAAAACCAAATCGAAAAAACGATTCAATTTCGGTTTGGTTCACGGTTTCAAAAATTTCTATTTACAAGAATAAATTGTTAATATTAGTAAAATAATTATTCAAACTAATTATATTTAACTCATGATAAAAATTAATAATATTAAGGTATTACTCAATATTACATATCTATACTATCATATTATCATTAAAATTATAAAAAGCCAATTAATAAAAATAAAACTTGATATTATATATATATATTTTAAAGTTCAGTTCGGTTCAGTTCGAACCGCGATTCTTTTATAAAATTCATTAATCGAACCGTTTTTACGGTTCTTATATTTCTTAATCCGAAATCGAACCAATTCTTAATAAAACCGAACCAAACCATACAATTCGATCTGGTTTGATCTGAATTACCAATTTGAACAGTTTTTTAAACAGCCCTAGGTGAAACAACTTTATCCCTCTCACAACAATAGATCTAGTCCCTTGATCTCTCTACCATCTTTCCACAATCGATCTCCATCCTATGCCTGTGTGTCTCACCACTAAACAATCTCCTTATCTTTCACAAAATCGAATCAAATATAAAGATGCATGTAGCTTTATGACTTTCATCACAATCTTAAGCTGAATGGGTCCTACCATCATGAACGGAACTAAGAGAAGACGGCCATGGCTCTTCTGTTTCTGTGAAAATTATTGTTTGTCATAGAACTTTAAAAATATATATATCATTTTATACATAAAATAGTCTCGCAGTATTAAATATATATATATATATCATTCTTATTCCATCTTAAATTCTCTTTGTATTTTGCATCAAAAAAACTTCATCTTATTAAAAATTACTTCTATGGTATTTAAATTTTTTTATGTATATATAATTTATATATTATATTATACATACATGTGTATTTTGTGTATATGATGAAAAAAATTATTTTTCTTTTGGTGTCTCCGATAATGAAATCCTGGTTCTGTCCCTGCCTACCATTCATCACAATCTGATCATTAATTTTTGTCAAGTTGTGAAATTTGTGTTTCATATCTTGTGTGTGTGTTTTTTTAATATATATATATATATGCATCTGTGGGTTGACTTTTTAACTTTTTTTTGGCTATTTTAGCCTGGGCTAAAAAGCTTAGTTTGGAAAGGACTTTTTGACTTTTTTGACTTTTTTTGTGAGAGAAGAATGTAATGATTATGGGTTGGATGTGATGTTTTATTTATTGTGATTAAAATAGCCTATTTTATCTTTTGTGACTATTTCAACCACAAACCAACTTGCCAAACAACATCATATATTATTCAAGAAAGGTGAATGGAAGGGTGGGAATACAATTGAGAAGCTAAGGTGGAAAATTCAGCAACTAATTTAGCCCTTCCAATACCAACTCGTTGGAAAACTAACTCTTACCAAATCTCAGCTATTACACACCTCCAAACCATTGGAGTGCTCTCATGCAACTCACTAAATTTTCAAGTTAATCAGTTGCCTTAGACCCATGATGATGGCCCATCTCCTGACTAGGATCTTCTCAAAAATATTTGTTTTTATTTTTTATTTACAACTTAAATATTTTTATTTTTTAGCAAAAATATTTTGTATACATAAAGCGGGTTTTGTAAACACCTATTTTCATAGAGTTTATGAAATGCAGGGGGGGGGGGGGTGTCAGCCTAGTATTTCATAAATATCTCATCTTAATTTGTTTTCAATTTAAATTATTTGTTTATTAAGTAAAATGGTCAAAAAAAATATAATTATTAAAGTCAATGTAAGTATAAATAAAATGTCTAAAATACCTATTTTCATAGAGTTTAATGACTGAAAACACTTCTTTTCTGACAATTTTATTTAACGAAAATAGGTAAATGATTTAGATTGAAATAAATCAAAACATTAGAGTTTAAATTGACAAAAATTAAAAAATCAATATTTATTTTGTTATTATTAGGCTCAAACCTTAAAAAAAAAATTGTAATTTTTTCAAAAATTTCATATGCAAATGCTCACTTGAAAAGGAAAAGGTCCAGTTTGATCTGATATCCAATAAACATTCATTTTCTCATGCATTAAACTTTCTCATTCAAGGCTCAGGTTGCATTTTCTCGCATTCTTCTCGTATTGACTGGAAAAGAACAGTTGACAGATATCGTTCACCAAAGCTTGGAAAAACTACCTGCAAGCAGTTTAAAGATGTCAAATGTGTTGGTAACTAGAAATGAGAAGAAAATACATTACAAATAAACACACAATGTTTGCAATTGTTGAATCCTTAATTAGAACTTAGAAGAGATGATGTTTAAAATCTGTTGTTCAACAATAAATATTTTAGTATAGTTTGTTATTGCTGATTCAAGGAGTTCACTTCAGTTGCCAATACTCAAAAAATTCAAGATAGTAAAGGCAGACTTTCACCTTCAATTTTTGAGAGTTGATGTATTTTATATATAAATACATTGCAAGAAATATTTGTGTTGCTTAAATGTAATATTTATGTTAATATCAACATTATGCTAACACTTAAACTATTAAACATAAGCATAATAAATTCTCATTAACAATTCATCACCAATAACATATATCTTTAATTCTCAATCCTCACAAACCCAAATTGAAGAATCTATCAAAAAAATCTTCATCCTTTAATTCTAAAAAGGAAAACCAAAAGATACTGCTGTGCTTAAAGCACAACAGTAATTGTGGTGCTTCCATTTGAAGTGTATTATGGTTCTATTTTTATGATCCAAACCGTGCATTTTGTAGGGTTTGTTGAGTAATTCATACCTACCAAAAATCATATTAATCGGATATCAATAACTATATGATCGAATAGCATATTGTTTATGCTATTTCTCAAAATAAAAACTTATTATTTATTTTTTTGGTTGTCGATCATATAGTTGTTGATATCCGATTAATATGATTTTTGGTAGGCATGAAGTACTCAACAAACCCTATAAAATGACGGTTTGAATCATAAAAATAAGGCCATAATACACCTCAAATGGAGGCACCACAGTCACTACTGTGCTTTGAGCACAGCAGTGACCTCTTTTCCCTTGACAAGAACAAGGATTCTTATGCTGAACCGTGATAACAGGAATCAGTTTTAGACAATTCTTAATCTGAAATGCTAAATCACGGTTCTTGAACAGAAACGTCACCCCTAGGAGTTACTTGCAACTAAGTGCTCGACTGGAAGCATCAGTCAACCAATCTCATATTCAGGCGAAACTACTGACTGACCATAGGTTATTCATTCTTTTGATCACAAGCTGAAAAGAAACTTAATCATAAAACCCATCTGGAACTTCCCATCTAGGATATCCCAAAACCCAAATGCAACAACAAAAAAAAAAATTGTTCAGATTACACTGGTCAATGATGCATGTTTGGAAAAATTATACCTAGTAACCTACTTAATTTTTTAAAATCAAACCAAAGATGAAGAATAAAAAGCTTTAAGCCATTCTCTGGTCCATAAACCCATGCTTACGGGCAGGATCAGTAAACAATGTACACTAGTCATGGACCCTAAATTCAACAGCTCATAAGTTCAATTCAGCATAAATGTATTGCCATTTTATTTTCCAACTGTTCGTATGAGCACAACATAATATTTTCACTTGGTTGAGGAACCTTAAATTCAACAACGAAAGCTACCAGTATATAGGCCTTAATGCAACTTAAAATGAACTTATTTTCATAAGAGAATTAAATCATAGGATAAAGAGCTGTCAACCACTACCCAATCACCATACAATGATTTCGAGTGGAAGATCACATGTCCAGCGAATATGTATAACTTCAAACTGTAGATTAAGTTGGGCATACATTAATTTCATCAATCATCAACAATGATTTTTTTGCAGCGGAAATTTATAGAACCAGAAAAATTGTCAAACTATGAAGTTTAGACACAGCATGAGAAGAGGAAATTAATCACAACATTAGAGAAACGATGGTGAGACAAGTTTTAATGTACTTGACGAGAAAATAATGAATGAAATGAATGACCCCCCCACGGATTTAAAGGTGACATTAAACAGGGTTAACATGGAAAGGAAAGTCGAAGATGAGTAATTTGAAATCAAGTTGAAGATGCAACAATGACAAAAAGGCCACAAAAACATTGCTCAACGTGGTGCGGAAAGACAGATGACCAATGGTCTGACTTCTAATAAAGGAGATGACCTAGACAATGTTGAATGACAAAACGAAAATTGTCCGAACTACCCCAAGTCATAGAGGTGGTATAAGCATAGAGTTAAAGTTTTGGAATGCAGCTTTTTAGCTCTAACGGATTGCAATCGATGTCAGATATCAATGAAAAGGCACAACATACAAATATACATACCGCAATAAGCTTTCCTGCATTCTCAGGTCTCTTTCCAACCTTTAGTGCAGCAGCAGTTGCTGCTCCAGAAGAAATTCCGACCTGGTAACAGAGCATATAGGACGGATATGCTTTGAGGCAGATATATAAGTACATAAATACTTGCCTATGTAAATAAATATGTATATATACCAAAGAACAAAGGTAAAATTATAAATTGTTGAACACAACCTGATGAAACCAAAATTAAAGAATGGATAAAAATTAGAAAGAAAACATCATAAAAGAAACTGAAATCAAAGACTTAGGCAGCTTGAAGTACTTTCTAGGCACTGAGGTTGCTCGGTCCAAAGATGGCATCTTCATATGTCAACGAAAGTATGTGCTTGATTTGCTAAAAGAAACTGGAATGCTTGGAAGTAAAGCCTGTGATATACCACTAGAGACAGGACTGAAGCTTAGTGAGGATCAAGGAGGCGAGCCTATAGACAGGGGGAGATACCAGAAACTAGTGGGTAAGCTTATTTCCTTATTCCATTCGCGTCTTGATATTACTATTGCGGTGAGTATGGTTAGTCAGTTTATGCATGCTCCACGTGCTACTCACCTAGAGGCGGTTATGCGGATTCTGAGGTACTTAAAATCTTCTCCGAGAAAGGGTCTCTATTTCTCAAAGCATGGTCATCTTAGTGTGGAGGCATATATAGATGCTGATTGGGCTGTGGATCAGTAACTGATAGAAGATCCACCTCTGGCTATTGTACCTTTGTTGGAGAAAATCTAGTTGCTTGGAGAAGTAGGAAACAAAATGCAGTTGCGAGGTCTAGTGCAGAGGCCGAATTTAGAGCTATGGCTCAAGGTGTGTGTGAGTTATTATGGATTAGATTATTCTTCAGGGATTTGGGGATTCATTAGATAGATTCTATGAGGCTATACTATGACAATAAGGCCACCATCAATATAGCTCACAATCCTGTTCAGCATGATAGGACCAAGTATGTGGAGATTGATCAGCATTTTATCAAGGAAAAACTTACTAGTGGTACTATATGTACACCATTCGTGCGGTCTGGGGATCATCTGGCTGATGTTCTCACCAAAAGAATAGGAAATAAACCATTCTGTGATATTCTCAACAAGTTAGGCATGAGAGATATCTTTGCACCAGCTTGAGGAGGAGTGTTAGAATGTGTTAGGATATTTCCTATTTTATTCTTATTCAGTATGTTTATTTGATGTAATGAGCCCTTTATTTAGGCCTTAACTCACTCCTATAATTATGTTTATGATGTAATATAAAAGAGGATGAGAGACCACTCATACCTTAACTTTTCTCTCCTCAAAATTGACAGTTACTTCATTGGAAATATCTAATTTGCTTTTCAACAATCTAAACGCAACCTATTTCCAGGCTTCCAGCTGTCTTCAGTTGTGATGTGAGTAAATTTAACAATTTTGATCATAAACATGCAACTAATGTAGCTATTTTCCAGATAATTACATAGATGGATTTTCTTTATTATACATATATTTTCAAAATAAAAAAAATAAAAAAACCTCTGATCCAACTTCTTCTGCTCTCAGTTATAAAAAAATTGGGGGGGGAAACATTAAAAAGCAGCACTAACCAACAAGCCCTCTTGGAGTGCCAACTGTTTTGCAGTCTCAACAGCTTCATCACTGGGCATCTGAAAGAATTAACACAACATTAGAAATAAGAGATGGCAAACAGAGAAACCTTGCACTCTAAAATAAGTATGCAACTGTAGAACAGAATATGAATGACTAAATTAATGGGCTATGTTTTCATACAAGCAAATTCATATTCTTCAAAAGAGTGTGCTAACCACATCATTTTGTGACATGCACAGCATGGACAAGCATTCAGTAAAAAGACCAGGCTAAAAAACAAAGTTGTGTAAATGTTTTCAATCTCTAGAACAAAAAATGAAAAGTAGAGAACAAATCAATTTTTCCGCTTATTATCAAAATAAGAAAAGGGAAAATCTTGAATTTTACATGTAGCATAGGGTCAGTTTGAACCTTTATTTAGGGAAATTCTATTATAACAACATAAGTACCGCCTTACGTCATTTTTCTTTTTACACTCATTCAAAAAAATTGAAATTTTTACTTCATCTCTTTACACCCTTTATAATTCAAAAAATAACCTCATCCCTAAACTTTCTCTTCTCTTTACACTCCTAATTTTCCCAACCTTAACCCACATCCACCATTATCTCCAACCACCACCCTAACCCCTTCCCTACCCTTTCCACAGCCCCCTACACACTCTCCAACCACCGCAACACCTTTCTAACCTGTCCATCGGAATAAAAATGACATTTTTTAGACATTTTTTTTTCAGCATTCATCTTTTGTTCGGCGACCAAAGAAAACGGCCCAACAAATCAAGTTTGTTCAGTTGTGTTTGTGTCCCACCGAACAGGCCAAATATTGATTCATTAGCCATGTTCAGCCATAGAAATCTAAACAAACTTAAATTGTTCAGCTAACAAGGGCCGATCAATCTCAATTTGTTCAGTGAACCAGAGCTGAAAAGAGTAACTACATCAAAATGATTGAAAATTATACCCAAACATCTTTTAAACACAAAAAATCTTGTGTATTATTTATTTATAATGATTATATATACATTTTAAATATAAATTTTATTGCTTTTTTTTTTTTTGGTTATTTGTTTTGGTTTATATGTGTGTGTATATATATTCTTTAAGGTAGATGTATTTGAGTTTGTAGATGGATGGAGAGAGTTAGCGGTGGTTGGTGGACAGAAGGGATAGTGGGCTAGGTGTGCTGGTGGTTGGTGGAGGAGAACGGTGGTGGTGGTGGTGGTGGTGGTGGGTGATGGAAAGAAAAATGGAAGGGTGTAAAGAGAAATGTGAGGAGGAAGGTTTGGGGCTTTTAGTCCTTAATAGAAATTTTAAAAAGGGATAAAATGTAACAAAAAAATATTAAAATGAGGGATGTAATGAGCTAAAAGTGTTGTATAAGTAGAATTTCCCCTTTATTTAATGCATTTTATAGGTTATAACTTTGTCAGACATATTATGGCTTTTTATTCAATTTTAGGTGCAAGAGTACTTTATTAATTTTGTGAAATTTTGAATACGAGTTAAGTCACCCATAGGTCATTTTGTGGGCTAAGTAGTATAGACATGCACACACGACACAACAGAGACATACTGACACGTCGATTTTTAAAAAATGCATGACATGACATGTTGAGATATTAAATTTTTTTAAACCAAACCAAACCAAACCAAGCCTTAAGTCCCATCAAATGGGGTCGGCTACATGAATCCTTCTTCTCCACGCGGCTCTATCAAAAGCCATTTTATTAGTCAAGTTAAGTAGATTCATATCTCTATTTACTATACTAGCTAACGTCAATCTAGGTCTACCCCGTCCCCTAACACTTCCATCTACCATCACTGCATCGCATCTCTTCACTACTACCTCTATTGGTCTCCGTTGAATATGGTCAAACCATCTCAATATATTCTCTCTCAACTTAACTTCTATTGGTGCTGCTTCTACCCGTTCTCGAATATACTCATTCCTAATTCTGTCTTTTTTAGTCTTGCCACACATTTACCTAAACATCCTCATCTCAACAATACTCATCTTATCTACATGTTGCTTCTTGGTTGCCCAACACTCAGTCCCATACAACATCAATGGTCTAATAGTTGTTCTATAGAACTTTCCTTTTATTTTAGTAGATACTCGTTTATCGTATACTACCCCAGACGCACTTCTCCACTTAAGCCATTCCACCTAAATTCTATGGACTACGTCCGCATCAATCTCCCCCGCCGTTGTGATAATCGGACCTAAATAATGAAACGGTTTACTCTTAGGTAGTTCTTGGTTCTTAATCTTCACTTCTCCTCTATTTTCATTGTTATTGTTACTAAATTTACACTCCATGTATTCTGTCTTAGTTCTGCTTATCCAAAATCCTTTAGATTTAAGTGTTTCTCTCCAAATCTCCAACGTTGTGTTAACTCCTTCTCTATTCTCATCCACTAACACGATATCATCTGCAAAAAGCATACACCATGGCACATCATCCTAAATATTTCTCGTCAACTCATCTATAACTAAAGCAAAAAAATAAGGACTTAAAGTAGATCCTTGGTGTAACCCTACAGTAATTGAAAATTCATTTGTCACTCCAGTAGGCGATTTAATATTGGTCACCACCCCTTCATACATGTCCTTAATCACATTAATGTAACATTTTGTCACCCCTTTCTTCTCTAACATCCATTAGATTATCTTGAGGCACTCTATCATATGCTTTCTCAAGATCAATAAACACCATATGAATGTTTCTTTTCTTTTCTTTTCTTTTCTTTATACTTTTCTATTACTCTCCTCAAAAGATAGATCGTTTTTATTGTTGACCTACCAAGCATAAACCCAAATTGATTCTCTGACACCTCTGTTATATCTCGCAATCGACGTTCCATCATCCTTTCCCACACTTACATTGTATGACACATTAGCTTGATTCCTCTATAGGTGTTAGACATTAAAATTTTTTATTTTTACAAAATTATTATATGTCATACATATGAATAATTTATTCATTAATAATGAAAAGTATGTAACACAAACTAATTACATTAAAAAAGCATATATTTCATAACTTAAACGTCAATATATAATTCACATAACAATTACATTCTAAAGAATTCAAAAAAATTATAGGTCATGTTTGTTTACAGGCGTGGGTGGCAAGATTGGATTGCTATGACTATGGGTCCCACCCACAGTGTGTTTGGTGATGATTTGGGAAGGGGGGGACTGATAGTGCGAGGGGCTTAGTAATCCCCCTCAGTAAGGGGATTAGTTTGGCTGAATTTTGGGTGGGATTAGGAAAATAGTGAGCAAATTGAGTCTATTTTATATAAAAAAAAATTTTTTTTTACCAAGTGCACCTGTTTGTTTTAGTTTTTTTTTTTTTTTAATATAGAAATAATTTTTTTTATTTATTTTACATAAAAATAATTTAACAATCCCATCACTAATTATCTCCCACACTAACATCCAAACAAACGCACTTTTACTCAATCCCCTCACTAACAATCCCCACATTAACAATCTCTTCACTAACCATCCTCTCACTAACAATCACATCCAACCTAATTCACCAAACAAACATGGCCATAGAACCTTAAAATACACATGATATATTTATGTTATAAAAGTTTTAAAATATAGTTAAAGTACAAGTTGTGTTCTAAAGGATGTAAAACGTTGTCATTATAAGAGGAATCAACACATAAAACATGTTCGGAGGGTTCAAAAAGTGTTTCTAAAGTATCCTTGAAGTGTCAAAAAAGGTGTTCGATATTATGAATTTGATTTTGTAACTAAGTCATGTTGAAGAATTGTTAGACATGCTTTTAGGAGTGACCGAAGAGTGTTGGTGTCGGATATGGCACGCTTCCACTGCAGAAGTGTTTGCGCTTCTTAGCTTGTGGTCAAATTATATTATTGGATCTTATTTGGAGTCTTTATTAAGTCTAGAATATTTATTGTAGTCAAAATTTCCTAGTTGGAATTAATATTTTTTTAAGTTTGGAGCCATAGTCCTAAAAATAGAAGTCTAGAAACCTATAAGGGTAGTATTGAGTGCACAAGGCTTGTCCTTACAATAGGATCTGAGAGAGGTAGTAGGTAGGCAATCTTTCCCCTACTCTTTCACGAAAAGTCAATTCTACTAACTCAAACCTGAGTCACAAGACTACGGGCAAATAGCACTTGCCATCCCACTTATAACTATGTACTTCTTACTATTTTATGTGATCTAGTTTTTGAGAATGGTGTGAAGCTTTTGTGGCTTCATGTCGTGCTTTGTATAACCTTACCTTAGGAGGTGATTCGAGTTCAAGGAGGGATCCATAGTGTTTCATCTCCTCTTCTTCTTCTTCTTCTTCTTCTTCTTCTCACAACTATTATTCTCGAGTTATTGTTCAACCCCCCAAAGAGTGCCTTTTTTCAGCCCCAAAACTCCACCCAATCAAACCCTAATCCTTAACCCTACCCTTTGGCCTTTGAATTAACACCAAAACCTCATAAATCACTGTTGTCAAAAGCTTCTAGCACCACTTTTCCTAAAAATCCTGCAACTTGAGAAAATTAAGCCGAAACTCATCTATCCCATCCATAAACTCTAAACAACTTCTCCTACCATTTGGAACCTTAACAAAAAAGGATGAAAAGAATTGTTTTGGCCTACCTATAAATGAGGTAGAGCCTTGTATTTATAATGCAACAATATTACAAAATAGGAAACGAAGATTAAAAAAAAAAAGGCGTTAAATCTGTGATTAACATAATCACTAATTTTATACACACTACCATAATTACAATATCACTATTTCCTAATTTCAACACTACCATAATTATAATATTACTATTTCCTAATTCCAACACTCCCTCTCAAGTTGGTGTGAAGATATTCAATAAACGTAGCTTGTCAATAGACAACTGGAGTAATGTTGGGCCTATAGACTTGGTGACCATATATGCTAACTGCTCAGAAGAAGAGACAAAGAATGGTCTCACAATACCAATCTGAACCTTCTCTCGAATGAAATGTATATCAACCTCTATATGCTTAGTTCGCTCATGTAGGACAAAATCAGAAGACAACATAATAGCAGACTTGTTGTCACAAAACAAAGACGTAGAAGCAGTCTTTTCAAATCCCAACTTTGCCAAAATAGAACGTAGCCATAGAATCTCACAAGTACCTTGTGCCATAGCCCTATACTCAGCTTCTGCAAAAGACCTAGAAACAACTGCTTGCTTCGTACTTTTCCATGATATAAGATGATCACCATTGAAAGTACATAAGCCAAAAGTAGAACGTCTATTCGTTTTAGATCCTGCATAGTCAGCATTAATAAAACAGGAGAATCTAGATTGAGGATCAGCTGTGAAGAACAATCCCAAGACATGAGAGATCTTCCAATATCTCAAGATGTGATGAACCGCATCAAGATGTTCTATACGAGGTGCATGCATGAATTGGCTAACCACACTAACTACAAATGTCAAGTTAGGTCCAGTATTGGTCAGATAAATGAGACACCCAACAAGACATTGATACATGCTTAAGTTCTCTAGTAATTCGCCAAGCTCTAATGTGAGCTTGACATTGGGATCCATAGGAGTAGAAGCAAGTTTACACCAAAACATACTAGTATTCTTAAGTAAGTCAAGAGTGTACTTCCTTTGAGATAAGGAAATCCCCTGCTGTGAGTGAGCCACCTCAATCCCTAGAAAATACTTGAGATTCCCCAAATCCTTAATATCAAAGGTGTGTCCCAAATCCCGTTTTACTTGATCAATGCTTATAGAGTCATCACCGGTGAGAATAATATCATCCATATAAACCAACAAGACTATACACTGACCTGTAGAATTACAACAGATGAAACACGTATGGTCTAAATGGCACTAAACAAAGCCCATTGAGATGATGACTGAGCTGAAACGACCAAACCAAGCTCGTGGAGACTGCTTCAAGCCATATAAAGACTTGCGCTGTCAACATACTTTCCCCGAATACTCCCCCTCAACTTGAAAACTAGGAGGAGGGGCCATATAAATCGTCTCAAGAAGATCCCCATGTAGAAAGGCATTCTTGACATCAAGCTGATAAAAAAGCCAAGAATGGGATGCTGCAAGGGAGATGAGTAAACGAATAGATGTAAGCTTGGCAACTAGGGTAAAGGTAGCACCAAAATCCTTGCCAGGAATTTGAGTGCCACTAAGCGAGCCTTATAATGGTCAACGGAGCCATCAGGTAGGTACTTAATAACAAAGACCCATTTGCAACCCATAGTACTCTAGCTAGAAGGTAAAGGAACCAAATCCCAAGTATGATTCTGTTCTAAAGCTGTCATTTCAGTCAGCATGGCTGCCACCCATTTTGGATTCTGAAGGGCCTCTAACATAGACCGAGGAATAGACTTGGACTTAAGCTTGCCAAGGAAAGAATGATACGAGTCTAAAACCCTATCATAGGAGAGATACTGGGAAATGGGATGATCAGTACTACACAGATAACCCCAACGGGGGATGTCGATCCCGAGGAGGATTACGACGAGGAAAGGAAGGAGATGTATGTAAAGGGAAAGAATTACCTGACCCAAGATTCGGAGAGGTGGCAGGAGGGAGCTGAGCACGAGGGTGGTGAGAGTATACCTGCAATGGAGGGAAAGGAGGCAAAGGTGGAGGATGAGAGAGGGGGCAACCCCATCCGCAACCTCGTCCAAAATGGGAATTGGGCGAACACTCGGAGTATCTGAAGGTGAAACTTGCAAGGGGGGGTTAGGACTAAAAAAAGGAAGATTCTCACAAAAAGACACATCTAGAGTGGTGAAAGTGACGAGACACAGGATCAAAACATCTATATCCTTTAGACATGGAAGAATACCGCAAAAAAAACACAACGAATAGACTTGTCATCTAACTTAGTGCGAGTGGGACGCCGGTCCTGAACAAAACATGTATACCCAAAAACACGAGGTAAAAGAGGAAAAATGGTAGTATTAGACATAAGAATATGGAATGGGGTAAGGCCATGTAACACGATCAGGAATCCTATTAATGAGATAGACAGAACAACCATGTGCCAATAAGACTTGGGCACACGTATACCACGAAGAAGACAACGTACGACAGACATAATATGATGGTTTTTACGTTCAGCTACACCATTTTGTTTAGGGGTCCGAGGACATGTACGTTGTTGAAGAATACCCGTTCGATTAAGATGGGAACGAAACTCATTGGAGATGTATTCCCCACCATTATCAGAGCGAATGTTTCTAACAGTTGTACAAAATTGTGTCTTAACTATCTGCAAAAACTGAACGAAGATAGGAAACACATTAGACTTGTGGCAAAGTAAATAGACCCAAGTGCATCTAGTGTAATCATCAATAAAAGTCACATAATAGAGATGACCCGAAAAAGCAGGAACAGGAAAGGGACCCCAAACATCAGAATGAATAAGGTCAAAAGCACTAGGAGCCCATATCATATGTGGTATATAACTAGTATGGACATGTTTAGACAACTCACAAGTATCATAATAAAATTTAGAATCCTTGCAAGCTTTATTTAATAAAGGGAAAAGTTGAAATAAATATTGAAAGTTAACATGACTCACACGGGCGTGCCATAACTCCAAAGTTTGAACCAAAAAAAAAAAACATAAGATATAGAATGAGGCAAAACAGACGCCTAAAAACTGGCTAAAGTCAAAGAAGGCTGGTCCAGTGGATACCCAAAGTAGTATAGCCCATCGCACTCATATCTCCTGCCAAAAATCCTCTTCAAACTCAAGTCTTGTAAAAGACACGAAGAAGGTGAGAAAATGATAGCACAGTTAAAGGTTTTGGCAAGACGACTAACAGATAAGAGATTATAAGCAAACTTGGGAACATGCAACATAGAAGATAAAGTGATATCAAGGAATAAAGACACAACACTCTTACGGTGGATAGAAGAGCAAGAACCATCAGCAAGACACACAAATTGGGCAGCAGTGTTGGGCTTAGGAGAGGAAAGAAAAGAAAACTCACTAGTCATATGATCGTTAGCCTCAGAATCTAGAATCTATAAAGGACTAGTAGACCGAACATGGAAAGTAGTAGAAGTACCTATAGCTAGGTGGGCAATAGAGGATGATAGACCAAGAGAACCAACGGTGAGGGACCCAAGTTGAGCCTGAAGTTGACCAATCTAAGTCTGTAACTGCTGTAAGTAACTTCCACCAACGCAGCAGTGCGAGCAAAGCCAAAACAATGTGGAGCAGGACCACGAGGACGGAAAGGGCGTTGCCTCAACTTAGGATGAAGTTTAAAGCAACGGGCTTTGACATGTTTAGGCGCACCACAATGATGACAAGTAACAGAATCGGGGGAACTCTGAGAACCAGAACTCGTAGCAAGAGCCATCTAATCTGCTAAAACTGGAGGGACTGAAGGAACACTAGGTTGAACTAATCACTGACGACGCTTATCATTGTCAATAGTGGCAAAAGCCTCATAAAGAGATGGCATGGGTGATGTGTTTAGAATTTGAATTCGAAGAGATTCAAATTCAGAGTTTAAACCCATGAGAAACTAATAAGTGTGCTATTGGGCAAGCCTCTTAGACACAAGGGAGGCGGCTTCTGGTGGAAGGTCAGTCAAAGGCTCATATTGAGCAAGTTCCTCCCAACGAGCTTGAAGATATCCAAAGAATTCAGCTACAAAAAGGCCAAGAGAAGACTGAGAGGTCCAGGATATATCCTAGTAAAGCTTGAAGATACGTGCATTATTGTGAGCATGAGCATACATCTGTGACAATGCCTACCACAAATTTGGAACTGTATCGCAATAAAGGAACATATGATAAATCCGATTTTCCATGGAATTGAATATCCATCCCCAATATAGTGTAGTTATCGATATCCCACTGAGCACGTGTAGGGTCTGTCGCAGCTGGTGGGGTAATAGTAGATAAAAGCTAATGAGCCCTTCCCTTTCCCCCAAGATAGAGTTTAAGGGAATGGCTCCAAGCAACAAAAATTTTTCCATTTAGCACCACACTCGTAATTTGATGAATAAGAGTGATAGGAAAAAGAAAAATCAGCACTTGGAACAGGCACAGTTTTGGTGGAGATTGCAGTAGAAACCTCAATAGAAATGGTATAAGATGAGTTATCCATGGGGAGATGATGAGGGCTGAAATAGACAGCAATACCGCAACACAGTCTAAGTAAACAACCAGAAAAGCAAAAAAAAAAAATCAACTGGCTAAATACTACCGAATAAAGGTAGCCCACAAAAAGAAAAGGCAAAAAGAGGTCCAGAAAAGTGCTTAAAGCATCAACAGTATACCCTGGAAAAGAGAGAAAAAGGGTTTAGACCACCCTAAAGAGGATGTTGAAGTACTCTAGGCCAGGATGAGACCTGGTCGACAGCAGCAAGGCCCTCAGCAAGTGTAATACAGTCCTGCCGAGGGGTATAGGAGGGTGGGTAAGTGGTTTCGGGTTGTCTAGAGGGAAGAGGAGGTCTGTTGGCTGTTGGAAGAAGAAGAAGAAAGAAGATGAAGAAACTGCTAGGCAGTGAAGAATAAGGGCCGACAGGGAGGAGGGGGTGGTCTAGGGTTTTTGTGTTTTGGCTTTGATACCAAAAAGGATGAAAATAATTGTTTTAGCTTACCTATGAATGAGGTAGAGCCTTATATTTATAATGAAAAAATATTACAAAATAGGAAACAAAAAAAAAAGGCATTAAATTTGCAATTGACATATTCATAAATTTTATACACACTACCATAATTACAATATCACTATTTCCTAATTCCAACACTACCATAATTACAATATCACTATTTTCTAATTCCAACAAACCCTAGAATCCATTCATGCCTTAAACCCAATTCCTAATGGAGGCAGCCTTTTGCCTAGTTCCCTAATCTTCCCTAATACAACCATAATACATCATAAATGTTGCCTATGCTTCACTCTCTGGAAATCATAATGCCAAACTCTTCAACTGCTAATACATTGTAGTTGTTTCATGTGCCAAAATTTATATCAAGTTTATTGGGTCAGGAAAGTGGGCATTTTGCACACAGCTCAACTTCCCTAAATGCTGCTACTGTGAGTTTCAGAACAACAAACACCCCAAAGAAAGTTGCTAGCTTGCCATATACGTATTACATAAGCCAACATCTATCCTGTCTTTGTAGTTACAAACATGTGTCAAAAGAACTTTGCAAAGACCTTAATGCTGTGTTTGGTTGGGGGATTTGAGAAGGGATTTGGAAAGGAAAATGGAAAAGGTGTGTGAAATTAGGTGAAAATTAGGCATGTTTTATTCACATTTTCACCTACCTCTTCCATTTTCCTTTCCAAATCCCTCCTTAAATCCCCCAACCAAACACAGCATAAGTGTTGTTATTTTTTGTTATCACTGGAATTGCACTTGCTGCAACCAATGGTGGGCAGTAACAGTACTATTCCATAACCGTTATTTTTCTGAAAAGCATCAGTGATATGTTGTTAGCATTATTTTATTAACATCACTGGAATTGCTTTTTAAAATGTTTGAACACCACAAACAAGTGACAAATATGAATACGTTTTTTTTATTTTTTTTATTTTTATAGAGAAAGGGGATTAGACCCTAGCATATTCCACCTCATATTTTCCAATATGAATGACACGTTAGAAAAAAACTGAATTAATCAGAATAGCCAAAAACACTAGAGATAGAAACCCATGATTAATCTGTTACAGATAAGATGTTCAACTCAGATGCTATAGCAAATATGAACATATACCTCCAGACCAAAAGAAATAACATGTAATTGTAAAATTAGACTGACCGGTATGACTTCATCAACCACATCTTGATTCAAATTTCTGGGAATGAAACCTGCTCCAATTCCTTGAATGTTGTGAGGACCTGCACTTCCAAATGGTAACAAACACAACAACATGCAAAACATTATTTTAAAACAAAGCTAAAAAGGTCTATCTGCTGACTCACCAGGCTTCCCACCAGAAAGAATGTTGCTTTCTAAAGGTTCCACGCCAATAACCTTATGTCAAATGAAGACAATTGAGAAAATGGAAAAGAACACATGAAAAAAGTAAGCTTCGTTTGAAAACATTTTTCCATTACAAAATTAGTTTTCCATATTCACAAGAGAATGAATATGGAGAAAAAATAATAATAAAAAATACATCATATCTAGGCTTGGCCAGTTTAAAATAAAAATAAAAATACCTTTATGCTTGGCTTCCTCTCTTTAAGGAACCGACCGACCCCAGAAATAGTTCCACCACTTCCAATCCCTGCAATAAAAATGTCCACCTTGCCTCTTGTATCTTCCCAGATCTCTGGACCAGTTGTCTCATAGTGAATCTGCCAAAAAAGGGAAAAAAGAAGATGAAAAAAAAAAAAAAAAAAAAGAGTTTATGAACACTGCATTGATCTCTTATCTTGTAAGTAATACTAATTGGAATGGAACAAAACCAGTGCCCCATCTATGATAAATAGCACCATACTACCTAACATGAACTCAAAAAAATTACCCTGACTAGTTGGCTCTGACCATCTGACCCATAAATATGTTTTTGCAAGAATGTCCTGCCAATTTAATTGAGAGAACCTCAGATTGCATATTCAAGTATCTAAGCACCTGATCAACAAAGTAAGAAGTATCTATTCTATATATTAAGCGAGAGGTTGTACAAACAGATGTCTTACCTGCTCTTCCCTCCTTTTTCTTTCCTAAACAGGTTACATGTGGTCACCTCTATGTTGGATCGAAGGCCATGAGGGACAGAGCTTGAGAGTGACACAGAAGAAAACTCAGGGAGTGGGCATTACATGGGGAAGACCGGGGTGGGTGGTAAAATTTGTAGTCTGATATTTTAAGCAAGAAAGAAAAAGGGATATAAAGATCATGGGATTATCTGGATACACATCAATTCCCTTTCCATTCTAATCGAACAAAATATGAACAAACACAGCACTTGCTGGCAATAAAAAGTGAGTGGGAAAAGCTAAAATATTGAAGAAAAAATAGAATGAGTGTATGCGAAAAAATTAAGAATCAAAGGAGAGAAAGACATGTACCAATTTCTCTGTCTATTTCAGTTTTATTTTTATTTTATTTTTTCGACTTCTTAACGTGACATATATTATTCAAGGATTATAACGGTTTAGATGTTCTATTAAAAGAGTTTATAATTTCGTAGTTTTTCATCATGAAAAATATTTTAAGCCAAAAACTTTAAATAAGAGTCCAAAACTCACTCTTTTCCTTTTCAAGCATCATCCCAAAGCTCTTATAACTTATTTTTCTATGGTCGTACCTAGTGCACAAGCCTCCGGCTTACAACAGCATCTGGGAGAGGAGAGGTAGCAGGTAATCAGGGTTACCCCACTTTTTTTGTGTAGAGGCTAGGTTCAATGACTTGAACCCGTGCCACAATGCTAGGGAAGATAGCACTTTCCATCAAAAAAAAATATTTACTAAATTTAATAACATAGCTAAATTAAAAATAAAACATATTTTAGGTCTAGAATTTTTATTTTTATTTTTCGCACCGCATATTGCATAGGCTTACTGTTGGTGTCGGATAATTTTAGAATCTATACACCCAGATGGCAAACTATAATCTCTTTAACGAGGTGCCACAGAAAATCTAGTCTTCCATAAAGGATATGATAACCAATGTTGCATATATACCTTACTAAATATGGCCTTCTAGGAGAGGCTCTCAACTATTGCCCAAGTTCTACATATCATGCTATAATGTTGTTTAAAGGCCCACATTTTGTATCAGAGACACAAGTGAGACACTTTTATTTAATTCTATCGAATACCATTTCAAACCGGAATTACAAAAAATATTGAAATGATCCTATCAGACCCAGGTTGAGAAATCTCATAGGCGGCAGCTCTGATGTATGTAGGCAACTAGTCATGCCTATCTTTGGTAAATTATGTGAAACCTGGACATGACTCATGTCCACAGGGATACAACAGAGAACATAAATCTGCAAACAGCCAATTCAATGGTGCTATAAAACCTTAAGAAAAACTTGGTAAATGGCTTTTCTAGTAAATCTGGAAGCAACAAGGTGGGGAAAAATTATAATAAAAAACCTTTGGATTTGCAGGATTGTCAGATTGTTGAAGCATGTAGGCATTTGGTGTCCTATATGAAATTTCTTCAGCTTTCTGAACTGCTCCTTTCATGCCCTTAGCAGAGTCAGTCAAAACAAGCTCAGCTCCAAACGCTTTCAAAATAACCCTTCTTTCCAGGCTCATTGAAGCTGGCATTGTCACGATGAGCCTATATCCTTTTGAAGCAGCTATAAATGCAAGGCCAATGCCTGTGTTTCCACTTGTAGACTCCACTAGAATGCTCTAGAGAGAGAGAGAGAGGAGGAAGAGAAGTAAAAAATAAAAAATAAAAAATAAATAAAAAAAGAGAGAGAGAGAAAAAAGTTGCATCAGAAAGATAGAAAGGATAGATGTCAATCAAGATTAAAGTTGTTATCAACAACATATGACTGAACAGAGTTGCATTCATGTAGGATGACCATGCTGCAGAGGCAAAAAGCCATAGTTACACAATTCTTTGTAAATTACAGCACTTCATCACCTCATGAAAAGAATAGAAAAACAACTTAACGAATAAACATATGCCCCAAAAAATGGTGTCAAACAATCAATACTTTTATCTATGAAGCACGGGTGCAGGTATGCCGATACAACAAAACTCAAAAAAAGTATGATACGGGTACGGTTGTGGTATGCCGATATTTTTTTTTTTTTTTTTTTTTTATAATTATGGTTAAAGAATCCAACCTACAAATTAAAATTAAATATCTAAACTAAAAAGAGAACTACAAAACTAAAAGACATATATATTTCAATTCAACAATGCCAACACCAAAGGAAAAATAAATATTGGCTCTAACTCTAGAAAAGGAAAAACAAATATCGGCTCTAACAATGCCAATTCAGTCCATAATGCAGACAAAGGAAAAACAAAAGAAAGCCCCATGTTTCACTTCCATCAATTTCATCATTGAATAAAACAGCTTCCATCTCTGGTTCATCAAGTGAAAGATTTGCAATTTCAAGGAAACCAGAACCCTCCAATGAATCAAATGCATCTACCCCAATGTCCCATAACTTGGTCTTTCCTTTTGTGTATAGTCGACTCCTCCATGATAAGAGGCGAATATTGGAGTGCACAAAAACCAAATCCTCGCAACGTGGTGGTGTCATTTTATTCCTCCTCATAGAGTGAATGAAAGAGTAGGTGCTCCAATTCCTTTCACAACATGATGAGGAACATGGTTGGCCAAGTAATTTCACTGCCAATTATTGGAGCATAGGTGCAGAAGAGCCATGTGCCAACCACCAAACCACTGGTTCCATTACTCCTCCATTACATATTGATTCAAAGTCTCCATAACTTTCTAAACAACTTGAAAACTTAGCATACTCTGTATTAACAACCCTTCTCTCATCTCAATCAAGAAAGTATCTCTTAAAACACTAGATTCTCATCTCAGAAATTTCAGCATCTTTGTGAGGAGGAACACGAATAGGATTTCATAAAGCCATATCCCACTATAATACCTAGATTTCATAATTAGGAAAAAATAATAAGTAAATTATGCAATGAAAAAAAATAAAAGTATAATCTACGAGTCTAATGTGAATTATACCTTGGATTCAAAGAATGAGCAAGACAATGAAGAGGTGTGCTACTTTTTGTCCACCTTTCCACTAATATTTGATGCACTATAGAGTAAAAGGCCAACTCTTCATTTTCTGACTTCCCTTCACGCCTATATGTGGATGCCTTCACCTGTTCAATCATTGAATCCCATATCTCATAAACCAAATCTAGACATGGCTTATCAGTGTCACAAAATCTGGGCATCTCATAAATAGGCAATGTGAATGAGAGTACATATTCAATCTTGTCCCACCAAATATCATTCAACCACTTTTCCTTTACAACAGCTGCTTTCCCAACATCATCTTCCCTGTAGGAAGCCCATTTCTCACTTATCACCATTGCTTGGAGACCATGATAAATAAGTTTAAACCTTTTTAGCACAACAATTGCAGATGCAAAGCGTGTAGCTTCAAAGGTACAAACTCATTAAAAATAGCTAATCTCATAGAATGATTCATGATGAAATTTTTCACGAACATTACATCATCAATCACAGTAGTGATCCAATGGAATTCATCATAAGCATATGCAACAACTCCAATTTCCTCCGCAACACAAATGTTCTCAAGAGCAAGATTAAGAGTGTGCACTACACAAGGTGTCCAAAAGATCTTCGGATAATTATCTTGAATGATTGATCCAACTGCACTACAAATAGGAGCATTGTCAGTAATTACTTGAATCACATTATGAGGGCCCACTTCATCAATCACTTCACTAATTAATTTGGCAATATGATACTTGTCCTTGGGCTCACCCTCACAATTAACAGCTCTTATAAACATAGCTCCACCATCAGATACTGCCATAAAATTAATAAGAGGCCTCCTTTGTGCATCAGTCCATCCATTAGATACTATACTCAACCCCTTCTCATCCCATGACTTTTTAGTTGGTTCCAATAACCTTTCAATATTTGCCCTTTCTTTTTGAAGTAAGGTAGTCCTCAACAAATTACATCCATGAGAGACATACCCAATAATTTGATTCTCAGCAGCATATTGAAAAGCACCCACAAAGTATGGATTCCTAACCAAATTGAAAGGCAAACCAACTGAATAGAACATACGAGCAATTAAAGAATGTAAATGTTCTCTGGCACTTTGCTGGAATGCCTTATCCAAAGGACTACTCCCAATTGCCTTTCTCTTTCTTGGTTCATAACCTTCCATTCTAAATGTTCTAACATCTCTGACATTGCCGTGGCTAGTACTAATTTGAGAAGATGGAGGTGGTAAAGGAACAATTTTAGGCTTTGCCATCTTTTTTCGATTCTCAGCTTCTTGATCTGCCGTTCGAATTTCAGAAAGAAGATCACTCTTGTCCTTCACAATTGCACACACTCTAATTCCATGGCCAGTAAGTGTAAGTTTCTGAATAATTTTGTATATTCAACTAGTAAATAATACAAAGCTTACAACTAATATTTATAGGAATCCTAACCCTAATCTAATATAGGAAATACAATCAATCCTATATTCACAATTAACCCAATTCCATAATTACATAGATTTCCATAATTACATAATACTCTTACACCCTTGCCCAAACTCAAGGTGTTTTAGCAGAAAACACTGAGAGTTTGCCAAGAAGAAATTGAAATCGAGCAGTGATGTGAGTCTTTGTAAACAAATTAGCAAGTTACAAGGCCGACGAGACGAAAGGAAGCAAGATGGAGCCAAACTGCAGATGTTGACAGACAAAATGACAATCAATCTCAATGTGCTTCGTTCGCTCATGAAAGACAGTGTTATATGCAATCTGAATAGCACTGCGATTATCACAGTAAAGAGAGGTCGGAGAAGACTGAGGGACACCTAACTCAGTCAAGAGACAACAAAGCCAAACAATCTCAGCAGTGGCATGAGCCATAGCACGGTACTCAGCCTCGGTAGTGGAATGCACAACAACAGCCTGTTTCTTTGCCTTTCATGAGATCAAGGAATCACCAAGAAGCATGCGGAAGCCAGAAGTGGACTTGTGATCATTGACATCACCAGCCCAATCAGAATCAACATAAGCCACCAAGTCCAAAGAGAAAGTAGAAGACAACAGCAAACCCTAAAATATAGTGCTCTGGAGATAGCGAAAAATCCGAACCAAAGCAACCCAATGGGTTGAGCGAGGAGCAGAGACAAACTGGCTAACCACATGAACAACATAGGCAAGATCAGGACGAGTAATTGTCAGATAGACTAAGCAACTCACGAGCTTTCGATATAAAGTAGGATCATCCAGAAGAACACCATCAGTAGTGTTGAGCCTTACATTAAGCTAAATGGGGGTATCAAAAATCTTAGTGTTAGTAAGACTGACAAGATGAATAACCTAATTGGCATACTTGGCCTGAAATAGAAAGTAGCCCTTAGTAGAAAAAGCTACCTCTATACCAAGAAAATACCGCAAGTGGCCCAGATCCTTCATTTCAAAGGTGCGGAAAAGATGCTGCTTGACCTCAGATATAGCAGAAGAGTCAGAACTAGTGATGATCATATCATTCACATACAGTAATAATGCAACAAATCTAGCAAAGGTGTGGAAAAGAAATAAAGCAGAGTCTTGAGCACAAGGATGAAACCCAAGTTCAGTAACAGCAGTCTAAAAGCGATCATACCACGCACAAGGAGACTGCTTCAGACCATACAGAGCACGCTGAAGGCGACAAACCTGTCCAGAGGAATGGTGAAGGCTAGGGGGAGGACGCATGTAAACCTCCTCAGTGAGATGGCCATTAAGAAGAGCATTCTTAACATCCATCTGATAAAGAGGCCAAGAACGAACAGCAACAACAAAGATCAAAGCACGAACAGTAGTCATCTTGGTATCAGGAGCAAGGGTTTCCTCATAATCAATACCATACTCTTGTGAGAAATCTTTGGCAACTAGACAAGCTTTGTAATGCTTAAGAGAATCGTCAAAATGAGTCTTGACTTTGTAGACCCATTTGCAACCAACCAGATTCTTACTCGCAGGCAAAGGAACTAACTCCCAAGTACGAGTTTTTTGTAAAGCAGACAACTCATCCTCTATAGCTTGAACCCAATGAGGATCCTGACAAGCCTCTTTGTAAGACTGAGGTTCTGAAAAAGAGTGAATAGCAAAAAAAAAGTACGATAAAAAGCAGAAAAACATGTACTAGATCAACCCAACCTGTTTGGCGGATGACACGCTCGAGTAGGATAGCGATGTGCAGCAGGATCAGAGTCGTTAGAAGTAGAAGAATTAGCAGTAGAGGTAGAGACAACCGGTGAAGGAGGAGCCTTACAACGAGAATAAACTAACAACGAGGGAGGAGAATAAACTGAAGGAGAAGAAGTAGCCAGAGGTGAAGCGGGAAGAGAAGATGAAACAAACTCAGGAGGAACTGTAGAGATGTTCTCATCAGATGGTACCTCAGAAGGAAATGGGTTAATGTGAACCAAATCCTCTTTGGAAACTAGAGCGGTGATAGGAGGAAGCTGAAAGTAAGATAGACATTCGAGAAAAGAAACATGACAAGAGACATAAAGACGGCGGGAAACAGGATCATAACACAGATAACCTTTCTGAGTAGGACTATAACCTAAAAAGACACATAGGACAGACCGGGCACTAAGTTTGGTTTGATCTTTATAGGGAAGAAGGACAAAACAAGCAGACCCAAACACACGAAGGAGAGAGTAATTGGAAAGTTGAGATAATAGAGCCTCATAAGAAGACTGACCTGAAAGAAGGGGTGTAGGCATACGGTTGAGAAGAAAAACAGCAGTAAGAACTGCTTCACCCCAAAATAGAGCTGGGACTGAGGCAGAGAGAAGAAGAGACCTAGCTGTCTCAAGGAGATGATGGTGTTTACGCTCGGCTCGACCATTTTGGGCAGGTGTATTAGTATAGGAAGTTTAGTGAATGGTACCCAAATTGGTCAAATACTCATAGAACTCATTTTAAAATATTCTCCACCCAAGTCAGACCGTAACACTTAATTGTAGACCCAAATTGAGTAGTGATTATAGATTGAAAGGTACGGTATATCTGATAGAAGTCAGACTTATGAGTCCTAAGATAAACCCAAGTGTAACGAGTGCAGTCATCAACAAATGACTAGTAGTATGCAGAACCCCCTTTGGTGAGAATAGAAGAAGGGCCCCAAACATCAGTATGAACTAAAGAAAACAACATATCAGATATGGAAGTACTTTTATGAAAAGGTAAGGCTGTCATTTTGACAAGTTTACACCTCCGACATGCAGTAAGTTCACTAGGAGAAACTTTACCAGACTGAGCTAAAGACCGTAAACAATCAGCAGACAAATGCCTTAATCTAGAATGCCACAAGTAGAAATGACTAGACAGAGAATCTAACTGAAAAGAGGAAAAGGTAGTAGGAGAGAGTGTCATAGGTAGATGTAGGCTTTCCATCACATAGAGGTCCTCAACTCTATGGCCAATCCCAATCTGCTGCTTGGACATCCGATCCTGTATAGAACAGATAGAAGAAGAGAAGACAACATCAAAATCGAAGGAATCAAGTTGACTGATAGATAAATAAATTGACAGATAATTGAGGAACATAAAAAATAGATGAAATAGAGACAGCAGACATAGCAGATGGTAAGACAGACCCAACAGATATAACAGACATACTAGACCCATTAGCAGCAGTAACAGTAATAGGAGAGGGAGGGGGAGTACAATTTTGAAGTAAGAAGAGATGGGGAGTCATATGATGAGAAGCACCAGAGTCAAAAATCCAGACAGACGAAGAGATACTTGAAGAAGATCCAAGCAAATTTGAATGAAGAAAGAAAACAATGGAGGTAGATGGAGAGGGTTGGGAGGTAGACAATGTATGCTGAAGCTGATTAATTTGAACTCTCAAGGAAGCCAAGTCAGGATTAGGAGCTGGAGCACATGTTGTAGAACTGACGAAAGCCTAAAAATTACTCAGAGAAGAAGGGCAAAACTGGGTCTGAGATTACTGAGAAGACGAGCCAGACAAATATCCCTTCTTGGGACAATGATACTTCCAATGGCCCTTCTGATGATAGAATGCACACTCATCCGAAGCCAGAGGCATCAGCAATCAGCGAAGACGAATTAGAGAACAGTCGGAGAACTTTACAATACGAACCAAAAGGGTTAGTCACTCAAATGACCGTGTAGCAGAAGGCGAGTCACAAGTGAACCAATCCAAGTGTAATAATCGATGAAATTTTGGGGTCAAAGTGTAAATACCAGCAAATCAGTTCTATGTATCAATACCAGGACTGATTGCGAACCAGAGAAGCTTCAAAAGACAGGACAAAGTTGCGATAGCTGAAGATGATCACCAGGTGAATCGCGATGGCTAAAGACGACGGCTGAAAACAATCGCGACCTAAATCAGAAGCACAACAATGACGTTTGTGAACTAGAGAGACTGAGTTCGTGAACCAGAAGTACCAGAACTGAGTTGCGACGAAGCAGGGGGCTGCAGCTGATCGCGAGTTGCTAATGATAACTGAAGATGATTGCGACCCACGAATTAGAGAGACCCATGAACCCTAAGTCGCGACTGTGAAGAAGACCAGAGAACAGAGAGGCCTTCGCAACTTCAGAGAAGCCTAGAGAAGACTTCGAACAACAAGCATGAACGCAGAAGAAGGACTTCGAATGATCAAGGCCAGACCTAGGGTTTCGGATGTGGCTCTGATACCATGTAAGTTTCTGAATAATTTTGTTTATTGAACTAGTAAATAATACAAAGCTTACAACCAATATTTATAGGAATCCTAACCCTAATCTAGAATAGGAAATACAATCAATCCTATATTCACAATCAACCTAATTCCATAATTACATAGATTTCCATAATTACATAATATTCTTACAGTAAGAAGCAACAAATGGGCTCTAACTCTAGAATATGACCCTTGGTACTCAATGTTACAAAAATTACACTTAAATTTTGTGTTACCACTTCCTCCTTCCCCTTTTTTGACTAATTTTGTAACATAGCCCCAAAGAGGAGCATTTTCATCTCTTGATTGATCAATGGAAGGAGTAGAAAAAGCACTTGCAGATGAAACTAAACTGCTTGATGAACTCATTTTCCTATAATATAAAACCATTAAGCATTAAAAATAATATTTGTGAAATCTCTCACGTTGACATGTTATGATGTTATGCACTGTGATCATAATTTATTTTTAAAATCTTTCTTTTTGCTCATCAATTTGCTATTTTTATAGGGTGAGACCAAAGAAATAACAGGAGACCAAAGAAAGATTTCATAAAGACAACAGATGAAGAACAACAACAATTAACATTACACAAAAAAACACTTGAATTAAGTCAAAATCAAGATAATACTCTACTACATTCACATAGATCAGTAATCTCATCCATCAAAATTGTTGATCTGCAAGGGCACCAAAAAAAAAAGAAAAGGAAAAGAGATGAAGAACACTCACCTGAGGGAAGACGAAGAAAGGAACAAAGAAGATGAAGACCAGTTGCTGATCTACGGAAAAAAAAATGAAGAAATGAAGATGAAGAAACGAAGACAAAGACGAAGAAGAAGAAGAAAAAGAAGAAGACGAAGACGAAGAAGAAGATGAAGAACACTCACCGGAGGGCTTCGTCTCATTGCATCGCCGTCGCCGGATGGCTTCAAAGTGAAGAGATGTTGTTGTCGATGAAGAAGAAGACAAAGAAGACTATGCCGTTCTCTTTGCTGTTGCTGAAGTGAAGAAATGCAAGAAGGGACAAAACCTAGGTGTATATATTCTTAATATTACAAAATAACACTGTATTTTTTGTTTTTTTTAATAAAGAACATAAATAAATTGCTCTGATACCCCTAATTCTCTTACAAATTTGATTTTTTGCCCCGGTGTACCTAAAACGTACCATACGTATACCTATGTCGTACCCACGACATACCCAATTGAATCAAACGTACCAAACCCCTTTTTGCCATACCCAGTACACGTACAGCCATACAAGTACGTGTACCCGCACCTGCACCCAGTAAGTATCTAGTACTTGTACGACACTATTTTTGGAGTACCCGTGCTTCATAGACTTTTATAGAATGTATGATGCAACCATTATTTATTTTTATTTTTTTGGGTATTATGGCTTTGTTACCTTTCCTGGTGTTATAAGACCTCTTTGCTCAGCATCAGTTATCATACTGTATCCTATCCTGAAACCCAAAAAAAAAAAAAAAAAAAAGACTAATCAACATATCATCAAATCTCATAAAAACTCTAGTAGGAAATTACTTACCAAAAAAAAAAAAATGGAAATCATTCAAAATTAAATTGATATGGATGGCTTGGCCAACGGGTAAAGGCTTGTTGTTAGTGTTATGCTGACTTGGGTTTGAGTCGTGAAAACAATCTCTATAGAATGGGAGTACGGGTCCATATATCTGGCCCTTCTCAAACTCCACTTTAGCAAGGTCCTTGCGCACTTTTTTATTTAGAATTAGATGGAATCAACAATATATGCTCCTTATGTGAGAATATTATTGTAATTATGGAAATATACCAATTAGGTTGATTGTATATTTTAGATTGATTGTGTGAATATTAGATTGATTGTATTGATTGTTAAGGTGCAACTTGGGAGGGTTCAATTGGGTTGGGAGGTTGTCCAAACCCAGTCCAAGTTGTGCTAAGACCTGCCGAGGCCCGAATTGTAACTCGAGATTGCCTGCCCAAGTTGCCTAAATTACCCGAGTTGTAAATGATTTTTTTTTTTTTGGCATCTACACATTATTAAATTATTAAAGTTTGACTTTATGTTTTATCTTTTTTTATTTATAGAAAATCATTAATACCATCAAAACAAACAATTTATATAATGTAAGAGAGATGTCGCTATAGTAGTCTTTACAATTTATGACCGAAAATAAAAAACAAAGTAAGATTTTATGTTATTTGTATATATAATATATATTCAATATGATTTAATAATTTAAATTACTTACTATCATGTAATGGCTAATAATTTATAAGCATATTTAATATTTTTATATATCTATATATGTATAATTCGAACTTCGAGTTGCTCAGGTTGTTTGACGTTTTTGCCCAAACCCACCCAAATTTAATTCGGGCTTCTGAATTTTTTGCCCAATCCCTTACCGAATTAAAAAAAAATCTTATCCAAGTCCTAAAAAAATTCGGGTTGGGTTCAGGTTGCTTGGGTTGAGCCCGCCCAAGTTGCACCCCTATTGATTGTATAGGGTTATTATTTTCTATTTTAGATTAGGTTTATGATTGCTATATATATCGGTTGTAATCTCTGTATTAGCAACAATTCAATATACTAAAATCATTCAAAAAGCTTACATGGTATCAGAGCTAAGTGCGAAATCCTAACAGAAATCGCAACTAGTTCTCTAGTTTTGAGCTTTAGTTCGATCGAGCTCTCTGATTCTGTTCTCTGCCTTTGATTGAGTTCATCCTCTGTTTCATCAAGTTTGTGTGACCTATTTGAGTTCGAATCAAGACCTATCAATCGCAACCCAACCCCTCTGAGTTTGGTTCGCGTCTGATTTGTGGTCGTCGGTTATTGTCAATAGTGATTTTCTGGTTCAAAGTCTTTGGGTAATCTTTGTAGTCACGTTTCTCATCGGAATCTTGACTTTGGTTGTCGCTGGAGTTCCTACATCAGTTCAGTTGCCTCTCTGGTTCAACTTCATCGCAATCTCTCTCTCTCTTAGTGTTTCTTGCATGTTCATAACCTGGTTCCTTATCGCAACATCTCTCTCTCTTGTTCTCTTTAAGTCGTGACCTCGTTCTGGTTCTCTCACTTGTTCTGAGTCATGATTTGGGTGTTCCTCTTTGACTGTGACGTGGACTGACTACAAGTCTCTCTTATTCTTGTTTGGACCAAACAAGTTTTTAGATTATTGCACTTTGATCATAAGTGTACAAATCTTGTGCTTCTCTGGTTCTAGCATTCTTTGGGTTTATTACTTTTTGACCCATCAGTTTGTGGTTTATTACACTTTAATCCATCAATTCTGTTTTCGGTCTCTGGTTCACACCAATGTCAAAGGCTAAGCCCTTGTTTGGCATCCCCTAAAAAGGACAAAAAGCCAAAAAGTCAATGAAAAAGCAAAAAATTTAACACTGTTCACAATGTTTGGACGAGAAAAAAAGGCTGAATACTGAGAGGGCAAAAAGACAGAATTGCCCTTGGTTTTGTCCCTTCATTTGAGAATAAAGAGGGTCTCACCTCAACATCTCCTCTCCTTCTCCAAACACATGCGTAAACACTCCTCGTTGAAGCCGCCGACAGTCCGTCACGCTCACACCGCCGATTGTCGGAGCTCTGCCACAACCTCCCCTTACAGCATCACCAAAGGCGTCCCAACACGCGAGCACGTCACACCAGTACTGGACGGAAAAAACCAGCTGGCATCTAGATCTGCACCACCGCTGACCAGATCTTCACCATTTCGGCCCGTACCCCCCAAAGTAGAAGGTAACATCTCTTGCAGTCCAATATTTTTGCCCATGTCAAAAATTCGTACGTTTCTCCATTTTGCACAAATTGTTTACCTTTTTTTTGGCTTTCATACTTCAGATATTCACATTGGCATATTAATTTGTGTTTGCATTTTTATGGGTTTTCCAAATTTTTGGCCATCTTGGTATTGTCTCTGTTTTTATGTCTCTCCTCTTTCCCCCTGGTCTGTTGGTTTGTTTGATGAATTTCATCTTATATCTAGCTAATATGTTTGTGGTTTACAGTTTCACATGACTCTAAAGAAACGATGAAGAAATGAACTTCATTTTGTAGTTGAGGATCTTGTTTTCGAGTAGGATTATGTTTATATACCATATTCACATCTGAGAAGGTGTTTTTTTTTTTTTTTTTTTTTTTTTGGGTGGTATTTTACATTTATAGCATCAGGGTAGTACTTTCTTTTGGGAAAAAAAAAGGAAGAAAATGTTCAATTCGATAGGAAAAATTACAAATTCAAAGAAAAAGAAAATAAAGAATTGCATTTTGATAGTGCTTCTTCAAAACAAGTTACAAACAACATTAGCAATCGATTTCTTTTTAGCCAATCTTGAAGACAAAACATGCTCAAGTTAAAATAAAAATTATAGATTGGGGTCTTGCTTTCATTGCTAAACTTTATTGCTTTTTCGATATAGTGATAGGGTCTCACTTCTTGGTGTTGAGCTATGGTATGCTACTATGTGCATGCAAAGTCATTGATCAAAGACCTGGTGTGTCTCATTTTGTGGATGAAGTGTATTCAATGCACTGGATTAGATTAATTAAATCATTAATTCATACAACATCTTAAAAATGAGGAAAACCATTGTCACTTTCCTTTAAAATGCATGCAAATTGGACACCAATGCATTCAAGCAAGCTAGTATCCAACTGATAGATGGTCACAAAGGATTTAGCCTTTGTTAATTATAGAAATTAAGTGATAGATTTTTAGATCCATGAAAATTTATCTTTTATAGATGTTAATTACATTTGTCAAATTTTGAACATTTTAGCCAAAAATATATCTTATGCATCAATTGTTGTGGCTTGAGGACCCAAAAGAACCATGGGTAGACAGAAAACTTATAAATACATGAAGAGGGAAAATGACATGAAGAAAGGTGCATTGAGTGGTACCTCTTGCTGCTTGCTTTATTTTGTTAATTACAAAAAGGGTTGTGCTCGAGTTAAATCACATGATAACATGCTTTTTAATGGTCACTAATTGCGATTTACCTTTAAAATGTATTGGAACAAATGTGGAAAAGTATAAAAATGTTATTCACAATAAAATGTACATTTCATTTTACAAAGTCAAATATGATTTCATAAGTCAAATATGTTGAATTTTTAGAAAGTCAAATATGTTGATACTAGACAGGATGAAAAGTAATGAGACTATTAGTTTTTAAAATCTGATTACGAATTTTTTACTTATAAGAAATTGAACCAAACAAACAGTATTGAATGAAATATACATGGAAATCCACAAATGTCTAAAAGCATTTTGGCCACTAAAAGAACCAAACAGATCATAATACATTTGTGAGGCTAATGACATGTGATGTTTAATGAATGAAACAACAAGGTAGGTATGAGGGGAGGCATTCATGCATGGTTTCCCCAATTTTGCACACATGCACTAGGTCCACACAATGCCAAAATTTTTGAAAGATAACTTGTAAACCATGTCCATGTTATACCATTTCACTGTTTTCATCTATGGTTGTTCCCAAAACAGACTATGGCTTCATTTGTGTCCTCTACCACGTCTGCATGTACAGCAGCCTTCTGTGCCTGTGGCTTTGGCTTGTGTGTTGTGAAGATTTCAAGATTTTCTAGAAATCCGAGTCGTGCCAACTACCAATTCCCTCATGCAGTGGTGAGTATTCACATGAAAGTGCATTTACATGTTTTCAAACTACACTAATACATGTGTCTATTAAGCCATGTCGTTCTTGGATTGGCTGGTGTGACGAATATGGCCAAACATCCGTGCCTGACACTTAAAACTCAGTTATGGACATGGTCTTCCAGTTGAAGGCTAACATCCTCAACTTGCAGCTCTCTTTGCATCTCCTTCAAATTGTGACGTTTGTCTTATGTGTTGTTGTTATAATGTTGTTGTTTTGTAGTTGATTTGCTTCGGTTGGTAGGTTGTATGTAGTTGCCAAGTGGTACTTTTGTTTTTTTCGAATTGACTACAATGTCTAGTATGCTATTTTCATACAGTTAAGCAATATTCTATTATTCCGTCTTCTGTTATCTGCTTGTCTATCATGTTGCTATGTTATGAATGTGCATGTTACGTTTGACATGATTTTTTGCACCTATACCACAATTATTGTTGCACTGTAGTAGCCATATGGATCACTCTCGAATGCAGTCTACGCCTTCAAAAAATTTGCATAAGCAGGGTAGTAGTCAGCCTTAGCCTTAGCCTTAGCCTTAGCCTTAGCCTCAACCTCAACCTCAGCTACAGCCATAGCCATAGCCACAGTCCGCATATGTGCACAAAGTAGTTTGGGACTCCGAGGTAGTGCGGCTTTTCTTGGAACTTGTTATGAAGGAGTTGGAATTCGGTTACAAGAGCAGCATCCATACAATGACAATGCACGGCTATAGGGCTGTGTCCAAAGCTTTCCAGGGGCGTACGAATAGGTTCCATGAGGTGAAGCAACTGCAAAACAATTACAACTTGCTGAAAAAGGATTGGTAGTCGTGGTCGCGCCTTATGGACACAAGGCATGGCCCAACCCGCATAAGTTACAATGAAGAAACCGGTTTGATACAAGCATCTGACGAATGGTGGGCCAAATATGAGAAGGTAACATTTCCATGTCTTGTTATTTTGCTAGAAGCACAATTCCATGTCTTTTTATCTGCTCTTGAGGTTGAATCATTCAGTATAATCATAGCAGAGGAAAAATCTTCATAACATTGTTATTTCTAATTGAAATTATGATGCTTAATCTTCATATTCAGTTTGGGCCACATTTAGTTATGCTAATATGCTTATTTCTCTACATTTTCATATTTATATTAATATTGAGTATAATTTTCATCTGTCATACTGGCTTTTGTTTGTCTGAACCTCGTTAGTTGCTTTTGTTGTTGTCGTTTTTTTTTTTTTTTTTTTTCCCCCCAATAGGAGAATTATATTGAGTATAATCAATCGGGGAGTTGAGGAAGTTTTTAATAAAACAAAAAACTTCCTCAAAACATGAATTTGATTGCTGTCATTTTTGTTATAACCAGTGACATTGTATGCATTCATTAGGGAAGTATAATGAATGCATACCCTGAATGCAAACCCTAATCATCCCCTGATTTCGATCCAACCCTCCACTGTCTCACCATTCACAAAAAATTTTAGGTAAATTATATATATATCAATTTGTATGTGTATTGTTGGGTTGTCTCTGTTTGGTAGTTGAGAAAACGAAAGAAAAATAGAAGGAAACCAAATTCTTGATCTTATTTTTTTTATTAAAGAGATAACATCATTATGAATTTCCTTGTGGGAATTCTAGATTTCTAGGCACCCAAATGAGAAGATACCAAAGCTTGAAAATGTTTAAATTTATTTATTTCCCAATACGATTATCAGTGTAATGCTATGCTAATACTCATTCAAATTTACTAAAAATGAAGGGTTTTTATAAACATCGTTGTTTGTAGAGTAGTTCAGAATCTGGGGTTGTAACTTCTAAATGTTCATCCTTGTACTCTGTGACTGTCATTTTCTTAGCAGCCAAATGGAGCATCAAAAGATGGGTCTCACCAATTTTTATTCCTACACTTTAAAATTGACTTATTCTAATAGTTATCTATTCAAATGTACTCAAATTTGAATGTTGTTATCTATAATGCTATTTCTAGAGTATCTATGCATTTGGGTTTATAAATGTTTATTCATTTACTTTCTTACTATTACTTTGGTTGCTGTGAAAACCAAAGTAAAACAAAATAGATTGTGATTTATTCATTTACTTTCTTACTATTACTTCCAGGCTTATTTATTTATTTATTTATTATTTTTTTTTATAGATTGACAAGAATGCTTTTAAGTTCAAAATGAAACTGTTGGAGCACGTGGAACTTATGCGAAGGGTGTACAAAGGTGCCACGGCAACTGGAAAATTTGCATGGACACCCAGCATAGATTTCAAACCAGTCTCAACGGATGACGTGCCTTCGCCTATGGATGAAGAAGATTGCGAGGACAGCAGTGGTCTGCCCCCCTTTCCAACCTGCCCAACATAGTGAGCACACTGTGGAGGACTGTTATGCGACTGTGGAATAGACTCCTATGACAATACGTGCTATGTCGTCGACAATTCACGTTGATGACACACCTATGAATGGCACGACCAAACACAAAATTCCAACCATAAAACAGGGATAGCGAAAAAAAGGGCAGAGCGAGGGAGCTTCAAAGTTGGCGAGTAGTATGGAAAACCTTGTGTCCTCAGTCAAATCATAACAACGCAAGGTCCGAGTGCATCATGATTACAGAAATTCGACGCAGGAGGTGATTGGCAAGTGCCTATCAAGGTTGTACTCCCTGCATGCTATTGATCCGGAAGACCCACTAATACCTTTTACTGTTTCGCTAATGGACAACCCAAAAAATCAAGCCATATTTTTGCAGCTTCCGACGAACGAGGCGGTCATTAGTTGGCTGTGAATCAAGTAGTCCCAAAATTCTGGTGGCCCATCCGTGCCAACGCATGGATTCAGAATGGGGGACTGGTTTTGAGGACATGTTTCACCTCATAGTTACTAAAGTTTCAATATAAACAAACATATCTGCTGCTGAATTTGTTTGGGTTTTTTTTTTTTTGCTAGCAATTCATACACTTTTCATATTTCACCATTGAAGTTGTTGAAACTTTGGTCGAAAAATATAAAAAAAATAAGTTTCAAAACAAGGTTAATGACACACCTAAAAAATTATACGAAATACTAACACAACATATGGTGATTATTTTGTAAAATAAATATTCACACATGCGTAACAAATTATTCATTATTCCTTTTCCGTGTGCTTCGTGTAGGTAACATGGCAGATGAAGCCGGTCCTAGTAACATCTACGGAAATGCAGGGTTAAGGGAAGCAATCGATGAAATTGCGAGAGAAATGGTGTTACAAACTGATCACAACTTGCTAGAAACGTGAAACAGTGCGGCAACGTATTATTACAACCATTACTACAAAGTCTCACAAAATATATCAATATTGTCGAAACGTTTATGGATGTACAAGTTGTTTAACGGCCACCCGGGCCAGTTTGAAGATGTCGTCAGTATGCCCCGACCAATCTTCTTGTTGTTGTGCAACGCTCTTTACGATTTTGGGTTAATAGTGCCGCAGCGGGAGCATGAGGTGCTGCGAGAAGAGAAGGTAGCGAGTTTCATTTCTGTTTTGCAAGGAATTTCTTGGAGAAATTTGCAAGAATGGTTCCAACACTCAAGGGAGACATTGTCACGGCATTTCCACGAGATTTTGCAAGCTATGATACCATTTACGTAAATTCATAATAGGAGTCTTGTGCCGGAGCAAGTTCAACAAGGGGGCCATCCACAATTACGGTTGAAGCGGCAATATCAGCCATTTAAGGTGACATCGTGTATCAATTTCGGTGCCTACAGTTATTCATAAAATCTGGAATTTTTAATTTACATTTTGCAAAATGCTTGCATTGCGTACGACTACATTGGTGCACTGGACGGCACGCACATGATGGCCCGTGTCTCCCAATACGTCACTTCGTCCTATGGCCGGAAGGCATGCCAACGAAAAATATTATTGTCGTTTGTGACTTTGATTTGTGCTTTACGTTTGTGTCCGCCAATTGGGACGGGAGCATGCACGACAGCAGGGTGTTGCACTATGTCACAACCGAGCCTAAACATCGATTCCCACACCCTGTGCCTAGTAACAAATTCCCTCTTGTCCGACTTGTTTACGTGGACCACTGTTTTTCTTTTATTCAGATTATTTGTGATTAACAAATAAAATACATAGCATCACCATGAATATATATATATATATTAAATTATAATTTGTCTTAACTGTATTAGGAAAATTATGTAATAATTGTTATAAACATACCTAAGAAAAGCAATGTAGGTATCGACCCTTTTTTAAGTTATGATATTTGACAATGTATTTTTTAAAATGTAAAAAGTTAAGAGAGGTTATTGTAACAAAATGTATTTTGTTACAATCAAAAACAGAATTTCTCGATTTTCAAAATTATTCCAAAAAAGTAGCAGTACGAGCTAACAAACAAAATAATATATTCAAAAAGTATGAATAATACACAAAATTTTATTGCTCCAACATACATTGTTATTTCGAAAAGTACAGGAAATTTCTTCAATAAAATAATATATATATTTTTTTGCTATGTCATATGTTATTGTGATATTTTTTATTGAATTATAAGCATAAGGTCGTAGGTAAGAGTAAAATTTTCAAATATGAAGGGCAAAAGTAGAAAACAACAAAAAGTCGTTATATGATTTTATAAAAATACCATTTCATATTAATAAGTTATATTTTTTAACATGTGCAGGAAAATACTAGTTGGTCGATAGCGGCTACAACAATAAGACTGTATATCTAGCCCCGTACAAGGGATATAGATATCACCAAAATGCCCATCGGAACTGAATAGCACAAAACGAGTACGAACGGTTCAACAAGGCACATTCGTCCTTGCGTAGTTGTATCGAGCGGACATTTAGTGTTTGGAAGTTGAGGTGGGGGCTTTGCGGAATATGCCGAAGTTAAAATTTTCCGATTAGGTGCCCATTGTATATGTGTCAATGGCGTTACATAATTTCATAAGCTAGAACAGTGAAACTGACGCGATCACGCTGAATATCCCAGACGATGACGAATATGTGGCGCCGCAAATGCCTGACCACCCCGAATACACCCAAGTTGCAATATCATGGAGCCAAGGGACTCAGATCCCAAAATGGCCACTATAAAAACAAATATTACATACGCACTACGACAACAAGCGCACGTGTAAGGCCAAAGCATTTGTTGCTGTGTTATCTTCGCTGTATGTTGTATAAAATTTATGTATGTTGTTGAAAAAAATTGTATTACATCATCATAGTTACAAGGATATGATTTGTTATACAAAATTATCAACAACCAAAAATAATATTGTAATTATCAACAACATTCAAATTCGTAAACACGTCAGGTTTATAACATTGTAATTGCATTTTTAAGTTTATGAGATAATAAAAATAATTATAAAAATTTTTTTTTGCTAAGTTTGCATTTCTATGTTATAAACTTGGAATTTTTTTTTCACTGTCATTAGTAACATTATTGAAATAATTTATAAACTTATAATATTATTGTTCATGACCACAAATGAACATAGAAAATATGAAAGAAGTATGTGATATTTCACGTGGCAGCTAGGGTAATGCATTTGTAGCATGAAGTCTCATCTTTTGCCAAATATGAAAAAGACAAAAAAAAAACAAAAAAACAAAAAAAATCACACAAATGTATGAGATGTTGAAAACATTATAGCATAGTGCAACCCCAAAAAATGCTTTTTTCCTTGACTAACAATAGAACATCACTCGTTTTTGTTTAATTCGTCGCATTTTAATTTTTTTCGGCTTTTTTTAATTTATTTGTTTATTTTTGGTTTGCTATTTTTTTTTTTTCATATTGTAGACCTTGTACTACTGGGCCGCCACCATTATGGTCTTGTTGAATTCAACACAACAATATATGTATCCAACAACAGTGCACAGATCACGGGTGGAAAGAAAAAAAATTTAAAAAACAATTATATGAATGAGGGACAGGTGCACCAGTAGCATAATGCCACCATTATGGTGTTGTAGAAATCAACACAACAATGTATGTACCCAACAACAGTGCACAAATCACGGGTGAAAAGAAAAAAAAAAAAAAAAAAACCAGCAACGACAAAGCCAGTGCTAGTGCAGCTCAGTGCACTCAAAACAAACCATGACAATCGTACTGACATGCACGGAAAGCATGTTAGTACTCAGAGGGGTAAGAAGGTAATTTTGGTATTTCATACAATATTTTGATACATATTTTTTCGTAAAAAGTCAAAAAGTTATCCCAAATAGCTATCTTTTTTTCCTTTACTTTTTTAGCCAAAAAATCAAAAAAATGCACTTGTATAGTTCATCCCAAACGACCCTTAAGATAATTAGGCCTAAAAATAGACCACTGGCTTCAGATGTGTACGCTTTCTGCCATCAAAAAGGTCATTAGAAGTATCATCGTCCCAAAAAGGGATGTCTATCTGCTTCGCTTGTGTTTGTCTCGTCTTCTTAGCAGTTTGCGATCCAATTCTACACCTCTCCTCTAAGTATCATTCGGCCTCCAGCCGGTTCTACTATATCTGCTCTGGCTCCTGATCCTGACTTGGCTTCCTTGAGTGCTCAGATTAGTTAACTTCAGCATACACTGTCTACCTCCAAGTCATTCCCGTCTACCTTCATTGTTTCCTTTCTTCATTCAAGTTTGCTTGGGTCTTCTTCTAGCATCTCTTCGTCTGTCTGGATTTTTTACTCTGGTGCCTCTCATCTCTTCTTACTTCAAAATCGTACTCCTCCTCCCTTTCCTATTACTGTTAATGTTGCTAATGGGTCTGGTATGTCTGTGATATCTGTTGGGTTTGTCCTACCGTCTACTATGTCTGTTGTCTTTATTCCATCTGTCCTTTATGTTCTTCAGTTATCTGTTAGTTTATTATCTATCAGTCAGCTTGATGCCTTTAGTTTTGATGTTATATTTTCTTCTTCTATTTATTCTGTGCAAGATCAGATGTCCAAGCAGCAGATTGGGACTGGCAATAGAGTTGGAGATCTTTACGTGGTGGAAAGCTTGTATCTGTCTCTAGCAACCTCTCCGACTGCTTTTTTCTCTTTTCAGTTAGATTCTCTGTCCAGTCCTTTCTACTTGTGGCATTCTAAATTAAGACATTTGTCTGCTGACCGCTTACGGTCTTTAGCTCAATCAGGTATATTAGGTAAAGTTTCTTCTAGTGAACTTACTGAATGTCAGGGGGTGTAAACTTGCCAAAATGACAGCATTACCTTTTCGTAAAAGTACTTTTATATCTGATACACAGTTTTCTTTAGTTCATACTGATGTTTGGGGTCTTTCTCCTGTTCTTACCAAAAGGGGTTCTACATACTATGTGTCATTTGTTGATGACTGCACTCGTTATACTTGGATTTATCTTATGACTCATAAGTCTGATTTCTATCAGATATACTATACCTTTTAGTGTATGATTACTACTTAGTTTGGGTCTCCAATTAAAGTGTTACGGTCTGACTTGGGTGGGAAATATTTTAAAAATGAGTTCTGTGAGTATTTGGCCAATTTGGGTACCATTCACCAAACTTCATGTATAGATACACCTGTCCAAAATGGTTGAGTCGAGCGTAAACACCGTCATCTCCTTAAGATAGCTAGGTCTCTTCTTCTCTCTACCTCAGTTCCAGCTCCATTTTAGGGGGAGGCAGTTTTACAGCTACTTTTCTTCTCAACTACATACCTACTCCCCTTCTTTTTGGTCAGTTTCCTTATGAGGCTTTGTTCTCTTAAATTCCTAATTACTCCCTCCTTCGTGTGTTTGAGTCTGCTTATTTTATCCTTCTTCCCTGCAAAGATCGGACTAAACTTAGTGGCCGGTCTGTCCTTTGTGTCTTTTTGGGTTATAGTCCTACTTAGAAAGGTTATTGGTGTTATGACCTTGTTTCTCGTCATCTTTATGCCTCCCGTCATGTTTCTTTTCACGAACGTCTGCCTTATTTTCAGCTTCCTCCTATCACTGCTCCGGTTTTCAAGACAGATTTGGTTCATATTGATCCATTTCCTTTTGAGGTCCCTCTTGATGAGTACATCTCTATTGTTCTCCCTAAACTTGTTCCTTTTTCTCCTCATTCTCCCCATCCTGCTTCTCCTCCTCCTCCTCCTCCTCCTCCTCCTCCTCCGTTTTTAGTTTATTCTCGTCGCCAGGCTCTCTCTCCACCAGTTGTATCTGCCCCTACTGTTGATCCTCCTACTTCTGACGACTCCGATCCTACTGCACATCGATATCCTACTCAAGCGCGTCATCCTCCAAACATGTTGGGTTGGTCTAATACAAGTTTTTCGGCTTCCTATCGTACTTTTTTGTCTGCTATTCATTCTTTTTTAGAACCTCAGTTGTGAGAACCCGAACATACAAATCAAGTAAATAATTAAATAATAATAATTTTACAATCTCAAATATTTTGATGGTGAATCCTAAAGAGCAAATTAAATATTTGGAGGGTCTTTTAATTAATTTTAAACCTAAAATAAATTTATGGTAGAAATCTCTAATTTAGAGGCAAGATTTTCTATTAAAATAAATAATAATAATACGTGGATTGCTGGTTATGTATATATTGATAACAAAAAAAAAAAAAATCCTAACTCTCTTATTATTTTCATAACACAACAGCAGCCACTTTAGGTTTCTTACCAGTCGTGAATCATTGTGTGTGTGTGTGTGTATGTGTGTGTGTGTGTGTGTGTTTGTGTGTGTGTGTGTGAGAGAGAGAGAGAGAGAGAGAGAGAGAGAGAGAGAAGTTTCCAGCATCTTGTGGTTCTACAACTTTAAGGGGTGCCTTTATTTACACACCAACTTTTATCTCAACACACACCACTATTCAAGGCACACCTTTAGTAATTTGACAAATAAAAAATTTGCTCAATACACACCACAATCTTTCATCTTTACCCTTATTCACACACCCCACCCACAATCTTCAATCTTTCATATTTCCTATAGTACACAACGTCCCCTTCCATTCTCTGTTACATTGTCATCACAGAGGCTTGGACTGTTTCCGGTCTCCATTTATACTGAGGACGACTTCATTCCATTCTCCTTTGGTTCACAACCCCCTCCATTATCTGTTTCACCAAAGACGTCGGTGGTGATCGTTGTTATCATCACAGTTGGAAACAACTCCACGTTAAAGATACAGTAGGTGAGAATTCTCATTTGGCTTAGATTTTAGGATTTTATGTACATTTTTCCATTGCCATGAGCATTGTATTTGAAAATTTAATTTTGCGAACTGTTCGACACTGATCTTTCGAACTTTGACCTTTTGTCCGGAGTGTTTATGTAGAACATAATTGAATTGTTCGACATTTTAGTGTCGAACATAATTAAATTGTTCGGAGTTAGTCTGTTAAACAGAAGCATTTTGTTCGATATTGGAGTGTCGAACAAAATGGAATTGTCTGGTTCTGAACTTTCGAACAGACTTATCCTTTACTGTTTTCTGTTCCATTTTTGGAAATGGGTGACCCTTCGCAAAAACGAAAACGAAAACGAAAACGAAAACGAAAAAAAAAAATGAAAAACTAGCATTTTCCTTGCTCCATTGTTCCAAACCAATATTACCAGATGCATCCATCATTCAATCTAATCAAAATCTTCAATAATACATATATTTTTTTGTTATTTCTTTAAGGGTTTTTTATTTTTGTTTCAAGATTTTTGGGTTCTTGAGAAAGAAGATACGTAAGTAACGTTTCAGAAGAGAGGTGTGTATTGTATTCATTATTGTCTTTTATGGTAATTTTACGTAAGGTGTGTATCATAACCCTTTGTCTTTTGTGGTCATTTTACATTAGGTTAATATTGTAATAACAAATAAACTAATTAATGGTGTGCCTTGAAATGAAAGGTGGTGTGTAAATAGAGGCTGCCAGCTTTAAGGTATTGTTCTTCTATAATATATTATATCTATGATTATTGTGTATAGATGTTTTGGTGTATTGATTGGAAGAAAAAAAAAAAAAAAAGGCAATGGGTTCACTGATTAGGTGTTTGGAGGATTGATCAGGTTAATAGTTGGAGTGGAATAGTGTAATGGGTATTGTGGATGTATTGAAAACAAGTATATGGTGGGTTATGTTCAATGACTGTTTTTGCTTGTAATGGTGGACCTTGTGAGTGAAACGCAGGTTAGGTAGGAGTGCTTGGCCACCATTTTTTGTGAATATCATGGTTTTTTTATGTAGTTTGAGGAATTAATCGGGTACATAAAGTTGAGGGTGTAATTTATGAGCATGAAATTCTATACATAGCTACAAACTTTAAAAATCAAGAAACAATATCAAACGAATTAATTTTGAACAAAATTTTTACAGTAGATTAATTACATATTGAATTGCATATCTGAATTTTCTCATAATTTTTGGGAGTTGAAATCTATATTAACTGGTGCGTTCAAATCTGTCCAGAACACTGGTTTAAAACAGTAACTTCGGAAGTGTCGTTCTCTTTGGGTATAAATCCGAAAATTATCAAATAAGCATTAGTAGAACCGGTTACGAGTCTAATTTCTTACATTTTTGGCCTTGCATTGATTGCTCGTGTGTACTAAGAGAACCATTAATTTCTTTAAAGTGCTGCAGAAAACAATCTGTTTGGATATAATTAGTTGTAAATAGTTATTTTGACAAGCAAATCAAGTAAAACCAATTGGGTTTGAAACTTAGGATATATTAGTTGATATCTGGAGTGTTTTGGAAATTTTCCAAAAGCATGGAGTGGGTTTTGTAATTTTCAAAGTTAGCGATTAAATTGAGAAAGTTTGTTTAAAATTCTATTTATCTTAAAGTTACTTTTAATTAAGTTTCGATTTGAACCCATGTCTTGGGTGATTTTAGACCTTGAAGAACATGAGCTTAGGTAATATTTAAGGGTAACGGTGAGTTGGGTTGAGCTGTGTTAGTGCGCTTTAGTGTGGGGTACTTAGTTTATTATTCTCTTTAGTATTTTTAAATTAGTAATGACGTATAGTCTTCATACTTGGTTTAGGATACTAGTTGGACTTTCATACTCTATTCAAGGATTATATTATTTCGTTTTCAGGTGAGTAGTTGCATGCTACATATTTTTATAAATGTTTACCTACCCTGAACTGTTGGAAAAATTAAATTGTTATTTCAGGACTAAACTGTTTGATAATCTATTATATTATCAATGGAATTAAATTATTTTTGAAACATGGGTAAACTTGTTATACTGTAAACTATTTTTTTTGGTCTCATATTTATAATGGTGAACTACCATGTTTTGCGAAACTGATGTGTATTGATAATCGGGACCATTTGTGTATTTTAGTCCAAGGAAATTATTCCACTATTTATGATGACTCTGGCCACTAGAAAACAGATCTGGGTTGGGCCATGATGACTCTAGTGCTCAACGAATGTAAAGAAAAGACCTAGGTTAGGCTAGGTGACCTTCAATCAGATCGTTTTAGAGAAAAGGCCCGGGTTGCCACATTGAGGATGACTTTTAGTTCGGTATTGGATCCAACGGGCTTATAGCCTTGAGAACTGTGTGGCATGTTACTTGTTATTCTTGATACCTAGAAAATTATTGGTGTTCATGTTGTAATCTGTTTTAAGTGAAAAATGTCATTTATCATGTTCTTGAGAGACATGAGTATTTTAATTGTTGAACTGTGGAACCTTCTTTTTAAAACAAATTGTCTTTATCAAACTGTATGTCAATCTAGTTTCTGTGATATATATCTTATTTTGGAATTGAACCCTGTTTTTAAAACTGTATTTACTATCCATGTTGCTACTCACCGAGCTATTAGCTGACTTAGTTGTTTATCATTTCCAAGTGTTAGAAGGACTTAGGGTGGACTCATGGCGTAGCTGGGACTCAATTGCATGGACCTCTAGGACATTCATTTATTTTGTTTTAGATTGTTATGTCAAGTTTGTGCATATTTCTTTTTATTTTTATTGAGGTTCATTTAGGATTATTTTGATATGTAAAATGTTTATATCCCATAAGTTTGGATGGTATTGATTACGGTTGGTTTTGCTGTTTATACTTGTGGCATGTCACTGGATTATTGAGTTTGGTTTTTTTTATTACTGGATTTTTGTATAATTGTTCAATGTGATCATGGATTAGTGCTTAGGCTTATGTGTGCATTGGGCTAAGGCCTTGTGGGCCACGGCAGGTCATACCTGGTTTGGGGTGTGACATCAGTCTTACAAGGAGGCTTGTTAGGATCCCAATTGGGTTTGAGCTATGGAGGATGAGTTGTTTTCCTTGCAGAAGACTAACATTTGGGCGTTGGTCCTGTTGTCTGCTGGCAAGAATCTAGTTAATTGCAAATGAGTCTATAAAGTCAAGACTCATTCTGATGGTTCTCTCGAGCAATACAAAGCTCGCCTGGTTGCTAAGGGTTTCTTACAGGAGCATGGTATTGATTATGAGGAGACCTTTGTTTCTGTTGCCAAAATGACTATTGTTTGTACTTTGATCTCTGTTGCTGTTGTTCCTTCTTGGCCTCTTTATCAGATGGATGTTAAGAACGCTTTTCTTAATGGCCATCTCATAGAGGAGGTTTACATGAGTCCCCACCCTGGCCTTCATCATTCCTCTGGACAGGTTTGTCACCTTCGGCGTGCTTTGTATGGTCTAAAGCAGTCTCCTCGTGCTAGGTATGATTGCTTTTAGACTGTTGTTACTGCACTTGGGTTTCATCATTGTGCTCAGGATTCTACTTTATTTCTTCTCCATACCTCTGCTGGATTTATTGCCTTATTACTGTATGTGGATGATATGATCATAACTGGCTCTGACTCTTCTACTATCTCTGAGGTCAAATAGCATCTTTTCCATACCTTCAAAATGAGGATCTGGGGCCCTTGCGATATTTTCTTAGTATTAAGGTTGCTTCTTCTCCCAAAGGCTACTTTCTATCTCAGGCCAAGTATGCCAATGAGGTTATTCATTGTGCCAGTCTTACTGACACTAAGATTTCTAATACCCCTATTGAGCTTAATGTGAACTTCACTACTATTGATGGTGTTCTTCTAGATGATCCTACTTTATATCGAGAGCTCGTGGGTTGTTTAGTTTATCTTACTCGCTATGATCTTGCCTATGCTATTCATGTGGTTAGTCAGTTCGTTTCTACTCCTCGTTCTACACATTGGGCTGCTTTGGTTCGGATTCTTTGCTATCTTTGGAGTACTATATTTCAGGATTTACTATTGTCTTCTACTTCTTCTTTGGACTTGGTGGCTTATGTTGATTCTAATTGGTTTGGTGACATTACAGATCGTAAGTCCAGTTCTGGCTTCTGCGTATTTCTTAGTGATTCCTTGATTTCTTGGAAGAGCAAGAAATATACTGTAGTTGCATGTTCCACTACTGAGACTGAGTACCGTGCTATGACTCATGCCTTTGCTAAGATTGTTTGGCATTGTTGTCTCTTATTGATTTGGGTGTCCCTCAATCTTCTCTGACCACCCTTTACTGTGACAACCGTAGTGCTATTCAGATTGCACATAACACTATCTTTCATGAGCGGACAAAGCACATTGAGATTGATTGTCATTTTGTACGTCAGCATCTACAGTCTGGCTCCATCTCGCTTCCTTTCGTCTTTCCGGCATTGTAACTTGCTATTTTTTTACAAAGACTCATATCACTACTCGCTTTCAGTTTTTTCTTGGCAAACTCTCAGTATTTTCTGCTAAAACACCTTGAGTTTGAGCGAGGTGTGAGAATATTATTGTAATTTTGGAAATATATCAATTAGGTTGATCGTATATTTTAGATTGATTGTGTGAATATTATATTGATTGTATTGATTGTATAAGGTTATTATTTCCTATTTTAGATTAGGTTTAGAATTGGTATATATATCGGCTGCAATCTTTGTATTAGCAACAATTCAATATATTGAAATCATTCAGAAAGCTTACACCTTACTAGCAGCATGATAGCATCATTATTCAAAAACAACTGAATAAGGAGCGAATGTTCCATAAAACACGAAAGCAACCACATAACAACCAGAAGCATGTGCCGTTCTATAAGGAAAATGGTACAGAAACATAATTTTTATCCAAAAAATCAATCTATACTAATGTGGTAGTGGTATTTTTTAAATTATGAGCATAATGGAGGATATTTTAATTTGTAATGAAAGGACAACAAAAGGCCACATCTTTCCATACAAAGTTATATTTGTATAGCATTACTTATTCTATAATTGTATACTTTAAACCAAGACCATTATGATTTTCATACTCAGTTTGATAATATATTATATGAGTTCATAACATTTTTCATAGGTAAGATTTAAATTACTACAATCCAATGTATGGCTAATTTACACGGGTGCAAGAACCATTAGCTAACATAAGATAATAATGATCCATCAAATACAAGAACTTGGGTGGTATATATAGCAAATTCCAAAATAGGGCCCAAAATCATCTGATTGCAAAAAGAAACATGCAAGATATGTACACAAGCTTTTAGTTTTTTGACTTTCACATATGGCTGGAAATGTCTTACCTGTCCTTGACACTGCAACATGGCTCCATGATCTCAAGTTTAGCAGCTATGTTTGCAACAGACCCCTTCACAATATTATTCAAATACACCATCGGAGTTTTCCCAATAAGCTGTCACCAAGCAACCAATGATGGAAAAATAAATATAGACACTATGATAGTTTTTATCCATTTAATATACACAATCCCAGTCCAAGTTGACCTTGACCAACACTAAACTTATTACTGAAAACAGTTTGTAAGATCATTGAAAAAGCAACATTTCATATCCTAAAATGGGAAAACTTTAATATTAGCGCATTAGCAATGATATTTTGCACTATGAATACACATCATATTTCCCATGAGTTATTCTGAACAAAAGTTTTGACTTCAACAAAATGCTTGCATCCATATAAACTTGAAATTATGTGGCTTATTGGCAACAAATTCCTATCACTTTTTTATTACTTCCTCGAACCACATAATAGTCGTGAATCAAGATCCTCTCCTTGAGATTCCTACTTGACTTTCTACTTGTTAGGTCATTGGGCCAACTTTTAAGCCTAATTTCGATAATTCGAACTGTTCATATTTTAAGATTTGTTGAGTATATCATACCTGTAAAAAATCAAGTTGATCGAATATCAAAAAGTATGTGTTCAGAAAACTAACTAAAAACTATTTTTTAAAAAAATTAATAAACAGTTTTCCAAACACATGCTTTCTGATATCCAATCAACTTGATTTTTTACAGGTATGATATACTCAACAAATCTTAAAATATGAACGGTTCGGATTATCGAAATTGGGCTTAAAAGTGGGCCCAATGGCCTAGTAAGTAAAAAGTCAAGTAGGAATCTCCAGGAGAGGATCCTGATTCAATAGTCATAGCCCATAACTTCCATAAACATAGAAGGTGGTGACCTTATGGGGGGAACATACATGGAACGCAAAGAGTTTATCATCCTAACTCACATGAATTTATCATCGATTAATTGAGCCACCTCAACCATTGACATGATTACAACAAAGAGTTTACTATTGACCCACGAAACTTAAATTTTAGGGTAAATTACACTTTGCACCCCTGCACTTTACACAAAATCTCATTTTAGTCCATACACATTAAATTGTCACACTTAACTCCCTGCACTTTTGGTCAAGTGTCACATTGGCGCTTCTGTTAATAGTGAGGTTAACAAAAGTTATCCTTTAGGGAGTTAAGTGTCACAATTTTGCTATGTAGGGACTAAAGTGAGATTTTGTGTAAAGTGTAGGGGTGCAAAGTGTAATTTATCCTCACATGTTTTTCATGTGACTAACCTCTGTTAACATTGAGGCTAACAGAAGGGCCAAAATGATACTTGACCAAAAGTGCAGGGAGTTAAATGTCACAATTTGATGTGTAGGGGCCAAAGTGGAATTTGATGTAAGTGTAAGGGTGCAAAGTGTAATTTACCCTAAATTTTATATTTAAAAAATAAAGTTTTCACCGATGGACAAATGTGTTTGAACCTCATTTATTTACACTACATTTCAAAACCGCTTTTCAAAATTTCTTGCCTATAGTTTATTAGAACATCTAAGATAGTTCCATTTTAAAATTTAATGGTTAGATTTATTCACCCGAAATTTAAATTTCAGCCCTTAGTAGCAAAAGCCTTCCAAATAATTTGACTTCCTGCCCTTTTCTTTCTTGGTTAGGTTTTTTCATGGAAAATTTGAGAATTGACGGGAACTAAGCCTGCCATTTGTAAAAAATAAAAAAATATATATAATTCATTCTCTCTCTTTTGCATAGACTCACTTTTACGGTAAAAAAATGCAAGCATATTTTCTCTTTAAATGGACTCATCATGGAGCTGAGCATAGTTGTGATTTGTTATCTGAGAATAAATATAACATAATATATGTTCAAGGGGTGATCTTCTTACATGCAAATAAAAGGAAGAAAATCTCTTCAAAAGAATTTTACAAAGGCAAGTAAACAAATTCAAAATCCCTTCCCTTTATTTATTTATTTTTTTATCAGCAACAACAGAGATATATTAAGGCTTATTTTTTCATTTTGTTATTATGGGTTTATTACACTTTCAGTCTATTTAGCCCCTAAAATATATGAATCAAAGTTTATTTAGTCCTTAAATTATCGATTGAGTCTATTAAGTCTCTAAAGCATATGAATGAATTTCTATTTAGTCCTTAAACTATCGATTGAATCTATTAAGTCCTTAAAATATTTAATTCAAACCTATTTAATTCCTAAAAAGATTACAAAATTAAAATATATGCTTGTAAGTATTATAAATTAATAATAGCCCCTACCTAATTAAATTTTTATTACAAAAAATCTTAAAATTTTATTTTGTCTTTAAAACGTGTTTTATTTCATTATGTTATTAACTTAGTGTTAGAGTTTGAGTTCTCAGTTTTGCCAATAAAATAGTATGAATATTAGATATACTGAAGAAGAAGAATTAGATAATTTAAATAATAACATTTCGCTACAAATAATAATAGAAAAATAATATATTAATTAAATTACAAAAAAAAATTTAGCGAAAAACTTAAAAACAATCAATTATAAATTATAAATGAAATCTAATATATAATACTAGATAAATGCATGCACGTAGCCATTTTAGAAGAAAAATAAAAAAAATACTATAGATAATTACCCTTATCCTTATAAAAGAAATTCATCATAAGAGTTAATGCCCACTTTTCAAAGACAGAATAAAAATTTAAAGGATTTTTTAAATAAAATTTTAACTAGATAGTGCTTTTACTAATTTATAATACTTATGGGCTTATATTTTATTTTTGTAATCCTTTCAGGCACTAAATAGGTTTGATTTAAATATTTTAGAGACATAATACATTCAATCGATAGTTTAGGAACTAAATAAACTCTAATCTATATACTTTAGGGACTTAATAGACTCAATCAATAGTTTAGGGACTAAATAGATAATTTGATGATAGTTGAGGAGTATAAAGTGTAATAAATCCTATTATTATTGATATTTGCTCTATTTCATTTGATTTATACTTATGAGCTAGATGGATTTTTTAATGCATGTGAATCAATTGTGTGATGGGATTTAAGACTTGGTTTGGTTTGATATGTAAAACGATCAAATTGACTTTTATTTTTTTCAATTGGTTCTACTAGATGAAATAAGGTCGTTGTGCAATCAATTTTAAGATATGACAACTCGAAGAGGTCAATTGTAAAAATGCATGTATTTTTGTTAAAATTAATAATAGTACAACTGTATTACAATATGATTTTAATCATGATTTGAGAAGTTTAAATTAAATAAATAAAAAAACAAAAAAAACAACAACCTTTGATATAATATATAAAGTGGTGATCCCAAGATTTGAACCCATGACGTTAAGGTTATTAGACCAAATCTTAACCATTGAACCAATAATCACCACTTTTGAAAAGTTTAAACTAATTTGGTAAATATTGATCAATGTGAATTTTCTATAGAATTTGCATAATTCAAATTTTTGAGTGTCACCACTCACAAAAATTCCTGGCGTCGTCACTAAAAACAACTAAACAGGGGTGGACAGAATTTAACAACTAAACAGGGGTGGACAAAATTTTCACATTTGTCACACTTACACATCAGAATATACTTCTATGGTTTCTATCAAACTATGTCACAGTAGCAAGAATTCCAATTCAAGTCTATAGCTTCACCTACCAATTGCTTGACCATATATTTTTCCATCATTACATTAAGAATTGACCTTAGCAAAATTAACAAAGTACCCAAAAAAATTTCAGAATCATAAACATGCATCAAATTTTCATCTTCTAAACAAAAAAAGCATCTCCAATGGTGAGTTACATGACTTGATATTGCTATATTTTGCCTTGAAACTTTAGAATTTTTGCTTGAATGGTAAGGTATATGTCTTGTTATATATTACCTATAAATAAACATTTGGGTCAAGTATAGCTCAAGGTTTACCTATAGGTAAAACTTTTATGTCTACATCTTTTCTCTAGGGATCTACATATAGTATTTTGATTTGACATTTTGTGACAAACAGTGAAATTTTTTGCATTGTACCATTATAACATTGCCAAAATAAAATATTTTAGCACTATTTATTGCTAAATCGTAGAAATAACTAGCGTTTTATCTATCCCCATTGGAAGCCAATTCAAATTCAAATGATAAAAATAATAACCACTGCCCAATTTACAATGATTATTCTCAACAACACCATTTGGATAGGGAGATTAGGTGAGAAACAATATGAAATGATGAGAAATTTTTTCGTATTTGGTTTGTAAGTTGAGTGAGAAACGGTGGGAAAGGTTTGTAAGTTGAGCGAGAAATGGTGAGAAAAAGAACTCTATATTACCAAGCCTATTTCATTTCTTACCAAAATTGTGAGATTTGATGAGAAACAAGTTGATTGGTTATAAAATATTTATAGTGCCGTTTTGGGAAGAGCACAAAAACGCTTGCGTTTTTGTTGTTGCGGAAAAAAGCTGAGCCAACTAAAAAAGCAATTGTTGCATTTGGGATGTGATAAAAACGCTGCGGTGTCAAATTACGTAAATACCCTTTAGGTTAACAAATTGTGTAGAATTTCAAAGTTTGGCAAGGGCATTTTGGTCATTTTACTTTGATTTGACACCATAAATAAATATTAACAAAAAAAAGTCAAAACGCAGCATTTTACCAACTTCTCAAATTATTTTTTAAAAAAGCCAAAAAGCTTAGTAAAAAACCAAAAATCAATTTTTTACCAACTTTCCAAAATATTCCATAATATCAAGTTTTTCCTTTAAATACAAAGAAATATGCCTCTGTCACAGACTTTCCTTACTCATCCAAACATAATGGTCAGAAAAAGCAATCATTTCTTTTATTTTCTCACTAGACTACAATCATTTCATTTCTTTTCTTTTCTTCCCTTATGACCAATAAGATAGTCAACTCATAATCAAATTTCATGATTGAAATTGAAAAAATGAAGCCACCTTGTGTAACTTCCATCAGATCTTCAATAATACAAGTCAATTTAATTGAAAACTAACCAATTCACAATCAAAATTTGAAGAAATAACAACTGCCAACAATAAAATTATTGTGTAGTGAACTAGAGTGAAAAAGAGTAAAGAGTGTGAGACCTGAGTAACATCTTCGGCAATATTAAGACCTTCAATCTGAGTTTGGGGCGTCACAGACACAGCTTTGCAGACAATGGGAAAACAAACTCTCCCGGACTTGTTGAGACTCAGAGAACTGAACCCAACACCACACCGATTCGAAAACCGAGTTTCGGGGCACAGCTCGGAATTGGAATTGGAATTGAACTTGGACTTGGACTTGCAGAGAGGCGTGAAGGGATTGTTGATCAAAGAAGCCATTGTTGTGTGTTCTGCTGAGATACACATACACTCTCTCTCTCTCTTATCTCCAAATACCAACCATTTATCAACCCAACAAACTAACTATTTATCTTTACGTGTTCAAGTGTTGTCATAAATACCTATTTATCAACGCAACAAACTAACTATTTATCGTTACGTGTGCAAGTGGATATGGATACATAGTTGTCATAACCATATATAAATTATTCTATAAAATTAGATTATTTCTTATAAATATATATAAATTAATTTATAAAAATTTAAAAAATCATAATTTACGTATATTTTTAAAAAGAATAATGTTTCAGACTCCTACTGGAGTGATTCCTAAGACTCCAGTGAGATCTAATTGGTCATAATTTTTTTTTTCTTCTTTCAATAACCAACCCTCACGTGTGTATGTCGGGGAGGGAGATGGTGGGGGTGGGCAACACTGGGGTCTCCATCAAGATTCTTGTAAAAATTTGTGTGATTTTGTGAGATATTTATGCATATTTATAAGAATTTACGCAAATATATATGATATGCACCTTACATATTATCATTACTTTTAGGTATATTGTTATCATTTTTTAAGATATTTTAATATTTCAGTTCAAAAGAAAAAGACATTTTAATATTTCAACAAATGATGTCGGACACTTTTGTATTGAAAAGTTGGTTATTTTAGTTAGTTATTTGATTTTTTTAATTATTTTAGTCTGGTTAAAAAAATTATGTTTTGAAAGGAAGTTGGCTTTTTTTATAGTTAATTTGATGGTTATCAGAAAAAATTGAATGATTATGACTTAGATGCGACATTTTGTCTTATTAATTATTTTTGCCTATTTTATCTTTTACTGAGTTATTTTAACCCAACCCTTTTTCCGAACAAAGACTTTTGCGTACAATTTAAGATTGCAAAAGAAATTATTTAAAAAGTGTTAGATTAATATACTTTTTTTACTTATGCCTTACATATTATATGCAACTTGCATATTATCATTACTTTTAGTTATATTTTTCATCATTTTTAAGATACTTTAATAATTCCGTTCAAAAGAAAAAAGATATTTTAATATTTGGACGAATGATGTTCGAAGAGGACACTTTTGAGTTGATTGGAAAATTGGATATTTTAGTTGTTTATTTAGTTTTTAAATTATTTTAGTTTAGTTAAAAAAAGTTGTGTTTTGGAAGGAAGTTGGCTTCTTTTTTTTTTTTTTCTTTTTTTTTTTATAGTTGATTTGATAGTTATCAAAAAAAAAATTAAATAATTATGAGTTAAATGAGAAATTTTATTTTATTGATTATTTTGACCTATTTTGTCTTTTATTGAGTTATTTTAACCTAACCCTCCTTCCAAACAAGAACTTTTGTGTACAATTTAGAATTACAAATGAGACTAGAAATTGTTTAGAAAGTACAAAATTAATATATATTTTTGACTTTCACCTTGCATATTATCATTACTTTTGGACATATTTTTGTCATTTTTTAAGATATTTTAATATGTCAGCTCAAAAGAAAAGATATTTTAATATTTGGACGGATGATGTTGGACGAAGACACTTTTGCTTTGTGTGTAAACTTTTTTTTTTTATTAAGAATTAGTTGGGTTTGAATTTGAACTAAACTGGAATCGAACTTAAATAATCGAGTTTGAATTTGACCCTTCAAATATTTTAGAAACTCAAGTTTGGTTCAAGTCGACTCGATTGCATAAATAAATCGAGCTCAAACTGAAAGAAAAAACTAAAATTAATTTATCATAAAAGATAAATACAAAAAATATATGAACAAAATATACGAAAATACTTGTATTAATAATAAATTTCATTAATCATGTAAATTTATATAAATACCAAACATAATTAAAAAAGAAAAATAAACTAATGAAAATTTATTTATATTAATTTATTTTCTTTAGGTTTACGAACTTGTTCATACCATATTTTATTTTTCTATCAATTTTGACATATTAATTATGACTAAGTTTGATTATGGCATGTTAAGGAAATCATGAATTTAGATTATCCTTTCTCTCTCTCTCACATGTAGTTGAGCATGTAAAAGAGCCAAGTGAGATACAAAGAAATTCAACCAAACACATCAACTCCACATGAGTCCAATTAGGATTACTCTACCTTAATTTCTAGGAATAGTTTATTCTTTCTAGGTATAGTTTTAATTTAGTGGTTCAATAATTATTTTCTGATTCTCTCTCATGTAGTTGAGCCTGTAAGAGAGCCAAGTGAGATGCAAAGAAATTCAACCGAACACATCAACTCCACATGAGTCCAATTAGGATGACTCTACCTTAATTTCTAGGAATAGTTTATTCTTTCTAGGTATAATTTTGATTTAGTGATTCTATAATTATTTTCTGATTCTTAATATGGGTAAACTTTCTTCTTCCTCTCTTTCTGTCTATTATTGTGTTTTTCAAGTTTTTGTTCTTATTTAAAGTTCATGTAACTTATAGTAAGTGACATTAAGTTTGACTAATATAATTTCAATTACTTTTTCTCATATTTTTCTTCATTTACTTTCCTCCAAAGAAATCATTTATCTATTTAAAGTATACAATTCAATTACGAAGTCTGATATATTTTTGTTTAGTAAAATTTAAGTTTTGTCTGTCGATTGGCTTATGTCGATTAACCTTAATCAACTTTTTTGCTAACAGAACCTTATCAAGCCAAGTTTAAGCAAGGGCGGACCCAGGATTTGTCGATGGGATGGGTTAATATTAAAGTAAGATTATACAATATATTTTAAGTATAACCACAAGAAAAAAGAGAATTTAATAATATAATTTAGATTAATATCTAAATTTATTGATTAGAAACAATCGAATTAAGTTGTGTTCGACGAGTCTTTAAAGATTCGAATTCATTGATTACAGAATCTAGATCAATTTTCAAAAAGCATGAAAAACAATATGCTTTATCCTTTGAAGGAGAATACTCTAGCCAATAAAATTATTTAAACCAAATATGTTGAAATCGGCTATTCTGCTTTCTAAATGAGGACCTAGGATACTCAAGTTTAGGTTGATAAGGCCCCAAGTTCTCTTAAACTCGTCTAACCTCATCCTGTTGATTAACTGGATATTCACAATTTTGCAAGTGTAAACCAGGATCCCGTTCAATGACAGTTGAATCAAATTCGTTTGGTTTATTTGCTTGAGGTATGGAAGGCAGTTACACATCAGAAAATAAGGTTTCAACAACATTGGATGTTGTATTGCTAGATTTCAGTTTTGATCGATAAAATGGGAAAAGGGTTTTCCCGTTTTTGAGTGTGGAGGTTTAATTATTTCAACAGTGATGCATACACCCAGTGGGGGTCGCACCCCCAGTGAGGTGTCGCGCCCCCACTGGTTCAAACTTAAAAAAAAAAAAAAAAACAAAGAAAATAGTTTTTTTTTTTTATCCAATAATGGACTGCCACCTCACTGGGGGTGACCCCCAGCTGGGTGTATGGCGCATTTCGCTAATTATTTATAACCTAAAAAAAATTAGCCCTAATTGATATTAAACCAGAGTATATTCGCAATAATTTTAAATATTAGGGTTTATATATATATATATATATCCTCAATTATTTTTATTTAAGCTTTCGTTATTTTTATATTTGTCCAAAAAAACTCTTTCAAAGTTCAAATACTAAGAGCAATATAGAACATTGAACAAGGTAGCATTATAAAAAAACTAAGGGTAATATAATATTTGTTGCATGAAGCTAAAATTTCAAAATCAATGTTAATCAAATCTATTATCAACCAACGAAATAAAATAATTGGTTAATTACACTTACCAAAAATGTTAGAAAAGTGTAGCTGCTACAGGTTGCTGGAGACAACGGAGAGAGCCGCTGCCTATCTATTGAAAGACATGAGTATTGTTTTGGAAGATTTGTTCTTTAAACAAATACAAACCAATTGGGCTGCCTATTTATTTTTTTGGGTAAGTATTGGGCTGTTATTGGACTACCTATCTAAAAAACAAACAAAAAAACTATCGGCCCTTATTTGGGACGGGGCTGGATTGGGAGAGGTTGGGAGGCTGGATTGAGTTGGGCTATAAAAAAAATTTCTATAGATTTTTTAAATTTTGGGCTGGGCTGCAGCCACCTATGCCCAGCCCTAGGTCCGCCCTTGAGTTTAAGGCTACTCAAGTTCAACTCAATTAATAAACAAATTTAAAAATGGAGCATGAATTATTCATGAACAGCTCAATTTATTTGTATCCTTACTTACAAATTAGTAGTCAAAAAAAGTATGATTTTAAAAAAAATTCAATAATACAAAGATTTTAGTTTTAATTTTTTTATAAATCGGTATCAATTGACTTGAGCGATTAATCCAAAAACTAATTCCACCATTTAGTAATGGACCCAAGTAAAAGTTTTAATTTTTTATAATCATATGTTTTAATTTATTATAATGTTAATTATAACTAAATTATGATATATTTTTATTTTAAAATATCACATGATGACGGTGAAAGTTGGGTAAAAAAATTTCAAATAAGTAGTTTTTTAGAAATTACATTTGACCTGGTACAGTTCAAAAGTTTTTACGGGAATCTAATATGATTTGAAAAATTTACTCTTATACGTTTATGGAATAATTAGGTACAAGTCTCGTTGTGCTAGGATAAATCTCATTCAAAATTTTTTATTTCAGACAGTGGATATTCCATAAATTTCTATCCGGATAGACATTCAAAAACTTACACTTCACAAATTTACTAATTTAAACTTTCCAAATTACACAAAAAATTTCTAATATTTTAATATCATTGTTCCAACATAAAAATATAAATACATAAACTTTTTATAATTGCAACCGACGAAATTTTATATTTTGAAATCATTATATAATATATGTCATTAGAAAAAAAAAATAAAAAAAATTGAACAATGAATGAAATCCAAAAAACAAAACATGAGACTTTATAAATAAATAAACAAAACATGAGGTTTTATAAATGGAATAATGTTAGACAAACCCATCCGTGATGGCGTTGGAGATCTCAAACAACGGCTACTAGGATAGTTTTTTGTCTCGTAATAACTAGGAGTAAGCGAAGATATCATGTATGTATTCGCTTCAACGTAATCATAGGACATTCATTAGTCCCGGTTATTTTCATAGGTAGAATATAGAGCATTTATAAAGAGATTAAGTAAAATTATGTTTATTTTAATGATAGTTATTAGTGTAGGAATTGTTAAATTATTTTTATATAAAATAATAAAATAAAATAAAAATATAAAAAATTAAACATTAATGTTTAAAAAAAAAATTCTCAATATGTAAAAAATAAAAAAAATTTCTAATCCCCTCATTATTTTTTTAATCCCCTCATTATTTTTCTAATACCACCTCCACCTCCTCCATCACAATCCTCCTTCTAAACTCCATCTCAAACCCCTCCTCTATCCTAATCATTTTCTCAACTCTACAAACAAACACAACATTAAATAATCTCACCTCCATCCTAATACCCTTCCATCTATTACACCACAAAACAAGCGGGGCCTAAGTTTGAGACATTACAATATTTTGAAAATTTTGGTCAAAATTTTTTCATAATAAAACTTTAATGCATTAAGAACAAGTACACAACATTTTCTTGAAAAGTCCAACACATACCACTATTACCAAAATATTCTTAGTGACTAATTTAATATTTTAAACTTTAAAATGATATAACTTTTGATCTAAATATTAGTTTTAATAAAATAATATTTTTAAAATTATCTAATCAAGATCTATTAAATATGATCTAGATTGAGTATGAAATTATTTTTTTAAAAAACTGTCAAAATTGACAAATAGTAAAATTTTACTCTATCATCAACTTGAATAACATGTTGAATAGCATCACGTATGTCATTAGTGAGATACTTGTCCCACCATGATTTAAGCATTCTGGTAAAATCAGAAGTAAGAAGGGAGACTATCTCAGGTTGAATATAATCAGAATAATTACTAAAATAACTTTTAGCGACCATAGACATATCATGTGGTGTGGGTTTAGTATAACAATTTTTGGTAAGAGTAGTAGGATTAACCTTGGGGTGTACTTTCCTATTAAGATTTGTAGACTAAAATTATTTTTCTATTAATCTTTTTTCATCATCAGAGGAGGCGGATGACTCATTATTAGTGTCGAGAATAGGTTGTTGAGTGATAACAAATACACATTTATCCTTGGAAGGTTTAGTAGAGGATGTGGCAATTTTGTTAAATATTTCTTCCATTGCGTCAACTGTATGAGTATCTTGTGTGACTAAACTAAGTTTGCGACGGTCACTAGGTAAATTGATAAGCAGCTTTTCAATAGTTTTACTGGTGGAAGTGTGACTATTTGAACCATCATCAAAGGTTGTTTCAATTTTATCTAATTTTTTATCAACAGTTTTTAAACATTGATTAGTATGATTATTTTGTTTAATAACTCTCTTAATTTCACATTCATTACCAGGTATTTTGAAAGGCGAAGCATTAATAGTTGATCCTTTATCTTCAATTAAAATCGTTTCAAGAGGAGGTTGACCAGAAGAAACAAAAGTTCTAGTAGAAGTTTTCCATTATTTTTTGTTATAGTATTTACTTGTTGGTAATTTTCAAGATAGTGAAAAAATTAGATTTTAGTTCAATATTCTAACATAAACATATTTCATGATTTAAGTATCGTTGACCTTTGTTTTTTAGTATGTGTAGACCTATAGGTTTCTCGTTTGGGCTTGTTTTCCTTATATTTAAATTTTTCATAGAGATTATTTAGATTAGGTGAGAAATCGGTGTGAATAGTTAATAACTGTAGATTAACTGAGGGGTTGACTTCAAAGTTTATTTGAGTAGGAGATTCTTGAGACTCATCATCATCATTTTCTTGAATTTGTGTAATGAACTTAATTTTTTTTTTTTAAAACCCAGTGCATAAATTAATTGAGTAAATATTTAGATTGGACTACTGTGTAAAATTTTGCATGAAAATAGTATGATTTTATATTTTTAAAAAAATTAGTTCTCGTTCACAAAAAATTATGAGTATTTATTTTATGAAAATTTACGAATTGATTGGTGTTCACTGTAGTTTATAGTAGAATTTGATAATGAGTTTTGGATGTTTAGACATAACTTGAGATAAAGTTTGTTGTGTCTATTTTGATATATAATTGGGCCATGTTTGACTTATGAGAGTGAATTTAATTCAAGACTCATGATTTAGATTCAATTTAATTTGAGTTTGTTTATGATTTATGTTTAACTTTTTAGTTTCTTTTAATTATGTGATCGGTAGTGAATACCTTGAGAGTTGTTATTATTTATTATATAAAATTATAATAAATATTTAAAATTTGAATTTATAGTACATACCATATGGTGAAAAATTATATATTTTTATAATGAATAAAAATAAATATATATTTCATAATGAATAAAAAATTATATTTTGTGATATTTTTGTAGTAAGATAAAATTATATCATTTTATTATTTGTATTATAAATTTTATATTATTATTACAAATATATATATATATATATATAATTTTTCTTGGAGAAAGAGAACAACCCACGTGGGGTTGTCTCTCCCATCCCTCCTCATTTCATTTTTCCCCATCCCTTATCTTCACTTTCCTATCTTCATTTCATTTTTCCCCATCCCTTATCTTCATTTTCCTAACTTCACATTTCTTGGACTTCGTAATCCGGCAGAGATGAGAGGTGAGGCTCTGCCTCTATCTCAAACTTTTGAACAAATAATTTTGGTTAAGATTTTATAAGATTGGAGCCAGATCAGCTTAGATTTTAAAAAACTTTTGTAAATAAAAATTGAAGGGCTAGTCGTACTCTTTCTAATGGTAGTCTCAGGTCAAAAATATGATGAGGTTTACATTCAAGATCTGCTCTTCATTATTGGAGGAGGGTCTTTTTTTTTTTTTTTTTTTCATATTATTGTTTTAAATTTATGTTAGAGATATTTTGAGAGGTATTACATATATATAATTCTTAGATTTCATTTGAATAATTTTTGGAAGAAAAATTATATAAAAATGTTAAGAATATTGATATTTTAAAATTGATTTAGAAAAATCATCTTGTATTAGTCATATTTGTTAAAAAAATTTGAAAATAAATTTAATAGTTGTTTGGTTTGTATCAACATTATATTATGACTAGATAATTTATTTTGAGAAAAATAATATTTAAATATTATCTCATCTTTTATTTTATTTTTTTGGAATTTATTTTTGAGAAAAATAAATTGATATTGAGAAATATTATGTGAATTGTTAAGTTGAGATTATACAGTTATTTTGGAAATATAAATTTTAAAAGTGTTATATTTATGATATTTTGTGAAAGGTGATTTGTTGATGATTAAGTTGTATTCATTTTTGTGAAAATGAAAATATGAAATGAGGACTTTTGAACTTCTAACTTTAAAAAGTTTACTCTTGGGCATATTTCAAGATTTTTGATGTAATAAATATAATGTTGATTAGTTAATTTTAGAAAAGTTGTGAAATTGTTATTTGTAAAGAATTTGGAAAAATTAACTATTTTAGTAGCTTGGTATGACATATGGTTATATTTGAAGGATGAGACATGTTAAGTTATGTTTGGTATTATTTCTTTTGGAAAAATGTGAATATTATAAACTTGCTAATTTAGTGAATGAAATTAGTTTGGTTAAAAGTTTATATCCTTTATAATTAAAACTGTGTTATTGAGATTATACCATAATTTTTAATAGAGTATGATGGAAATAGTAATATTCAATAAGTATGAGATTTGGTGAAAATCATATTGGTTATTTAGGTTGATGTGGAACAAAGTTGATTGAAAGTTTTGTGTAAGTCAAAATAATTGGGAAATTGATTATTAGTTTTAATAGTTGGAGTATGTTAATATGTTATTTTGTACCTCAAATTCATATATAAGATACTTGATTTGTAAATTGATGGTTTGGTTAAATTGGGAGTTGATTACCTATAATCTTGCTATTTAATGTATTTTTTGTATATAAAATTGCATGTGGGTATTTGAAAGTGAGAAAGTCCCAATTTGTGAAAAATCTTAAATGTTAATGTTTTGGAAGTTGTTGGATTATTAGGAAAAGATTATATTTGGTTTTAAAATTATGGATTTGACTGGAAAACACTTACGGAACTTTTGAAATATCGGGTATTGGTTACTCCTTCGAAATGTTGAGTTTGATTGAAAATTATATTAGTCTTGAAAATTTATCTTTAAAATGTGGAATATGGATTGTTTCCAGGTGTTGGGAATCATTGGGGATTCCAAGTTATGGTTGTATGTTGGATTGTATATCTATATTGTTATTTTTTAATTAATGCATTAGAGATAACTATTTTTGGTTATCGGTAGAGGATAGTATTGATTGTTGTAAAAATTGTACGAGGATTAGGTGAATGGAAACTAATTTCTCATACACATTGCATGGAACATTGTTGCGTACTTAATCATTGGAAATGAATTGTTTTGAGAAAAGTGGGTGAATACTTTGGTGAATTTGGATAAGAGATGTGGTTACTTCAAATTAAATTGGCCTATGTGTCCATGGTGAAAGTCCTAAAAACTGCGCGCATATATGGGTGCCGATCCTATGGACGAAATTTTCGTGAAATGGCAATAGTAGCGCTTATATAGCCTATGTTTACATGGGTGCCGATCTCACGGACAAAATTTTTGTAAAATGGTAATAGTAGCGCTTGTATAGCCTACGTTTACATGGGTGCCGATTTATGGTTTCCTGTGGACAAAATTTCCGTGAAACATTATGTTTGACAGAGGTTCCCAGTGTATGTACTTACTGCCTGTTTTCTACTTTAAAGAAAAGACATACATATAACTCATATTATAAACTTTGGCATCACATCCGTTTTGAATAGGATATCTTGTTGACATTGAAGCATATAAATTTATTTAAGTTAACTAGTTATGGTTAATTAATTAAATTTGAATTTAAGGAATTAGGTAATATGAGATTGTTTGGTGAGCTAGTGGTTTGCTCACCCCCTGCTGTATATGTGTATAGGGAATGCTTTTCGGATTTGAAGATCAAATAGTTGGTTTTACCATTTCAGAAGTGTAATGTAGTGATGAATTGTAATACTTTATTTGTTTATTTGGCTGAGTGTTATTTTTTGTAAAGAATAGTGTCTTCTCTTTTATTGGAAGCTTTGAGGCATTTCATTTGTAATGATTATGTTATATTAATTGAGATACACAGAGAGTGGGTTTATGGTTTCATTCATGGCAGTTTTTTGTATTGACTTGTGGAAAGTAAAGAAAATGGTTAATGAAAAAGATTTTTATAATTAATTAAGTGAGAATGAAGGTATTTTTCTAAAACCTCATGCTTGGGTTATCTAATTTCCGCCTAATTGATCTTTGAAAATCGGGATGTTACAATTTGGGTTTGTTTTGAATAAACAGGTTTACTAATCTGAGATGTTGAGGAGGTATCTATTCTTTTTAATTTACTTTGTGATTCTAAAAGATGTCTATCTTTTCTAGTAAATAATGATGTACTAAAAATTTCATCTTTGTCATTGAGTTGAGAAGATTGACTATTTCGTGAAGATTAATGAGAGTCATATTGAAAACGTAGATGATTAAAACTTATTTTGACTAAACCATCACTATATTGTTGAATATGATTTAAATCATTAATATCATATTGAATTTTGTGAGAATAATTTTCATTTACAGTTAACCGGTTTTCACAGAGAGTTATTTCATTGCAGACTGTGGGTCTTGGGACGTCAACATTAGCATCAGAAGTACTACTTTGAATAAGTAAGATTTTATCTTTCGGACTTTTGACTAAAGCATGAACATTAAGATTAGTCTTCATACATTTATAATAAATTGATGAAAATGAATTTCCCATCTTTAATGAAGAAATAGGGATGAGTAAGCCTGATGAAATAAATACTTTAATATTTTCCATAGTCAAAAATTTTATAGGAATACCTAGTAATATTCATTCTAGAATACATGATCAACTTAGTAATTTAACATGTCTAACATTAAGTGATTTTCGTTGGTATGAGGATGTCTTTACATCTAGAGTCATGCTTTGAGTTGATTGTACTAAATCATTTTGGAAAGAAAAATTCATTAATGGTGCGGGTATTGATTTCCGACCTCATAACCAAATAGAGAAGTTAGCTAGAGAGCATGCGGTAAAATAGATTAAACCAAGAACTGGCCAACAATGAGACAAGAATACCTCGGTGGCTCATCTACCCAGGGACACTCCGATGATCAAGTTAGTCAATCTTATCTTTCAAAGATATCAAACAAGTATTCAGTGCACAAGTAAAAACATACCTTAGACCTATGGGGGTGCCTCATTTTTATAGCTAGAAGTGCCCTTGCTCCCTAGAAGTCTTACTTCATAAGACTCAAGGACAATGCTTATTTTAGACTCTTAGTTAGATATGGATGAACTCCACAAGAGCCTTATCTCTATCCGAACTAAGCGCTTCACTCATCTAGGACGCTTGTCCTCTATCCAAATATCTCTGATTCTGAAATTACCTCACCATATCTCGGCAATATCACAATCACCTTATAACTGCTCGCCCATGTGGCACTTCAAATTTATATCTTGGCCACATGGTACGACCCAAAAATACATCCCAACAATCGCCTCCTAGGTTCTATTACCCTAACCTAAGGTGATAAAACCTATATCATCTGATCTTCCAACATGTCGGCTAAACAACATGTTAGAGATACTCCTTTGACCGAGATCATGACTCGTCGGCTTCAAGAAATAGGGACTCAAATGTCCATTCGTCAGAGGCTAAGAACCAAGATTCAAGAACCCAGAATCAAGATTCAAGAACCAATGTGTTCTTTTCAACAACATTTCAACCATGATTATACCACTAGCCGACATCATAATGCATTGGTTCAAGAACTCCAAGAATCTCACTTGTGTGCAAGCTATTATGTACGATTTTTTCAACCATTTTGGCCATGTGGCATTGCCCAACTAGTTCGTAATTACCACGCATTAGTTGCGTCGCTTCATCTCTGGCTCTCGCTGCCTGACATCATTATGGCACGTCTGTCTAGGCATTTTAATCAAGGTTTTGCCGTCTTTTTCCTTTTTTCAACAAAATTCTCTCTTTTCTTTCCGACTCTTCACTTTCGCAATTACTACCCTCTCTCTTCCACCAGAGTCTCTCTCTTTAGAATCCTCCCAATCTACCATTATTGTGCCTCAAGCTCAGGTAACTAGTCTGCTCATCACTTATGGCAAGCATTTTGTTATTCCATTCCAATTGAAAGCGTCGTTTGATTTCAACGGGCAAGATTTTAGCCTCCATTTTTACGACTTCAATATGTAAGTCCTTGAATATTTCCCTTTTCGATTTCGATTTTTTGATTTTTTCAAAATCCCCATGCTTTCATATCTATATGTTTTTACATCTTTATTTGATTTTGCACATTAGCATTGTGAATCATCATCGACCCCTCATGCCTCTTGCATTAATATGTTCATTCATGTCTTGAATGTTTCTTGCTCTTTGTTTCAGATTTTGAATCTATTTTCTCATTCTTTGTTTATAGATTCTTTTATTCAATTTTCGCATATTTCAATTATTTTTCCACAGCTTTAGGCTTGGGATTTGTTAGATCATTATAGCCTTTCACAGATTTCCTGAATCTTCATACCAACATTCTTTAGGTTACGCCAAGGTTTTTAAACCTTTAGTGAGCTCCCAACCTGTCCCATTAGAAAACAACACCAATCTCATTCATTTGACATCATGGGTATGCATAAGTGGAGAGTAGATAGTCCCGCTAAGATAGAGGCTTTCCGCCGAGAGTTTAATATCCCGACTGATGTAAATATCAGGCTTGCCGACAAGAATGACTTAATTATGCCAGGAGGAAATTACATGCTCTTCCCTGTCGTTTCAATCCTTGAGGATGGAGTTAGGTTCCCCCTCAACATCCTATTTAGGGAGATGATTAACTTCTACAAGCTAAACTTCATGCAATTGGCCATTAACACCTTTCGTGTAATCAACAGCATAGCCAAACTCAACCGTCGACATAGAGCCCAACTAAACCTTTAGGATGTCTAATACTGTTATACAATGTGCACCTTCCAATCCAAAAATGGCATAACTTACTACTTGAAACCAAGATCTACAGCTTTCAAGATGATTGCCGACCTCCCTGATTCCAACAAGGATGCAAGAGATGATTATCTTATCATTCAGTAACTGGAGTTTGCTCCTGATGATGACCTCTACCTCTTTCCACTCCCCATAAGCATCCTAGGAGATCACAAAAGTGAGTCACTAATAGAACATGCATCTATTGTCTTTTTCGTGTAGGTCTCCCTCAGCCTGACAAGAACTTTCACAAATGCTATATCCCTAGAGCCGACTTGCAAAGGCTCCTAGACTTGCCCATCAATATTTGCAAGGATTCCTTTCTTTTGAGTTATATTGCTACGTACAAATCTCCGCTCCTCGACGTCTTATCCAAGAGCAGATCTCATTTCTCTATATCGACACCAGCTGTCTCTCCAAGGGAAGATCAAGGTTCTTCTTTATATCCAACCAACCAGCCGTCAACATCGGTCCCTTCTCAACAAATTTTTCCCTCCGAACACCATCGTCCCCGACGTCCTCCAAACACTCCCGTTGGCAAGACCAGAAGCAAGAAACACTAAGGGTTTAGCTTACCGGCTTATGATCTGAAAAATTCTCCATTAGCTTTTCCAGCCATCAAACTTGGGACCATAGTCACCATCGCCGCCACTTCCAAAGAGTTGCGTCACAAACCTACCATTGCAAAAGACCTTTTAGCCGATCTTCCCAATGTTGTTACTGTCCATTCCTCTCCTCCCCCACTAGTGAAGAAGCCAAAGAGAGTAAAGAAGGCTAAAGCTAAGGCCAAAGTCATCGTCACCTGTTGACACCCTATTTTGACTGCCCTTAAGACTTGAGCGCCTTACTCTAAACACTTGATGATGAAATGTTACGTTGTGCATTTGTTCGAATATTTAGCAAAAGGATTTAGTTTTGAGCTTCAAAACCTAAACCTTGCACCCCATTTTGAACAAAATCATATTTTTTTCTAACCTGACCACTCAAAGAATAGCTGGCCAATAGATGGCTGGCAGACCATTTTCATTGGGCCGGCTGTACATCATCATGGCTGGTCGGCCATGTTTAGCGCAACAAATATTTTGCAGTAGCCAGCTGCTCTCATGCATATGCTTTGGACCAACTGTCTTTGTTAGAGATATTTCCGACATGAGAAGGTGAAATTCTATAAATACAACACCCTCATGGTTTGGGGTTAGAAAAAATTTGCCAAGAACCTATTGCTTGTCCAACACACTTCTCTACCCTTTTGTAATACAGATACATAATAGATACACCATACAAGCTTAAACTTGAAGCTTTTGCTGAGGTTCTTGAACATAATTTCAGATACTTGAGAGTGAGGTTTGTTAGCTAAGAAGCTTTTCCTCTCTTTCAAGAGGTAAACTTTGAACCTTTTCACCATTTTTTTTTCTCTCTTCTCTTTGTCTTTACATACTAATTTCATAGCTATTTTAAGCCGAAAATATGATTAAAACTTTGTTACAAGTGAGTGAGCTAGCCACGCTTTCATTGGCTATCTCACTAGTTGTGCACCCCTTTGTTTTCTTTCTTTTTTTTTTTTTTTTACTTTCTTTTCACTTCATTTGGTTAAATTTTAGTACCTATTAGCACTATTTGTAGATTGTTTTTGTGTGATATAACTTGATTATGGGCTTATAAAAGGGTCCTCATCCTCTCCGCTATATGTGCTCTTATTTCTTATACTTTAAATATCATATTTGTATTGTTGTAAATCCTCACGAATTTGGCATGTTTAGGACATAGCGGCCAATTTGTTTGAGTTGATCGTTTTTACCTTGTTGTAGCTTAACTTGGAACCTTTTGGTTATGGGAGGATTAGAGCTTAGGCTTAGCCACCTTGCCACAAGTTTGCTTGTCGAGCGGTAAATTTCTTACTTTCGTATTATTGTTGTCTACTTTAAAGCTAGGTAGTAGCTTTCGTGTTCAAATTGTTGAAAAACTCTTTTATCGATCATTTTCAAAACATGGAAATGGATGTCCCATCCTTGTTCCATGAAAAGAGGAGTTGTCAAGAACTTTGGCAAATTGTGTGTTTAAGCTTTGATAGATAGCTTGCTCTTTGATTTTTTTTTTCCCTCTTACTTGCTTTGTTGCTCCTAGAGAGCTCTTTATTGAGAATTGTTGAAAACTCTCTCCTAGTTCCACTTTGAAACATGGAAATGGATGTTTCATCCTTATTCAATGATTAGGGAGAGGAGTTGACAATAATTTTTGAGTTGTTGTTTTCCAATTTAGTGCTCTATGATCAGCACATACTATCTTGTGATGCTTGAGGATTTGTGAAGCATGTCTACCTCTTCCTTGAATACATTTCATGATATGAAGGAGGTAAGGAGAATAGCTTTGTTTTGTGTTTAGCCAAGTCTTTTCCTTTTGCTTTTAAAGATCTCATGTAACAAATTTGCAATGATTGATGATTTGGGAAGCAAACCTACTCCCTCCTTGAAAATCTTTATGATAGGAGGGAGTAGGAAGGATGGACAGCCTTTGAAAACACTCTGTCTTGCTCTGTTCCAATTCTGCTGCATGTAGGGTAATCCTCAGAAATAGTGGCCAGCCGACCATTATTCTGTACAGCCGACCATCTTATCAGGCTAGCAGGCCAAACATATTGTACGATAGTGGTAGTTTTACAGCAAAATAGAGCAGATCCTGAGGTCTAAATAGAACTATCTTCTAACTGTAAATAAAGCAGGTTCTGGCAGTAAGCAGAGGAGGTTTCCGGAGGATGCTCTTGCCTATGTGCATGCGACTCCTGCTCCATTCCTTTAGATTATCCGCTCCAATTCATATTTGTAATTAATTAGTCGCTTTCATTCGGACTTGTAATAATTAATTAATTAGCTCATTCAATCGTGTTTGTAATAATTAGTTAATTAGGATGTTTAGACCCTCTTGTGCAAGGGCAAATTTGTAATATGTGATGTATGTCTTCCAATCCCCATTTCTTTCTTCCTTTTATTTACATGCTTACCATGGTTGTATGTAGTATCAAGTTTTTGGTTCATATCATCACCATGTTTTGTATGCATTTTTGCATTCATTAAGGTTTGGTTCATCATTCTTGAACATCATTGTCATTTCCTACTTACTTGAATACGTGCATTACCGTATGCTTTGAGTTAATCCACATAATATGTTAATAAGCTGAACATAGTAGTTGCATTTTGTATGTGTTGCATTAGTCACTTTGCATAATAGGATCATGCATTTTTCTAACTATATTCTTTTCTTTGGCTTGCCTCGGTTGAGTACTAGGTGAGCATTTTTGCTTTAGCATATAACATGTTTGTTTGTGTTGCCATGTTAAGCATACTTCCTTGAGGCTACGTGCTTATTTGAAATACCTCTTTGAATGCATGTGGATGAAGGTTATTTTACTTGCATTCAGGATGATTTTGATCAAATGTACGTACAAGCTCATTTCTTTCCTTTTGAGTTATGTGCACTCAAAACCCTTTTAAAATTCACGTAAAATCAAGTCCTTTCCAAAGCAAGCAAAATAGTCTATAATTTGTGTGCCTCACATAGTAAGTTAGCATAATAAAATCAGAACAAGAGTATATAATGTTGAGAAAATTCACATCATGATTAGTAAAGGCTGATCTTTGATCGGGTGAGTGGGGTGCTCAATTCATGACCTTCCTCTGTCATGCCTAAGTTCCCGAGCCGAGACATTTTGGTTATGATGGACAAGTGGCCTTTGGCATGAGTTACAGGTTTCCTAAATTTTTTAAAAATATTTAGGTGGCGACTCTGAAATCTGGCAATGCAATTCATTTTTGGCATCTCTGATGATTACTGGATTTTCTAAGATTTGTTGGATTTGGACTCTTATTTGTTTTTCTTTTTCACATTACACTTGTGGAACTAGATTCAAAGCCACGAGAGTCCGAACTGTAGGACTATCGTATCCTAGGAAACTAAACCCCTCCGAGGGGCATGAGAAAAACCAGCTACAGTATCTGGAGACTCTGCTGGGGATATTGGAGAACTTGACTTAGACTTCATGATGTATGTAGACTCGACTTTTTCACGCCCCCCTTTCGGAGAGCTTGAACTGGTCCTACAGTTCGGACCCTTGTCACTAGGGGTGAGCAGCGGATATATTGATCTGCCAAAACCGACCGAACCGAACCGATCCGCCGTATTTTGGACGGATGCGTGATGATGAGCGGATGGTTGCGGATTGATTTTCTCCAATTCGCCAATTTGGTGGATGGATGGCGGATTTGAGATTTTTTTGGCCGCAACCGAACTGCCAAACCACCAAATCGCGAGTACCCCTAGTAATTTATAAGACTTTGTATTTTCAATTTGTTTAAATATTATGTTTGTGTTTTCAATTGAAAAAGAGTTTAAATATTCTGTTGAAAAAAAGTTTTCAACTTGAATATATTTTTTGAACTGAAAAAAATAAACGTATCATTTATCTATATTTTTTGGTTTTTAAATCTAGCTCTAAAAATAATAAATAGAAAATATGATATATGCTGGTTGGTTTTTGTTTTAAAAAACATATGTAGATATAACAATACAGAGACATACAATCTCTACTACTACTCTGTTTATGGTTTTGGTGGTTTGAATTGTTATTATATTTTAAGAATCATATATTGTAATACTTTATGTGGATGATGAATCATGCTGTGATTGTAATATGTGGATGAGGCATGCAGTGATAATGATATTCTAAAGTTTCAAACTTTCTTTCTTTGGATAAGGCACACAGTGTTTGTAATACTTTTTTAAGTCATTGACTGTAATACTTTTTTTTTTTTTTTTTTTTTTTTTTTTTTTTTTTTTTTCTTTTGAGGAAGTGTACAAGTTGAATTATGTTAAAAATTTATAAAATTTTAAACCGCCAAAACCGATTCGCATCCATTCGCTCAATCCACATCCGCCGGATTGGCGGACGGATGCGGATTGATTTTCTTCAATCTGCCAATCTGACAGACGGATGGCGGATTGAAGATTCCGTGGCTGCAACCGACCCGCGCCCACCCCTACCTGTTACGGTTCTGAATCTAATCTCACAAAGTGCAATATGAGACTGATAAACACCAAAGAGTCCAATCCGGCAAATCTTTTTGGAAAATCGATTTTATAATGCCAAAACTGGACTACTTTGCCAGATTACAGAGTCGCCACCTAAATGTTTTGTTTTTGGAAAATTTAGGAAACCCTGACTCGTGCCAAAGGCCACGTGTCTATCATCACCAAAGTTGCCTTGGCTCGGGAACTTGGGTACGAGAGGGCAAGGTCCTGAAATGAGCACCCCTACTCGCCCGATCAAAGATCGGCCTCTACTAAACATGATATGTTGTTTGATAAACACATGTGTTCTTATTCTGTTTATTAGCTAACTTTACTATGTGACGCACACATGCAAGTATAGACTAAAATCGTGAGAATTAGAACAAATCAACTCATGTTTTCTTTCGAAAATGGTTTGAATTTGCCACCCTCAAGTGGGATTAAAACATGATTTTGCCACTTCACAAAGTGGGCTTAAAACTCACACTTGTCAAATTGCTACAATTCAAGCAACCAAGCCTTCATCTATAGGCATTCAAGCAGTTAATCATATAAGCAAATAGCCTCATGGAAAGCATGCTAAGCATGGCAACACTCATGCTCATGCAAGTATGCTAAAGCGTAAAAGTTTACCAAGTACTCCAAGCCAAAACAAAAGCAAGTTAGAAACAATGCATGATCTTAACTATGTTAAGATGCCTAATGCAACACATGCAACATGAAATTAATAGGCTCGGCTACTAAGATGGCATATGAATGCAACAATTTGATACACGTATTCAAAGAAGTATTGAAATACGACGCAGTTTGAATGATACGTCGAGCCTCGGTGCATGCAAGACAAATGAATGATGCAACATGCAAGCATAAGGTATACTAATCGAAACATGATCCCTAATATAACCATCGAAAGCTGATAAATAAAAGGGAGAAAGATGTGGGGTTAGAAGACATGCACACACGCACGCACACTTATTACAACATTATGCCTTCACGAAGGAGGGTCCAAATGAATAAGCTAACTAGCTACGCTAAGCTAAGCTAATTATTACAAAACGAAACTAATTAACTATTCTAGTCAACTAATTATTACAAACCATTTGAATAATTAGCAATGCTAAGCTAATTAAAGCAATTAAACTAATTAATTGTCTAAGCTAATTAAATAATTACAACACTTAACACTTATATGAATAAAGCGAACCAACTTCTAGATTGCCTTTGCTTCAACACAGGAATACACTTGCACAAAAATTCACTGGTGGCCGGTCGGCCACAAAAAGTGGCAATGGTCGTGGTTAGTTTAAGGTCGGCCACTCCCATTTTTGGACTGCCATCGCAATGTAGAGCAACAGAGGCAAAACAAAGCATTTTCATGGAATGTGTAATCGCTACACTCCTTATCATTTCTCAAGCTCAAAGGAGTAGCTCTTGGCTCTCAAGCCATCAACCAAGCATTTTTAATGCATGATGGCCAAAGAACCAAGCTTGTACTAGGTCAATGAATGCACAAATAAGACTCGAAGGACCACCACCCTATCACGTATGATCAAGGGTGCCAGTGACCAAGAAAAGTGGCACGTTTCATCACTTTGAGTATGAAACGTCCCATTTTTCTTATATTTGGATTAACGTCTGATCCAAACACATGCAATGCAACACAAATATGCTTATCTTGCTCAAGTTTTACTTGGTTCATTTTGTTTACACATTTTACATTACCGATTAGTCCTTTAACCGATTAAGTCCAAAGTGAGAGTCCTCTAATTGGAAAGAGGGCTTAAGCCACAAGTACCTTGAGCATGAAAAAGGCCTCATGCTGTTGGTTAGTAGAAACCCTCAAGAGAGGATTAAAACCATTAGGTATGAGAGCCTCAATTTCACACTCAAGCCAACAAGGGGCCCATGGCCACTTTCAAAACAAAGTAAAAAGTGAAGAATTGAGGGAGGTTGCAGATATTTCAGTGCTGAAATGGCATGCAAAAAGACACTAAATCATGCAAGCAACACATGTAAGACATGCTAAGAGCCTAAAACATTAAGCTAGTAAAGATCACAACACTATAAGCATGCAACACAAAGCTCAACTGACCAAACTAGCTCTAGACAGAGTTAAAACAGTGGCTAAAACATGCTGAGATTGAGGCACAAAAGGCTAAAAAAACATACTCACATGTTAGCTTGCAAACAAGACTAAAAAAATAACTCTCAAAAGCAATGAAAGAGTGAAATAAGTGAGAGTGTGACAGAGCTATATACACCGAAACCATATGTAAAATGATGCTATAACATGCAAACAATTCAAGCATAACATGCTTAAAGCCTTAACACAATGAGCTAGTGAAGACCATTACACTATAGCCATGCAACACAAGCCTCGAAGGACTTAACCAAATTTCAAAAACAGTTAAAGTAGGCCAAAATAGTAGCTAAAACAAGTTGAAGTTAAGCTAGCATAAGCTACAAAAATAGGCTAAACCATTAGGCATGCTAGACTAGTAAGCACAATTGCACTACAAGTACAAAAAGCAAGCAACAAATGCTCCAACCAACTCAAAACAGAGTTGAAACATGCAAAAATAGAGCCTAAAATATGCTTGAACAAAGCTAACACAAGCTACAAAATCAAGCTACCATGTAACGCTAATTAGGCATGCAAGAGAGACATAAGGAGCGAGGCTAACCCTCTATTTTTGATTTCAAAACTACTTTTTACCATCAAATAACTCTAAATTTCAGTGGTTTAAAGGCCCAAAAATTTTGATTTTAATATGCTAAAAGATGGCACAAAAGCTCACACAAACAAACAACAAGAAGGGTGGACTACCCCTTAGCACAAAATGACTTCAAGCCAACATGTTAAGGCCCAAAAATCAGAGTTTTTTGTAGTTGAAAACTAGGCTCAAAACAGTGTAAAAAGATGGCAAAGCAAGCAACTAAAACAAAGCTTACAAGGCAAGTCCTTTACCTCTTGAAGCACAACACAAATCACACACTCGAGCTAAAACCAACCTTAGGAGCTCAAACTAAGCCTCAAAGAACCTCAGCTCCAAGATGAGGATGTTTAGTGAAGGGACTTAGTGCAAAAGTGTAGAGAATTCTAACTATCAAGTACAAAACAAGAGGAGAGAGAGAATTCTAGAGAGAGAAGGGGAGAAATTTTTACTCAAAATTGTCTAACCTCCTAAAATGGGGAAGAGACCTCCCCTTATATAGAAAAACAAGCCAAAGGCTTGTATTCATCCATTTATACACATGTATGGAGATGACATTCAGTGAACAACAGCTGGCACAGTTGGCTAAGAAAATATCTGAAAAAGGAGAAAAATGGCCGTCGACCACTTTAGGTGGCTGGCCGGCCACCTCACCTAGCCGACCAGCCACTTCAAGTGTTTGACAAAGAGGAAAAGTGGCCGACAAGGCCCCTCCTCCTTCCAGGCAAAAGGCACCAAGGTTTGGCCCAAAAACAAACACAAAACAAAAAGGGTTTAGAGGCTCAAAGATGAGGTGTTCTGCCGAGAACTTCAGGCACTCAAAACAAGTACAAATAAGCACAATCATCGAGTGCATAGACGATACGTCTAAGTCTTGAGGTCGGTCAAAAATGGGGTGTCTACAGTTGTCCCTCTTTGACAGAACTCAAAAGTCATGAAATGACGGGAGTGAATGTCAAAGCCCAGAGACGACCCATTTTTGACAAGGCCGAAGACTCAGACAAACAAGCAATCGAAACAAAGAACTATGCCAGAGGTCGCTTATGTATCCCTTTGCAAGGAATCAAACCAGCGTAGTTCTGGGGTGAGATGCAAATGATATGCACAATGCAGAACAAAACTTATGATCATGCAATAAGGGCTGTAATGAAACATTTAGATGCAAATGTTATGCAAAGAAACGCTACAACAAACTCGTACATAAGCAAGTAAACATAAACCAAACCACATTTCATGCAGAAAGGATGTAAGAAAATTATGCATGCTTAACTGCACATCACGCAAGAAAGGTAAAGAACAACACAACCCCCGGGCACACCCGAGGCGTGAAACATGATCCCAAAGCGTGGCACACGCAAAGAGAGAAATGGTGTGAACCTAGGGACACATCCTAAGGCTCCGAATCACAGAGAACAATGATAACAAGTGAAACACATCCAACTATTATGCAACCAAAACAAAGAGCGGTATAAGCATTAGAATCCATCAAGATGCATTCAACCAAAGCATCCTAACGCGCCATGCGCAAGACGGAAAAAGAGCGGTGCAAACACCGGAGGGTGGTATAAACATCAGAGCACGTTCCAATGTCTCTAACCAAAACAAAGTGGTATAAGCGTCGGAACACATTCCAAACGCTTCTAACCGAGGGGTGGTATAAACATCGGGCACATGTCCCAATGTTTCTAACCAAAGCAAGGTATAAGCGTCGGAATACGTTCCAAACGCTTCTAACCAAAGGAGGTGGTATAAACATCGGGCATACCCGAGTATCTTTAACCAAAGCAAGGTATAAACATCGGGCATACGTGTCACGCCCCAATTTTAATTACTCGGAAACATTACCAAAGCCTTAAAATTAGGTCCATTTTTTTTTTTCAAACATCCATTACCCTTGAGTAATAGAAATACAATGACACATGTTTTCTCTCTCTCAATGAACATTACAATGATAACAATATATACCAATCTCCTACTGTGAAGCTACAAATGAATAAAATACAAATACATGATCTATCACATCTACAATGAAATTACATATAATAGACACATGGACTTCTTAACTCTTCAATCAAAGAATCCAAAGTTTCTTCTTGTAAAAAGATAAAACAACAAGGGGTGAGCACTAATGCCCAGTAGGAATCTCGTAGTTCTAAATCAATAACTAACACACAGATAGAAATGATCATGCATACAGGGTGATACCATATACTAGGGTGACATCTTCTAATTTCAAAATATCATAAGTAAAGTACCTTTTTCTCAAAACTATTTAAACACTTTTAAGAAAAACCTCCAGCCATTAAAGTCATCCCTTAACTTTAGAAAACCATAGATCCTTGTGAAACAAACATGTTTAAGAAACAACATCATTTAAAAAAATTATTAACCAATTCCCAAAATATTCCCCATTTCATTTCCATTTTTGCCTTACACTATTTCCAATCACTATAACTTCATAATGTCAAGATCCAATTTCCTTTATGTTCAAAAAGAGACAATCCTTATACACTCAACTCCAACGTGCCCAACAATTACCTCACATTAACGTTTGCATTACCAAATAGAATACAAGCATAACACAAGAATAACAATTCCTTTTTAATTCAATTTCTCTATTATTTACAAAATAGAACTCCTAATCTTCCATTATAATCACAAGCAATCCATTGAGTGTATCAACACCAATCCCTAATCCCACTACCATTTCATTTTCCATTCTTTCAATTAATTTCATATCAAACACCAGATCCAATAACAAGTCATCTCCATGAGTCACACGTTTTACCAGTCACAAGCCGAAATGAATGCAGAACCTCACGCTTTACCGGTCACAAGCCAGAAGGAACGTGGAACCTCAACATACCACACGCTTTACCGGGCGCTACTCCGAGTGGAAGCGGAACCTATCTTAAGCGCCACGCTTTGCCGGCTCAAAATACGGCGGGAAACGGACCCCAAGATAACATCACAATCCATCATTACAATTAGTGGACAATGCCAACAAATCTTCCATTATTTTCGTAACACATTAATTCAATATACATCCACCATATATTAAAATTTCATTCACATAACAAGTACAAATATGTTCCACGACCTTCTTCATTATCCATTGAATCATTCATTGTTTTGTCACACAAAAATATAACAACACATCCATAGAGGCAAAGATTCATCTTTAAAGTATTCACAATTCTTGGGTTCAAACTATTTTTTTACTTTTCCATATTATCATCAAGTCTTCAAATTCAATTTTTAAAACACATTGGTTATCAATTACTACCCACGGTTATAAATTAAATCTCCGACATTTAATTTTCTTTGATATAACTCCGTCATATAACATTGTCATATTTCACAATCTCCTATTTATCATTATTCATTCTCATCTTAACCCAACATAGGCTTAATTTCATAAATTTAATGTTGATTGAAGTATCCTCATTTTCCAAAATAAAACTTCATAACTAGAGTTAAATATAAAATTGGGCTTTTAGTTTTGAGGTATAAAATCACTTTCTAATTACACAATAAAATTTTTAAATCTCCACTTTATCATCTTATCACAAATTCCATATCATCTTTCAACTACCCCCCGCGATACCAATACAACACCACCCAACACAACTCATCTCAAACTCAACATGACCCAATACAACACAACTCAAACTCAACACACCCAACACAACTCAACTCAACACAATTCGACATGATTCAAACACAATTCATCATAGTCCAACACAATTCGGTTCAACATTATTCAACACAACTCAACATAATCAATACCATTCAACATAATTCAAGGTGAACTCTTAAACCTTTATTTCATCATTTCACCCCAAGGCTCATGTCATCCATATCATTAATAAATCATTTCTCCAATCTTCATTTCACATTATAGCATAATTTACAATATCCATAACAAAGGTTCAATCGCTAATTTTTAACATAATTTTCAAACACATCCAAAATCCAATTAAACTTGTATATATACAATTCAACCTTTTAATTTCATGATTTTACTTTCACTTTGGGCAAAATCATTAATTACCATCATGAATCAATCTAGCGTTTTCAAGAAAAATCAAGACTCTTGAGAAAAATTAAAACTTCTCTCGTCACTACTTTTAATTCTAATTTTTCCTTGATTACACACCTAAGGTTCATAATCCACTATATGAACCCAACAATTGAATCCCCAACATTTCAATCCCTAAACCCCCAAATTCCATGATATAACACTATATGCTTAAAAATGGAGATTTTGTATTTATATAATCAAAATACCACAAATCTATCTATTAATGCAAGTATTGAAGAATAACTAGGACCCCTACCTCAAGAATCAAGAAAAAAGCAAAGCTTTGATGAGATTCTTCACAAATCCGAATTCCAATTGGTAGAAAATGTTAAGCTTCAAGCCTTCTTCACCTTTTGGCAAGGGATCATAGCCAAATCTTAGAGGAATGGAAGGTATTTGGGGTAAAAAACCTAGGGTTTTCGGACCTAGGGTGAGAGGAATGAAGAAGGAAAAGGAAAATGCAAAGAATGAGCTAAAAAATTGCATTTTAAGCCACTGAATTCGTGCAGTTCACTCGAGCGCCGATTTTCCCGCTCGCGCGGATCTGCTTCCAGCACAGATTCCAAAATTTCAAACGGGCATAACTCACTCATCCAGACTCCGTTCTAGGTAGTTCTTATGTCCAAATCGAAGCCCCGGAAATAAGCTTTCCAATGATTCTAGCCTCACATCGAAATTCAAAGTATGGAAAAAGAAAAGAGCAAAAGAGTGACAGCTGTTCGTAGGAAAAGTTATTCGAATTAAATTCTCGGTTCACTCTTACTTTACCATCATGCTACCACTTCGATCAATACCCCAAAATAAAATAAGGAGGTTCCAAATATACTAATAAAAAGGTCAAGGGCAATCTCACTTTCCACGCTCGAGCGTCGCTTTCCACGCTCGAGCGCGTGGACCAACAAAACTATCCGCTCGAGTGACCACACCTACGCTCGAGCGGGAATTCACAACTCTTAAAATTTCGGACCATTTGCAAAAATATTGAGAACCTCTCAAGTCTGCTCGAGCGTCAACTCCCTCACTGGAGCGGAGGGAAAAAATTCCGGATTGTTACAACACGACCCAATGCTCCTAACCAAAAGAAGGGGTGGTATAAACATTGGGCACACGTCCCAATGCTTCTAACCAAAAAGACGGTATAAGCATCGGAATATGTTCCAAACACTTCTAACCAAAGGAAGTGGTATAAACATCGGGCACACATCCCAATGCTTCTAACCAAAGGAAGGTATAAACATTGGGCATACGACCCAATGCTTCTAACCAAAATAGAGAGCGATGTAAACACCGGGCATACTCGAGTGTTTCTAACCAACAAGGGAGTGGTATAAACACCAGGCGTACCCGAGTGTTTCTAACCAAAATGGGGCTCCAAGGATAGGAATGATCTTACTTGGAGCTCATCTGAATGAACCATACATACAATATCGTCTTGTTGCATCAGTTTTGAATGAACCGTACATACAATATCGTGCCTGCATAAGAAAGAAACTTTGACATGTATAACAAGATAGGAATGCGTGTTCCATGCAAGATTAACAGCGCATTCTATGCTAAATACCAAATGCATGTTCGATGCAACAGGTACAAGCATTTCTATGTGTATGTAAGGGCATGTACAATGCAATACAATGCGACATGCATATTCTATGCAAACATGAGAACATAGGTAATGCAATGTAACGCAACATACACATTCTATACACAATAATATGCAACATTAATAGCATGTTCGATGCAAAACACAGAATAAAGAAATGCGCGTTTTAACAATACTGATTCAGTTGCAACCCCAGATTTACCTCTCGGAGGAATTACAATATATATCAAAAGGATACACCTCGTTCATGCCAGCTGACGATGAGTTGTGCGTCAAAGACACGAGTTGAAACTTCCGCGGAGACACTTTGAGTTGAAAAGTGAACCTTTCTTGCACTTTCTTGAGAACCAAGGACATAAAACAACATAAAAACACAAAGGGACAACACTGGACACCTGCCGGCCACCCTAAAGCCATGTCGGCCACTTACCAATGTTGTTGGCCACCTAAGTGGCCGGTTGGCCACAAAAACTGGCCGGTCGGCCAGTTATGGTAATTCTGGGCTATTTCGGTCTTTTTGCATGGAGATCTTTAAATACACATTTCCAACTCACATTTCCTCACACCTACAGTGTCGAAATTGTCTCTTCTTCATCCCTAGACACTTTTTCCTCCTAGATCCGTGCTTTACAAGCGTTTTTCAACGCCTCTCGCGAAGTTGATTCGTTAAAACCTTTTGATTTCCTCCGTTTTCAATCGATCAAAATTTGTTTTCGGAGCTTTTTTCTCCATTCTCGCCACTTGAGGTTTGTTTCCCTCAAGTTTGTCTTGAGTTTGACGCCTTTTCCCGGGCTTTGACTTTTTCTCCCATTTTCTCTCTCCGAGAGTTGACTTTTGTTGACTTTTGGCATTTTCCACCCATTTTGCTCATTTTCACCTACTTTCTTACCTTCTTTCCAGATGGCAGATGACGTTCCCCACGGTGGAGGTTCTCCAGGGATTGAAGGAGAGCCTGAGTACATTCCATTGTCGCCTAGAGTCTGGCCTTTCGACCCAGAGAGGTACTGCCCCGATGGGCATGCACTACTACCTAGTACAGTTCGTCACTTCAGCGGATTCGCATGAGGCGTACCAGCAAATCTCCTGCTGTGAGAGCCAGAGTCTCACCTGTCTCATGATGCCTTCGAGGTATGCACTGCATTCTTATATTTTCTGCGATATACTTTACGTTTCTTGCATAGCTCGCACTTTTGTACTATATTTCATCTGCTCATTCTAAACACCTTCACACTCTATATTTCTTCTGCTCATTCTGAACATAGGTAGACTCCCATTTTACCCGTGGATATGCGTCCACCGCAGCGAGGGAGTGGTACATGGACCTCCCCGACGGTGTCCGACAGATCATCGATGAGGCGGGGTTCGGTTTGTTCTGCATGGGGCTATCGCAACTCATGGCGAGCAGGACCCTCTTGGGCGCGCCGGTAGAGAGATGGTAGGATACCACCAAATTTTTCCATTTCTCTACTACCGGGGATATGACGATGACCCCATATGATTTCGCCATGTTGACAGGCCTTAAGGTAGGGGGCCGACCGATTCCATATGACTCCAATATGGGTGAGTGGGAGGCTGCTTTAACCTATTTGCTGGGAGCACACCCATCTATCTTCCGATTAGGGATGGTCCGATACACCTGGTTCGTAGACCACTACAGAGGGACAGACCCAGCGACTGTAGAGGAGACTGAGCAGTATGCCTAAGGTTTCCTGATGTTCCTCTTTGGCACTACCTTGTTTGCCGACAGGGAGAACACAGTCGGGCTATATCTTTTGAGCGCCTTAGTGGACTTATCTCAGGTTCGGCATTATGATTGGGGCGACGCCGGCCTCGCTACCCTATACTACTACATGAGCTCGACCTCCCGCAGGAGCAAGAACAGAGTTGGCGGCTATTGGAGAGCCTGGGAGGTATGCTTTACTTTTCTGCTTTACATTCTCTACCATGCTTTCTTCTTTGCACTTTTTGTACACTGCACACATCGCACATTGCATACACACAGTCTAATCTCTGCTTTGCACTTGTACTTTCTTTACATTGTACTACACACCTTAATTTCTACATTATCTATGTATTCTGTATTCTCTGCATTCTGCATTCTTTGGACATTGCACACATACTCTGTTTTCCCCATTATCTGTGTTTATCTATATTCTCACTATCGCCCTCTTGCTTTTCACAGCTATGGGTGTACACCTATTTTCCAACGCTTGCCCCAGAGCCGGAGGTTGAGACGCCTTTTGAGGTGCCATACTCGCATTGATACGATAGTCGGTGCCAGCAGAGGACCCGGGAGACCCTCTTATTTCTTCGTCAGTATTTCGATACAGTGAGGGCGGTAGAGGTAACTCAAAATTCATAATTCTTTTTGCTTTCAGCTCCAATTCATTTTACATATCTAATGGCAACTTATCAGCCTATGCACTTGCTGTTTGTAGATCACATGGCAGCCCTGGCCGACGTTGCCAGAGGGTGCCAGATTCCAGTTTGCCGGAGCTTGGGGCACTTCCCAGTATCGGTTCATGCTCGAGAAACCAGGAGGACGAGCCTGGTTCCTAGGCGAGCGTTTTATGCGCCAGACGTTGGGTCTGTCATTACACTCGGTTACCTTACCACCTCCGCCTTCCATGCGAGCCACAGAGAGTTTCTTTCCTTAGGAGATCATTGACTTCATGCAGGGCGCAGATGCAGACCTGTTCATTGGGGAGGGGGACTACACGACTTATCCCCAGACGTACCTCATGCCTCCGTTGACAGGTGTTCATACTTTTACAGGGAGAACAGCTGATGTCCCTTTGTCGAGCAGGGCCCGAGCAGTAGATGCCCCTTCGACAAGCAGGGCCCGGGCACCGAGGGGCAAGGCTAGAGAGATACCCCCTGCCAGGCAAAGTTTTGGATGGCCAGATCTTCCGACCAAGCTGACGGGTTGGTGGTACTCTGGAGAGCCTTATTAGATCCCGATTGAGCCTCTGTTGCCTGGTCATCGATATGTCAGGACACCCAATTCACCACCGGTTTGTACTCACAGTTTTCATTTATCGCTCAGATACTCAGAGATTTATTCATTCACTGATCATTCCAACTTGCATTTGCATCCCTCCACCGGGTACGTCGAGGGATTACTTGAGATGTTGGCCTCATTCGAGGGCATGATCTTGAGAAGAGAGTCGATACTTAGCTCCTATGGTATTAAGGTAATTTTTCATCTTTCTTTCATTTCGGTTATCATATTTCTGCTGATATACTGAAACTGACATCTCAACTGAACATTTCCCTATATTGCACTGATACATTGCATGTATAGATCACATCTAACGCATTGCATTCACATACCATATCTGACTTTTGCATGCACTCACTCTGCACACCACACTTGCATCTGATACACATACCATGGTTGATATATTCAAACTGCCTTTTTAGGTAACACCTCCACAGACAGACCATCAATGCCCTCTCCAGCAGTAGGGAGAGAGAGAGAGAGAGAGAGAGAGAGAGAGAGAGAGAGAGAGATTTCGACACGCGGCCGGGGGAGGTGTCGGGAGCCCATCATGCGTGATGATGAAGATGAGACCAGCGAGGCTGAGACCGAGACCGAGGAGGCCGAGGATCAGCACACCGAGTCATCCGAGAACGGAGATGATGATGCCGGCTCAGGTTCCACTAGTGGAGACGAGGCTGAGCCCGGTTCAGATGCAGAGCATGACGACTTCGGTTCTAGTTCCACATCAGATTCAGACAGTGGCGCAGATGGAGATAGCTCTGCAGAGTTCGCTTCGCCGAGGAAGAGGACGAAGAGGGCCTCTAGAGCTTGAGATAGCTGGCGCTGATTCGTGATGTTTTGCTTAGTTTTCTTTTTTACTAGTAGTGTTAGCACATTGTACAGCCTTAGGCAGTTTTATTTTTTTGAAAACTTGTACTCTTTCTAAAAAGGAAACCATGATTGGAATACAACAACTTTTTTGACGAAAACGTGTTGCATTTTAGATTCTGAGCATCGCATTGCACCATTTTACACGAAAACGGGATTGATGGAAATTGAATATTGTACATTGTCTTGACAATTGCTTAGTCAGGTAGTGAACCGACCAAAACATAACAAACAGAGTAAAACAACTCAAATAAAAAAACTAATACAACAATTCGACAAACAACAAATCGATAGGCAAAACAAATGCAACTCAATAAGCAACAACAAAAGAACTCGATAAACAAATTATAACAACTCGATAGACAAATTATGACAAATCTTTAAACAAATTGAAACAAACTTGAGAACGACTCAACAAAACCATAGCAGAATACATCCAGAGTAGAACAAAACACAGGTTCCCAACATTCTCAACACATAGGAAGACCAAAGGCATTATGCTGGAGACAAACAGTGGCTACCGGCCACTTAGTGGTGATTGTCGGCCACTAAAGTGGCCGGTCGGCTACCTTAACTGGTCGGTCAGCCAGTTATGTAGGGAGTCTCTAGATTGCTGCCACCTGTCTTCCACTCAGTGCCTTATCTTCTACAAAAGTTAGGACTTTGTAGTTTCTTCATTCCAGCTTTGTTTTTGCCACAAATGGAACCATTCTTCATTGAAAAACTCTCATCTTGGATTGCAACTTTAAATGGCTCGGAAAAAGTGAATTTATGGGGTTTCGGGATAAATGCACTATTCCCGCTAAGTCATACTCCACTGTGTTTTCCGTTTCTTCATACCTTAGCTAGATGTTGGAACCCGGTTACTCATGTGTTTAGCTTCGGGGGGCAAGAGATGTGTCCCACAATCGAAGAGTTCTAAGCTTTGATGGAATCCCGGCACGACGAGGAAATCTTGCCCCAGTCCCGTTTTGGACACATCCAGGCATTAGGAAGAATGTGTGGGTTCACTTTACACAATGCCCGATCTTTGGTTCACAACGGGGAGTTGGATATTCCCAGTTTGGTTCATCGGTTTTTTGATGCCGGTGATCGCGGTGACTGTCTATGACAGAGTTTTCGACAACATGCCCTCTTCTTGTGTATGTTGGCTCATTTTTATTCTTGCCCCTGGCTTCAGAGGGTCTAGCATTCACTTGATCGAAGTGGCCCAAGGCTTGAAAGAGGGCAAGAGCTGCATTGGCTTGACACTAGTCGAGACTTTGATGGGCTTGGATGCTTTCCATCGCCGGGAGACAACCAAATTTGCAGGAAGTACACTACTCTTATAGGTAATGTTTCCCACCCTTCTCACATATGTTTCTCACATCACTCGGCACTCAGGCTCAATTTTTCTCTCAAAACCCTTTCTCACTTTTTCTCTCCACATACACCTCTCTATTCTTTAATCTCTCTTATTTTTCATCCCTCCCCAGATATGGCTCATGGATAGGTTGAAAGTAGTGGACTCTTGTCCTGCATACTCAGCACGCGGCTACTTCTTTCGCCAACGGCTAGTCGATTTCCCGAACGAGGGGTGGTGGTGCCATTGGATGTGCAACAGGTCTGCTGTTGACATTGCTTGGCGTTGCCCTTGGTTTGATCTGTCTGAGATGAGCTACAGCATGTCCCGGCAACCTGGTATTCAGTTGATTGGCTTAACACACTGTGTCTTCTACTTTCCATTTCGATTCCGGCATCAATTTGGACAGGACCAGACCTGTCCAGAAGAGGGGTTAGAGTACCCGGTTTCATTTCCAATCCAAGGCTCACAACTAGCTCGATATACCACTGCATGGAGGACAAGAGAACTTCTGGTTCCTGCTTTCAATTTCAGTTGCGCCTTTTCAGGAGAATGCATAGCTTGTCTTGAAGATGAGGCGCAAACTGGGCCTACTCTGGCATCTGAAGCTTCTACAAGCTCTGGGAGGGGATGCAGGATCACCTGACTCAATTATGCCCCAAGTTTATTGCTTTAATCTGTACTTTCAAGTTTTCCTTGTGAATGTAATAAAAAGCAACTTCGTTTTGTATCAAGAGGTGGAGAACTCTGTATTGAAATCAATGAAATTGAAGGTTGTGGGTACTGAAAAATTTCCTTTTGGTCCAAAAATGGTCTAAGTGGTAAAAAGATTAATTTGAACAAAAATCAACTTTTATTAAAACTTTTCAAAACCATTTTTGATATGGATCACAACTGGACACACCTGGAATCTATCTTTAAGATGTATAACCCCGAATTCAACAAACAAAAAGTTGCCCCTTGTCCGAATAACACGACACTGTACTGTAACCAGCTCTGATAGTGAAGATTACAACCGAACTCTTAGATACAGAAAAGACAAAGATGCCTAAAACAATCTCATGGACACAGTTGATTTAGAAGTGTTTATGGCTGGACTTCAGAATGAAGTTGCCTACGTATCCCAAAGATGGGAATCAAGCCTTATGTAGTTCGGTTCAGGTTCACTCGGGTGTTAACACTCTCCTTTTTTGCTCTAACTTTTTCCAAGGCCACCCTTTCTGGGTTTTCAACCTTGCAAGCTCAATTTTTCTTATTTCAAATTTTTGTGCTCTAACTTTTGCCTAGGTCACCTTTTTGGGTTTTCGGCCTAGCGAGCCTTTCAAGGGTAGTATTTCTTCAACTTGTCCATGTTGATTGGTTGAGAGAATTCAAGGCCATCTAAGTCCATAAGAATGATAGCTCCACCCGACCAAATTGATTTGATGATGTAAGGACCAGTCCAATTAGGTCTAAACTTGCCCCTAAGGTCATGGATGGGAGCTCGGTTGTCTTTGAGCACCAAATCCCATTCTTTTAGATTCATGGACTTAACTTTCTTGTTGAAAGCCCTAGCAATCCTGCATTGATATCCTTGGACATGGCATAGTGCTTTCAGCCTCCTCTCGTTGAACAACATTAGTTCCTCCAACCTGCTCTACTGCCAATCTGTTTCTGCTATCTGGCACTTAGCCATAACTCGTAGCGACGGAACCTCAACTTCAATCGGCATAACAACCTCCATCCCACAAACCATAGAATATGGAGTCGCCCCAGTAGAAGTTCGAATTGATGTCCTGTAGCCCCAGAGAGCAAATGGCAGCTTATCTGGCCAGTCCTTGTAGGTTTCCACCATCTTCTGTAAGATGTGCTTGATGTTCTTGTTGGCGGCCTCAACAGCTCCGTTGGTTTGCGGCCGATATGTGGATGACTATGAAAAGCCACGTTGTATTTCTCCAACAAGTCGATCACTTCCTTCTTGAAGTGGGAATCATTGTCCGAGATGATCTCATTCGGGACCCCATAACGACAGATAATATTATTCCTGATGAACTTGGCTACATGCGACGCTTTCAGCACTGCGTAGGATTGGGCCTTGACCCACTTTGTAAAGTAGTCTATTGCCACCAGGATATACTCATGCCCGTTTGACCCCCTCGGAGTAACTGCCCCAATAACATCAATTCCCCAGACTGAAAACGGCCATGGTGAAGTCATGTTGTTTAGCTTCGACGGCGGGATATTCATGCGATTTGCATAGATCTGACATTTGTGGTATCGCCGAACAAAACCAATACAATCCTCCTCCATAGTTGACCAGTAGTAACCCTGCCTGAGAATCTTCCAAGTTAGCATTACTCTGCTCATGTGCGTTCCGCACTCTCCTCCATAGATGGCCCCCATTAGGTGCTTTGACTCTTTTTCATTAACACACAGCTTATGCATTCCCAAATGGCCTCATTTGTACAATTTACCCCCGCAGAAGATAAATTGAGCAGCCATTCGCTGTATTGCCATCTTATCTTTGGCATTTGCCCCTAGCGGATAAGCCTCCTTTTCCAAGAAGTTCCTGATATCATAATACCTTTGTTCAATTCGTAGGTCGGCATATACCTCTGTTCAATAATGATCGGACGCATCCGGATTCTAAGAGGGATGTCTATCATGGAAGATAGACTTGATAAAGCGTTAGCGAACCTGTTGTTCTCTCTTAACAGATGTGTGAAGGTTAGCTTCTCAAACCTAGGAATCAGAACGTCTAGGGTTTGGTGATAGATTTTCATCCTTTCTTTTTTAACTTTCCAATATCCTTTCGCTTGAGACACAACCAGGTTCGAGTCCCCAATGACATCCAACCATTTTGCTCCTAGTTCCAGGGTGGCTTCCAAGCCAGTGATACATGCCTCGTATTCTGCTTCGTTGTTTGACACCTTGAACTAGAATTTAAAAGCTAAAGGTATGTGGGAATTTTCGGGCGCTATCAGCAACACCCCTATCCTATACCTGTATTGGTTAGATGCTCCGTTAAAGTACATAGTCCAAATCTCTTCTTCGACCTGCAGAATTGCCTCATCTGGGAACAAATACTCTATTGCTTCGTCTCTCTTCACTGGGTGATCGGCTAAAAACTCCGCTACCACTCTCCTCTTTACAGACTTGCTAGTCATATACTTCAAATCGAATTTGGAGAGAAGAAGCAACCGACGTGCTAGCCTACCCGTAAGTGCTGGTTTCTCGAAGAGATATTTGATGGAATCCAATCTCGAAACCAGAATTACGAAGTGAGCTAACAGGTAGTGCCTCAACTTCTTGGTAGCCCATACCAAGGCCAAGCAAGTCTTCTCCAGCGGAGTGTAATGGATCTTATATTCCAGCATCTTCTTGCTCAGGTAATAGATGGCCTTCTCCACTTTATCCTCAGATTCTTGCGCAAGCATGCAACCTATTGTCATGTCGGTTACTAACAAGTACAAAATCAACGGTTTCCCCGGCTCTAGCGGTGACAACACGGATGGGTTCTGTAGATACTGCTTGATCTGCTCAAAAGTAACCTGGCATCGGTCATCCCGTTGGAATTTCTTTCCTTTCTTCAGGAGACCAAATAGTGGTTCACAAGTTAAGGTTAATTTTGTAATAAACCGTCTTATGAATTGCACTTTACCCAGAAAGCCTCGTACCTCCTTTTTAGTCCTTGGTGGTGGCATTTCTAGTATGGTCTTGATTTTTGGAAGGATTGACTTCGATGCCCCTTTGTGTAATCAAGAACTCCAGCATTTTCCCTACTGTGATGCCAAAAGTACATTTTTAAGGATTCAGTTACAACTGATACTCTCTGATCTATTGGAAAAATTTCTTCAAGGCAGTGTACTGGCCCTCTCTTTCCTTGGACTTGACAATCATGTCGTCCACATACACCTCCACCTCTTTGTGGATTATATCATGCAAGATCGTAGTTGCAGCCCGTTGATAAGTAGCCCCAGCATTCTTCAAACTGAACGGCATCACCCTGTAGCAGTAGGTTCCCCACGGCATGGTGAAGGCAGTCTTCTCCCTATCTTGATCTGGTTGTACCCGAAAAACCCATCCATAAATGAGAGCAACGCATGGCCTGCGGTGAAGTCCACCAATTCGTCGATGTGTGGTACAGGAAAGTTGTCCTTCGGACTAGCTTTGTTCAAATCTCTGAAATCCACACACACCCGAATTTTGCCATCTTTCTTCGGCACTGGAACAATGTTGGCCAACCAAGTAGGATACTCAGATACTAGCAAGAACCCTGCATTTATTTGCTTGGTGACCTCTTCATTGATTTTCAGAGCCCAATCCGAGCGTATTCTCCAAAGCTTCTACTTGACAGGTCGGGCCTCAGGGTCAAGAGGGATCCGGTGTTGTACAATCTCAGGATCGATTCCAAGCATGTATTCGTAGGACCACGCGAAAATATCTTTGAAATCTTTTAATAAAGCGACTAAGCACTCACGTTTCTCTGAAGACAACGTGGACCCGATCTGGACCGGACGTGGATCCTTCTCAGTACCAATATTAATTGAAGTGATTTCATCAACCAAGGGTTTTATAAACCTCTTCTCCTCTTGATCAATCAAATGTTTGAAAACCGGAGGAATTTCTTCCTCGTCGTTTTTATCAAAGTTTTGAAAGTCCTGATTAATGCAATACACAAGTGGCACAAAAAAAGTACTCAGAAACAGCAGTGGAACCATTCTCATTCACAACTTCCAGTTCGTCCAATTCCTCGGTTACAACTGACTCAAAAGAAAAGAAAAAAGACGACCTGGACAAAACAACGGCATCCGGGTTATCAACCCCAGGAATACCGGATTCTGACTCAGAATAACTAGAATCTGATTCCGACTCCACAGACTCTGTGGAATAAGATTCTGGTTCACTACTTGATTCAGAACTACTGGACAAAAAGCCCTCATCGAATTGCCAAATGAGGGAGGGTGCGACAGATGCATCTAGAATACCAGAAGAAGGGCCCACAGCCGATTGATCTCCAATCATGGAAATAGAGAAGTCATCCCCCAAGCTCTCTGGTGTGATCTGAGGATCCGAGAGGAGACAAGCCAGCGTTGCTCCTATCTCGAGTTCTATGCCATCGGACTCATCCTCTATGCACTGGTCAGCCTCAGCTGGTAGGTCAATCTGCTCTTCTGTAATTTCATCCCCTTGCAACTGTAGGTCGAAAAGGATCTTAAAGCCGAGCAAACGCCGCTTTTCAGAATTCAGCCATGGCTCAGGAAAGCCACAAAATGGAAAATCTTCTCCCTCTCGGACAAAGCGGCCGTTCAAGGTTCCTTGAATGGGTGTATGTATAAGCTTGTAGGGCCTCCCACTTTGCTTAGCCTTGGCTCTTCCTACCATTTCCTTCCCTTTCTTACCCAATCCTCTTTGGTAGGCATGGTGTACAATTTCCAAGATCGGTGTAGTAACCTCCAGCGGCGGATATATGGAAGAGTTCCTAAAAGCAATAGCTACCCCATTCCCATGAGGGTACTTCAACATCTGATGTAGAGTGGAAGAGACAGCTCTTACTTGGTGCAGCCACGGCCGTCCAATGAGTAAATTAAAGGTGGCTAGAACATCTAGGACATGGAATTCAATGTCCTATTGTGCTGGGCCAACCTGAGTTCTGATCCGAATTGTCCCCATCACTTTCCGACTTGTATTGTCATAAGCTCGAATCACCTGGGCTATCGGTACAAAGTCTTTCGGTTTCAAACCGATAGCATAGGCCGTGTGCGATGGACACACATTAATTGCAAACCTGGTATCAACCAAGACAACTGATATCCACTTCTCTTTACATTCCACAGAGATGTACAGTGGCTTGTTGTGCTCAAAGCCTTCAGGCAGCAATTCCTTATCTGTGAAAGTCAAAGTCGATGAGGCGCCACTCGGGAAAACTAGACCCACTAACTGCTCAGGGGTTATGTCGATGGAGAGTTTAGCCTTATCTATTGCCGATAGGACTGCTTGTCTATGTACCCGTGAAGTCATGAGCAATCCTCAAATGGATATATCTGCCTGAATCTTCTTCAGCTGCTTCAGTACAGCTTCTTCTTCTAGCAGTTTATCTTTCTGTTTCTCAGCTTCCTTATCTTTCCCTGATGCTTCCGTTTGGTCCAAGTGTGGGGCTTAAAGTACTTCCAACTTTGAGTATGTGATCAACTTCCTCAGTATACCATGTATCATCTGGCAGATTTTGTCCCTAATCCTCATTCGTGTGGGTGAGATACAAATCCTCATCTTCCCACCACATTCCTTCGGCAATCGACAAGCAGCTGTCTGGTTCCATTGTAAGCATTCCTATATCCGTAACACAGTCAGTTCCCACGAGACCTTTGACTTTTCTAACCTTCTGATGATTCTCAGTTCTTTCCTGTTCAAACCACTTCAGCGCAGCCTCCTGTTCTGTATCAGTTGTGCAAGCACTGCCCAATTCTTGAGCAAAATTCTTAGTACCATTGCTCTCCGGCAACTTCCCCTTATTGTCGACCGCTCTGGCTGTTGCAGCAATCCCTGCTTCCGACTGTTGTTGATTCGGTTGAGACCCCTCATCAACATCCGGCTCATCACTAAGCCATCCTGTATTATCCGTTGATCTGTTCATATCAAACCAGCCAATCTGTACATTTCCCAGATCCTGTTCATCAAAGAACTACAGATTATTGATGTCTTCCTCAAGCTCAACTAAGTCATCCAATCCCTGGCTTGGCTCATCCTCCCGGACTACATTAACCTCCATCCCCATCGGCAATTCCACCCCTGGCTTGGCCTGATCAGCTGGCACAATGTAGCGATAGGGATTGTATGCTTCTTCAATTAAGCTCACGGAGCACTCAGGTATGCCTTTTTCTACTACAGCTACCACCACGGGTTCGGGTTGAGATATGGACGCGCTCATCATGCACAAGTCTGTGCTTTCTGGGATGAACAGTGCTGGCTTAGACAGGTGGGATGGGGTAATGTATATGCTGGGGTCATATGGGACGGCCATTGTTTGGATAAGGTTTACTTGTACGGGTGGAAGAGGGGGTTGGTTATGTAGTGGGAGAGGATTTGTAGTGATGTTAGGCTTCTCAGGAGGCTCTATCACTTTGTTGTCGATGAGATCTTGAATCTCATGACGGAGTCTAAAGCATAGGTCGGTATCATGACCATGCTGCTGGTGGAAGGCGCAATACTTGGCTGGGTTATGTGTAGGAGGGAGGGGATTAGGCAATGGGCGCAGCTCTAGGGGCTTCAGATGCTCTTTTCTGATCAGAACCCCGAGGCTTTAGATAGAGACATGTAGAGTGGGGTGAAAACCCTCTGGCCCCAGGGTGGGTACTTTGTTGGTCATGGGGTAGTTCCGGATATACCAGTAAAAGGGGTGGTTGTTTTCGGTGTGGTGGTGACCATACCAACATCAGAGGTCCTTGCATCTGCGTTATAACTCGTAGCCGCATTTGAACTGCGTGTAAAAGCCCTTTTGAGCTGCTCCTTTTCATGGTCAATCAGACCTTGTTTCATTGCATTCTCTATTTGTACCCCTATCTCATGAAGGTCAGCAAATGTAGGTAGGGGTAGGACTATCATCTTTTACAGTAGCTTCGGTTGCAAATTACGAACGACCATTCTTATCTAGTCCTTCTCAGCTGGCCTGGTGGTCATCATGGAGGCCTTGGCCCTCCATCGAGTGATGAAGTCGAAGAAGCCCTCATTCGGCTCTTGTCGAGTAGCCTCGAGATCACGAGTTGTGACCTCGATTTGAGTGTTATAGGAATATTGGGCGATAAAGGCCTCAGCCATCTTTTCTCAGCTTCTCTTCACAGAATCTTCCAGTTTAGCATACCAAATAACCACAATACCCGACAGGGTCCGGCCAAAGAGTGATAGCTTCTGCAATCTAGTCAGGCCCATTGGCTGCAGAATATCTAAAAATAGCCGCAAGTGGACCATGGGATCACTTGAGCCATCGAAGCAGTCTATGTGTGGCATTTTAAATCTATCCGGAAATGTCACCGCCGAATCTGTATAGTCGTTCTCTATATCTGGGATCGAATTGACACCCTGAGCTCTCTTAAAAAGCTTCTCAAGCTTGCTGACTTTCAGAGCAGTAGAATTGACCTCGAACTCAAAGCGGTCTACGTTTCTTTATAAATACGATGAGCTTCTGTATGCTATCTCTGAAATTGAATCTTTAATAATGGTTTTGGTAATGAAATCCAAGTAATAAAAAGTGGGGCATGACAGTCCAATTAGGATTACTCTACCTTAATTTCTAGGAATAGTTTATTCTTTCTAGGTATAGTTTTAATTTAGTGGTTCTATAATTATTTTCTGGTTCTCTCTCATGTAGTTGAGCCTGTAAAAGAGCCAAGTGAGATACAAAGAAATTCAACCAAGCACATCAACTCCATATGAGTCCAGTTAGGATTACTCTACCTTAATTTCTAGGAATAGTTTATTCTTTCTACGTATAGTTTTAATTTAGTGGTTCTATAATTATTTTCTGATTCTTAATATGAGTAAACTTTTTTCTTCCTCTCTTCCTCTCGATTATTGTGTTTTTCAAGTTTTTGTTCTTATTTAAAGTTCATGTAATTTATAGCAAGTGACATTAAGTTTGACTAATATAATTTCAATTACTTTTTCTCATATTTTTCTTCATTTATTTTCCTCCAAAGAAATCATTAATCTATTTAAGGTATACAACTCAATCACAAAGTCTGATATATTTTTTTTTAGTAAAATTTAAGTTTTGTCTGTCGATTGGCTTATGTCGATTAACCTTAATCAACTTTTTTGCTAACAGAACTTTATCAAGCCGAGTTTAAGGCTACTCAAGTTCAACTCAATTAATAAACAAATTTTAAAATGGAGCATGAATTGTTCATGAACAGCTCAATTCATTTGTACCCCTACTTACAAATTAGTAGTAAAAAAAAAGTATGACTTTAGAAAAATTCAATAATACAAAGATTCTACTTTTAATTTTTTATAAATCGGTATCAATTGACTTGACCGATTAATCCAAAAGACTAATTCCAGCATTTAGTAATGGACTGTTACGCCCTAAAAAAAAATATACATAAAACCCATCATTTTTGGCATGCAACAATATAAGAGAGGTAAATATCTTTCTATTTATCAGAGTAGTTCTTACAAAAGTATTACATGTTGACAACAAAAGTAAAGGCCCGATGGGCTTACAACTTTCCAAGCCAACACTTGGTTACAAGAAATGAGTACTAACTCATATACATATTAAGCCCTTGGCTTGAATTTACATGTAATACATCAACGGAAAGCAAAACATCCAAAAAGTCTGTCTGCCTCTAACCTCTCAAGCTATGTCCTTGGAGGTGGCTTGCTACCTGTATCTGAAAATGATGTCCCATATAGGGTGAGCCACATTCAAAGAGAAATATACTAAACCAACTATAAATGATGACTAAAATAACAGTATTTGAGAGATGGTCCACACTTATATTCCCACTTATAACACATTACAGTTTCATGACATCCAAGTCCATGTTACATTTCATTTCCCACTTCTTTTTTAACTTTGAGTTTGAAAACGAGGCTCAGAACCTAGCCAAAGAACTTAGTGAGATTATGACTCATCTTTAAAACACTTTTGAAATTCATAATGGATACACATTTTGGTGCTGTATCAATAACACATAAACCACTTCCATACTTCACGAAGGATACACATTTTGGTGTTGTATCAATATAACATAAAAATACTTCTACACTTCACAATGGATAACGATATATATTTTAGTGCTATATCAAATCAATTCAAACACTTCCATAATCCACACTTGATACACATTGTAGTGCTGTATCAATGTCAAACAAAATCCGGTTTAGAGGTCTATCCCATATCTTCCCCTAAACCGTGGAGTACATCCCCTATCTCCTCCTACACACATAATGTATATAAACGTAGATCATATACATAATCAATCAATACATAAAGTTAATGTATTATTCCAACCGTTATATTTGTTAGCATACTCAATCGATTAGTTTTAGTTTGCCTAATCATCATGTATTGTCTACAACAATCAAGACTATCCTCCACTGATAGCCCAAAGCAGTTATTTCTAAATAGAAAATAAATGCACCAAATGGATAAATATCAACATTTCAACTAGGTGAGTGATAAATGATTCAACCACACCTTTTAATCCCATACATTTCCAATTTCAACATTTTCAATTCAATTTCTCATTTCTCAAAATTAATTTTACAAATTAATTTATCAATGTAATTAGGGCATTTCCTATAATTAACAAAACAATCCTAAGGTTCCATTTCTATCAATAACCCAACATTTACCTCATTTCTCCATGCTAACATGCATATAGGTTTATATAAGTAAAACCCCTTCTTTGGTAAAATTGCATAAAGGCCCAAGCTTTTCTCAAAATTATCCAACAACCCCCAATATATCAAAATGCTAAAATTTAAAGACAAAGCTCATAAGGAGGAGTAGGATATCCCTACCTCGAAGTTTGAGCTCAAACAGAGAAGAAGACCGAAACCAAAGTGCTCCAAACTCCAAACTTTTCGGATCAAAACGAAGCCCTCGACGATCAACACACTTTTTACAAAGGCCGAAGGATAGCAGAACACTCTAACTAGATCAATCCCTAGAGAGAAGGTATTTTCTAGAGAGAGGAGCTCTCAGAATCAATTTTTTTAGAAAGTAAGAGAGAGAATGTGAGTGTAAAAAGTGATTCAAAAATGCCCAGCTGCCAATTGATATACGACAGGTCCGCTCGAGCAGAGAACAGGACGCTCGAGCGTCAAGAACAAAAAACTGGATTCGCTCGAGCGCAATAAGGCCCGTTCGAGCGCCAAGACACAAGAATAAAGTACATCCGCTTGAGCGCAAAAACCAGTCCGCTCGAGCGTAGATTTCTCTCTCCCAGAACTTTCATAGACAAAGGACTACCCGCTCGAGCGTTAACATACCCGCTCGGGCGCGACCTGCTCGAGTGTAAAGAAACCCGCTCGAGCGTGAAAAACACACTTTCAGAAGTTTTGCAAAGGCACAGAATACTGGAAGTATGGAATCTCTGCTCGAGCGCACAAGGACCCGCTCGAGTGGACCACTCAAAAACTGGGCAACAAGAATTTGAACTAAAGCTCAACCCACCTGTTCAAAACACGCTCAACACATCCTAAAACTCAAAAACAAAGCACGAAAGGATGTAAACAAGATATAAACAACTGCTAACATCTACGAAACCAAATCCGGATCACTGTACAACAATGGGTAAGACCTGGGATCGCTATATGGACCCAGGTAAAAGTTTTAATATTTTATAATCTTATGTTTTAATTTGTAATAATGTTAATTATAACTAAATTATGATATATTTTTATTTTAAAATATCACATGGTGACAGTGAAAGTTGGGTAAAAAATTTCAAATAAGTAGTTTTTTAGAAATTACATTTGACCTGGTACAGTTCAAAAGTTTTTACAAGGGAATCTAATATAATTTGAAAAATTTACTCTTATACGTTTATGGAATAATTAGATACAAGTGTCGTTGTGCTAAGATAAATCTCACTCAAATGTTTTTATTTCAGACAGTGGATATTCCAGAAATTTCTATCCGGATAGACATTCATAAACTTACACTTCACAATTTTACTAATTTAAACTTTCCAAATTACACAAAAAAAAATTCTAACATTTTAATATCATTGTTCCAACATAAAAATATAAATACATAAACTTTTTATAATTGTAACCGACGAGATTTCATATTTTAAAATCATCATATAATATATTCATCATCAATACTATCAAATATTCATCCACTAATATGAAACCTAAAAAACAAAACATGAGATTCTATAAATAAATAAACAAAACATGAGGTTTTATAAATGAAATAATGTTAGACAAACCCACCAGTCGATAGCATTGGAGATCTCAAACAATGGCTACTAGTATAGTTGTTTGTCTCCTAATAACTAGGACTAAGCGAATATATATTCGCTTCAGCGTAATCATAGGATATCCATCAGTCTACCTTTGTTTTCAAAGGTAGAATAGGAGAAATTTATAATAAGGAGATTATTAATGAGAGAATTAAATAAAATTATATTTATTTTAATGATCGTTGTTAGTATAGGAATTGTTAAATTATTTTTATATAAAATAATAAAACAAATAAAAATATATAAAAAATTAAACATTAATGTTTTAAAAAAAATTCCAAATATGTAAAAAATAAAAAAAATTTCTAATCCCCTCACTATTTTTCTGATACCACCTCCACCTCCACTTCCTCCATCCCAATCTCCCTTCCAACCTCCATCTCAAACCCCTCCTCTATCTTAATCCCTTCCTTAACTCTACAAATAAACACAACACTAAATAATCTCACATCCATCCTAATTCCCTCCCATCTATTACACCCCAAAACAAATGGGGCCTTAGTTTGAGACATTTCAATATTTTGAAAAATTTGGTCAAAATCTTTTCATAATAAAACTTTAATACATTAAGAACAAGTACAAAATATTTTCTTGAAAAGTCCAACACACACCACTATTACGAAAATATCCTTAGTGACTAATTTAATATTTTAAACTTTAAAATGATATAACTTTTGATCTAAATGTTGATTTTTAATAAAATAATATTTTTAAAATTCTCTCATCAATATCTATTAAATATGATCTAGATTGAGCATGAAATTATTTTTTAAAAAAATTGTCGAAATTGACAAATAGTAAAATTTTACTCTATCATCAACTTGAATAGCATGTTGAATAGCATCATGTATGTCATTAGTGAGATACTTTTCCCACAATGATTTAAGCATTCCAGTAAAATCAGAAGTAAGAAGGGAGATTATCTCAAGTTGAATATAATCAGGATAATTACTAAGGTAACTATTAGCGACCATAGACATATGGTTTAACTTTTGGAGGATTTGATTTTTGCTAAGATCATCAATATTTCATTCATATAATTTTTTAACAAAAACAAAAAAATGATTATTAATGTTAGTTTCTTCAAATTGAAGATCAGGTGGTGTGAGTTTAGTATACCAATTTTTGGTAAGAATAGTAGGATTAACCTTGGGGTGTACAATCCTATTAAGATTAGTAGACTAAAATTATTTTTCTATTAATCTTATTTCATCATTAGAGAAGGCGGATGACTCATTATTAGTGTCGAGAATAGGTTGTTGAGTGATAACTAATACACATTTATCCTTGGAAGGTTTAGTAGAGGATGTGGCAATTTTGTTAAATATTTCTTTAATTGCGTCAACTGTATGAGTATCTTGTGTGACTAAACTAAGTTGGCGGCGGTCACTAGGTAAATTGATAAGCGGCTTTTCAATAGTTTTACTAGTGGAAGTGTGACTATTTGAATCATCATCATCAAAGGTTGTTTCAATTTTATCTAATTTTTTACCAACAGTTTTTAAACATTGATTAGTATGATTATTTTGTTCAATAACTTTCTTAATTTCACATTCATCATCAGGTATTTTGAAAGGCGAAGCATTAATAGTTGATCCTTTATGTTCAATTAAAATCGTTTCAAGAGGAGGATGACTAGAAAAAATAAAAGTTCTAGTAGAAGTTTTCCATTATTTTTTGTTATAGTATTTACTTGTTGGTAATTTTCAAGATAGTGAAAAAATTGGATTTTAGTTTGATATTCTAACATAAACATATTCCATGATTTAAGTATCGTTGACCTTTGTTTTTTAGTATGTGTAGACCTATAGGTTTCTCATTTGGACTTATTTCCTTTATATTTAAATTCTTGGTAGAAATTATTTAGATTAGGTGTGAAATCGGTGTGAATATTTAATAACTATAGATTAACTGGGGGGTTGACTTCAAAGTCTATTTGAGTCGGAGATTCGTGAGACTCATCATCATCATCTTCTTGAATCTGTGTAATGAACTTGATTTTTTTTTTTAAAACCCAGTGCGTAAATTAATTGAGCAAATATTTAAATTGGACTGCTGTGTAAAATTTTGCATGAAAATAGTTTGATTTTATATTTTTTAAAAAACTAGTTTCCAATCATAGAAAATTATGAGTATTTATTTTATGAAAATTTACGAATTGATTGGTGTTCAGTTTAGTTTATAGCAGAATTTGATAATGAGTTTGGGATGTTTAGACATAACTTGAGATAAAGTTTGTTGGGTCGATTTTGGTATATAATTGGGCCATGTTTGGCTTATGAGTGTGAATTTAATTCAAGACTTATGACTTAGATTCAATTTAATTTGAGTTTGTTTATGACTTATTTTTAACTGTTTGATCTTTTTTAATTATGTGATTGGTAGTGAATACCTTGAGAGTTGTTATTATTTATTATATAAAATTATAATAAATATTTAAAATTTAAATTTATAATGTATACCATAAGGTAAAAAATTATATATTTTTATAATGAATAAAAATAGATATATATTTCATAATGAATAAAAAATTATATTTTGTGATATTTTTGTGATAAGATAAAATTATATCATTTTATAATTTGTAATATAAATTTTATAATATTATTACAAATATATATATATATATATATAATTTTTCTTAGAGAAAGAGAACAACCCACGTGGGGTTGTCTTCCCCCATCCCTCGTCATTTCATTTTTCCCCATCCCTTATCTTCACTTTCTTAACTTTTCATTTCTTGGACTTCGTAATCCGGCAGAGAAGAGAGGTGAGGCTTCTGAACAAATAATTTTGGTTGACATTTTAGAAGATTGGAGCTAGATCAGCTTAGATTTTGAAAAACTTTTGAACAAATAATTTTGGTTAACATTTTCTAAGATTGGAGCTAGATCAGCTTAGATTTTGAAAAACTTTTGTGAATAAAAATTGGAGAGCTCGTCGTATTCTTTTTAATGGTAGTATCTGCTCTTCGTTATTTGAGGAGGGTTTTTTTTTTTTTTTTCTTCATATTATTGCTTTAAATTTATGTTAGAGATATTTTGAGTGGTATTACATATATATGATTCTCAGATTTCATTGGAATAAAAATTATGTAAAAATGTTAAGAATATTGATACTTTAAAATTAATTTGGAAAAATCATCTTTTATTAGTAATATTTGTTAAAAAAATTTGAAAATAAATTTAATAGTTGTTTTGTTTGTATCTACATTATATTATGACTAGATAATTTATTTTGAGAAAACTAATGTTGAAATATTATCTCATCTTTTATTTTATTTTTTTAGAATTTATTTTTGAGAAAAATAAATTGATATTGATAAATATTGTGTGAATTGTTAAGTTGGGATTATAGAGTTATTTTGGGAATATAAATTCTAAAAGTGTTATATTCATGATATTTTATGAAAGGTGATTTGTTGATGATTAAGTTGTATTCATTTTTGTGAAAATGAAAATATGAAATGAGGACTTTTGAACTCCCAACTTTAAAAAGTGTACTCTTGGGTATATTTCAAGATTTTTGATGTAATAAATATCATGTTGATTCGTTAATTTTAGAAAAATTGTGAAATTGTTATTTGTAGAGAATTTGAGAAAATTAACTATTTAAGTAGCTTGATATGACATATGGTTATGTTTGAAGGATGAGACATGTTAAGTTATGCTTGGTATTATTTCTTTTGGAAAAATATGAATATTATAAACTTGCTAATTTAGTGAATGAAATTAGTTTGGTTAAAAGTTTATATCCTTTATGATTAAAAGTGTGCTATTGAGATTATATCATAATTTTTATTAGAGTAGGATGGAAATGGTAATATTCAATAAGTATGAGATTTGGTGAAAATCATATTGATTATCTAGGTTGAGGTGGAACAAAGTTGATTGAAAGTTTTGTGTGAGTCAAAATAATTGGGAAATTGATTAGTAGTTTTAATAGTTGGAGTATGTTAATATGTTATTTTTGTACCTCAAATTCATATATAAGATACTTGATTTGTAAATTGATAGTTTGGTTAAATTGGGAGTTGATTATCTATAATCTTGCTATTTAATGTGTTTTCTGTATATAAAATTGCATGTGGGTATTTGAAAGTGAGAAAGCCCCAATTTGAGAAAAATTCTAAATGTTAATGTTTTGGAAGTTGTTGGATTATTAGGAAAAAATTATGTTTGGTTTTAAAATTATGGATTTGATTGGAAAACACTTGCAAAACTTTTGGAATATCGGGTATTGGTTACTCCTTCGAAATGTTGAGTTTGATTGAAAATTATATTAGTCTTGAAAATTTATTTTTAAAATGTGGAATATGGATTGTTTCTAAGTGTTGGGAATCATGAGGGACTCCAAGTTATGGTTGTATGTTGGATTGTATGTCTATGTTGTTATCTTTTAATTAATGCATTAGAGATAACTGTTTTGGCTATTGGTGGAGGATAGTATTGATTGGTGTAAAAATTGTACGAGGATTAGGTGAACGGAAACTAATTTCTCATAAATATTGCATGGAACATTGTTGCATACTTAATCATTGGAAATGAATTGTTTTGAGAAAAGTGGGTGAATACTTTGGTGAATTTGGGTAAGAGACGTGGTTACTTCAAATTAAATTGGCCTGTGTGTCCATGGTGAAAGTCCTAAAAACTGTGCGTATACATGGGTGCCAATATTGCGAATGAAATTTTCGTGAAATGGTTATAGTAGTGCTTGTATAGCCTACGTTTACATGGGTACTGATCTCACGGACGAAATTTTCGTAAAATGGTAATAGTAGCGCTTGTATAGCCTACGTTTACATGGGTGCCGATTTATGGTTTCCTGCGGACGAAATTTCCGTGAAACATTATGTTTGATAGAGGTTCCCAGTGTGTGTACTTACCGCCTGTTTTCTACTTTAAAGAAAAGACATGCATATAACTCGTATTATAAACTTTGGCATCACATCCGTTTTGAAAAGGATATCTTGTTGACATTGAAGCATGTAAATTTATTTAAGTTAACTAGTTATGGTTAATTAATTAAATTTGAATTTAAGGAATTAGGTAATATGAGATTGTTTGGTGAGTTAGTGGTTTGCTCACCCCTGCCTGTACATGTGTATAGGGAATGCTTTTCGGATTTGAAGATCAAATAGTTGGTTTTACCATTTCATAAGTGTAATGTAGTGATGAATTGTAATACTTCATTTATTTATTTGGCTGAGTACTAAAGAGTAGTGTCTTCTTTTTTATTGAAAGCTTTGAGGCATTCCATTTGTAATGATTATGTTATGTTAATTGAGATACACGGAGAGTGGGTTATGGTTTCATTCATGGTATTTTTTTGTATTGACTTGTGGAAAGTAAAGAAAATGGTTAATGAAAAAGATTTTTATAATTAATTAAGTGAGAATGAAGGTATTTTTCTAAAACCTCACGCTTGGGTTATTTAATTTCCGCCTAATTGATCTTTGAAAATCCGGATGTTACAATTTGGGTTTGTTTTGAATAAACAGGTTTACTAATCTGAGATGTTGAGGATGTATCTATTCTTTTTAATTTGCTTTGTGATTCTAAAAGATGTCTATCTTTTCTAGTAAATAAAGATGTACTAAAAATTTCATCTTTGTCATTGAGTTGAAAAGATTGACTATTTCGTGAAGATTAATGAGAGTCATATTGTAAACGTAGACGATTAAAACTTATTTTGACTAAATCATCACTATATTGTTGAATATGATTTAAATCATTAATATCATGTTGAATTTTGTGAGAATAATTTTCATTCTGATTAACGGTTTTCATAGAGAGTTATTTCACTGTAGACTGTGGGTCTTGGGACGTCAACATTAGCATCAGATGTACTACTTTGAATAAGTAAGATTTTATCTTTTAGACTTTTGACTAAAGCATGAACATTAAGATTAGTCTCCATACATTTATAATAAATTTGATAAATTAAAGCTAATATATTGTGAACCAGCAAGCATATTTGTAAATTCACTAGAGGTTTGAATATTTAATGTTAAAGTTTTGACTATGCAAGGGCCAGAAAGACCTAAAGCAAAATTAGGAAAGCAATTAAAATGGATTGCTCCTCTATGGAGACCAAATTCCATCATACCCAGCATACTAGTTTGGTAATTTTTGAATCTAGCATCTCTTAAGAATAAAAAAATAGATGAATTTATGCCTAGAATGGTTAATGGTTTGACTGCGACTTGTATTAATCTTATATGAATAAAGTTGTGACCTTCAGATTTAAGTTTTCTTATAGATTTTTTGGTTAATAAATGACACATTTCATGTATTTTAGTTAAAGCGTAAACTTGTTCAACAATTTTTTACTTGTAAAGTAACTTTAAAAGAGGATTGTAGAAAACTTGTTTTATAAATTTCTTTAATTGGTACTTTCGGTATATTCCATCCTAAATCTATTTTTAAATCTTAGAATTCATGTTCTTCTTCATTCACTGGATCATGTATAGAAGCAAATGAAATTCTAGAGTTAACTGAAGAGTATTTTTTGAATAAACGACTCATGATTCTAAAATCTATAAATTTAATTGGAGATGATCTAAATTCTTTGTTGACTTATAATGTTTTCACTTACCATGTTTTTGTTCATACCCTCTCCGGGAATCCCTGTATCCTTCATCTACCTAACCAAAGGACTAACACTGGATGTGGGATGGAGTTTGGGTGGCTACTAGCAAAGTGGAAAACGTTAGATAAGTAGAAGAATAAAGAAGACTTGAATAAATTATAGAAATAAAATGGAGACGATTAATCAAAAGACAACTAATCAATAAGCGACTAACAACAATTTGGCTCTGATACCAAAGAGAGAGATAGAGCAGCGGAGACTTACAATAAATAGAAATAAATATTGAAAACAAAAGTAAGTGACTTACAATGCTTTACTAAAAGTTGGAAATAACTTCAGAATACATATTATAAAATATTTAATGTTTAATATAGCTTGAAAGGGTATTTGAGAATTCGATGAGAATTCCTTCCTTTCTGGTCTTGATTTCATTAATGGCTGAGGAGGTCTTTTATAAAGAGGGCCAATGACTGTGATGCATGTGATCTGATAAGAGAATCTGACTGGAAACTAGCATATGAAGGCATATGGGCATTGTCTGTTGTTTTTGGTGATTGACTGAGTGACTGGTGCACATGGGTGATGTCTGTTACTTCTGACTATGTCTGATTTATGAACAATGAATAGTAAAATTGACTTTTTTCACTATTCATTACTTTTGGTGAAAAAGTTGGCGAGGCTTGATTGCATAGTGACTAATCGGGAATCTATATATATATATATATAAAGGCAACTTTCTTGGAAGAAGAGTGTTGATTGACGCTTATATATATATATAAAATCCAATGACTGAATTAGGCATATGGGTCCTGAGCATCTTAGAATTATGAACTATATGGATCATGACTAGTTAAGGCTTTAGACGAGGTTGATTTGTTTGAGGCTTCATCTTCAATTTGTGAATTTTCTTAGGCCATCAATAACTTTTCCGTTTGAATAAGTTTATCACTAGTGGTTGACTTGGGCTTGGACTTGGATAATTTAGGTTTGGAAGGCCCAGAGCTGGATGTTGGGCTTCCAAGTCTGACTGTTGTAAGAGGAACTGGGCTTCCTTGAGTGACTGGAGTAGTTGGCTTCTACTATGAAGACTTAACCTTTGGGACTATCTGAACAGGAATGTTGACTGGGAATTCCTGTTTGACTTGTTCAATTATGCGGTGGTGTGTTATTAGAAATACCATATTGCCATTTGAATATCCAAGGGACTTTGTATTTGGACATAAAAAGAAGCAATATAAGAAATTAACTCTTAATGTTAACTGATTGGGTAAACTGAAGAAAAATAGTTAACTTGATCCATGAGGATAGAAGAGAGGAGTTCAGGATAACACCATGTTGAGACCACCATCTCGAGAAACCAAGATGGAATTACGATTTGAATTTATGATCAAAAGAGAAAAACCAAGAATGACTAAATGACTCATTTTGATGCAAAAGGATTTCAAACCATGCATAAATGTAATCATAATAACTATATTGGATCGGATGATTAGGGAGGTGTTGTAGTAGAAAGGGAATACCACACTCATCAAGAGATACAATACTTTGAATATACAAAGAATGATAAATGATTTTACTGGTATTGACTCGATCATAAATGGGTTTAATGACAATGGACTGGGGGTGGTAGAAAATATCTTTGTAAAATGCCATCCAGAAGGGAAATATGATTTGACTAAATCAATGGGGTTATGGATATTTTTGTGGACTTGTTCTTTGTGGAAGAGATTGGATGAGCAAGGTTTAAGAACATAATCTGTTCTTGGCGTTGACCTGTATGGATAATTTGGAGGCACGATTTGCATTGATTGAAGAAAATAGGTCAGTTGCAAGAGCCAAAGTGTAACTAGGTTTAGGAATAGTACCAAGAATTTGGTATCTATTTATTAGGTCGACTGGTGGTGTTGCAATTGCTTGACTCGATGGTATTATAGCAAGTGGTCTAGAATGAGGAATCTGACTTTACATTTGTAAGGAGAAAATGGAGATTAGTATCCATTGAGGGTATCTAATCTGGAAAGATGTATAAAACGTCTGTAATGACCAATCAACGAAGATCGTCGTTGAATACTGTGGTAATTAACTTCAGCACTAATTTATGACTCAAGTTGTTTAATCATGCGATGATAATTGTTGACTTGTAATCTGTTAGTAAAATAGTAAGGAATGGGTATTTTTACTAAAGTTTTTCAAAATGTTTGTGACTATCTACCCTATAAAAATTCTCGAGTAAGAAAATCAGGGATAGAATTTTGACTGCCTTGAATATATTCACTATCAAAATTGAAAATACTAAGAATAGATTGCCAATGGGCAAAAATTTTCTTACTAGCAATATTTTGAACATCTTTTTCCAAAATATATTTAGCACTTTTACAATCAACACGTACTAAAAATCTTTGATTTAAAATATCATCTTGAAATTTACTAATACATAATACAATAGATAAAATCTCTTTGTTAATAGTATTATAATTTTTTTGTGTGGTATTCCAAACTCTAGAATGAAAACTAACAATTTGTTCAGATGACTTGAGATTGACTTTCTGAAGAAGAATGCCACCATAACCAATATCAGAGGCATCGGTTTGAATAATTTTGAATGAATCTTCAGTTGGAATATCAAGACAAGTCAAAGTCTTGACATATTGTTTAATCTTTTGAACAATAGCAGTATGACTAAGAGACTAAGGAGGAGGATTGTCTTTTAACCGATCAAAAAGCTGTTGACAAGTTTTCCTAAAGTCTTTGTAGAATTCAACAATGTAATTAAGGGATCCTAGAAACCTTTGTAACTGGTTTTTTGTCCACTATCTCATTAGGAAATTTACTAGCGAATTCAATTAACCGACTGATAGGAAGAATTGTACTTTGATGAATTTAACAACCTAAAAATCTAACTTTAGTTTGAAATAACTTAGTTTTAGAAGCAGAGATGACTAAACCATTATGTTTAATAGTGTAGATAAATGATTGGAGATGTTTCCAATGTTCTTCAATGGACTTAGAGAAGATGAGAATATCGTCAATGTATATCACAGAAAAATGACTCAGGGGATTGAATATTTCATTCATAATATTATGGAATTCACTAGGTGCATTTTTTTAATCCAAAGGGCATTACATTCCACTCGTAATGTCCAAAGGGTATAGTTAAAGCAGTTTTATAACGATCACTAGGGTTAAGTTGAATTTTCCAAAATCCACTTTGAAAATCAAATTTACTACTAAAGATGATTGCTTGATTAAGTCTTTTAATTAAAATTTTTATTTATTTATATTATTAGGGATTGGATATCTAATCCATTCTAAGATTTTGTTTGATTTTTTGTAATTAATTACTAATCGTGGAATGCCACGTTCAAGTTCAACATTTGTATTGACATAAAGGGCTGGGCATGACCAATGTGATTTACTTTTACTAATAATTTGATTTTTGAGTAAATCATTAATTTCTTTCTTACATATTTCCATTAATTCATTATTCATTTGAATTGGTCTTGACTTAGTAGGAATATGGTTTTCATTAAAGTTTTTAATATAAGGGAGATTTACTACATGTTTTTTTTCCTATGCCAAAAGACACTGGAAAGAGTAGAACAAACTGTCTTTTCTAAATGACTTTCAGATTTGTCAATTTTTTCGATAAGAATAAGATTAGTTAATTGAGTTTCAATCCTTTTATATTGAACTTCTTCTTCTAGAAATTTTAATTGGCTAGTTTTTTGGTTTAATATATTAATTGATTGAGAGAGTGAGTAATCTTTTAACTGGTTTGATTCTTTTATTTTAGGAGGAGCTAAGAATTTGAAAGTTACTATTTGACCAAAGGCTTGGGTTATAATATGATGATTATTAGTAGTGAATGGGTATAATAAATAAATAAATGAGACACCTAAAATGACTTTATCACTCATATTTTGTACTAGAACAAAAGATGTTTTAAAACAAATATTGTTTGGACAAATATGAACTTTAGGTAATTTATATTTAATACGCATTTGACTACCATTAGTTGAGCTTAATTGGTCACTTGTTTTATGATTGCCTTTTGTAGGGATTATGCCTTCTTGAATACAATTAAGATTAGTGCCCATATCAATTAAGGCTATGACTTCCATTTCATAATCATTAATTACTAGTTTTACTTTTGAATGCCATTTCTGGATATTTATTTTATTAATTATGTTTAATCAATTATTTGCTTCATTATTAGATTTATTGGAACGATTGTCAAAAATTACATGACTTCAAGCATTACTAGATTCATCGGAGGATGTATTAGTTTTACTTTCAAAATCATTAAGACTTTTATTGATTTTTAATATAGCAATTTCATCTTCAAAAGATTTTTCTTTATTTTTTAATTTTTTAATAGTTAATTTAATTTGATTAATTTCATTTTGTAAATCTTGTAGAGTTACTTCTTTATGTTTATCTTTTCTAAATCTTTCTAAAGTAGTCGTTAGACTAATAATTGATTTACTTATAGAAAGTTTACTCTCTTTGTTAATTAATAAAGATTTTAATTTATTAGTATATTTTCTTTTTAATTCAGGATTGTCTAATTTACTAATTAATTCAATTAATGATTTACTAAGGACATTAACTTGTTTACAATAGGTGTCATTACATCCTAATTCTATCTAATCATTATTAGTATCATTACTAGGGGAATAATAGTTAGAGGTATCACTAGATGGGTTACTAGATTGATCCGAAGTATTAGCTAACTTGAATATTTTAAATGCTTCACTTTGATTTTCTTCAGTAATTTGTAATTGATTAAGCTTTTCTTTAACTTTACATTTATTAGAATAATGACCCTTTTTACTAGGGGATTAAATATTTCATTCATAAAATTATATGAATGGAATATTGATGGTCTTAGCGAAAATCAAATCCTCCAAAAGTTAAACCACATGTCTATAGTCGCTAATAGTTATCTTAGTAATTATCCTGATTGTACTCAACCTGAGATAGTCTCCCTTCTTCCTTCTAGTTTTACTGGAATGCTTAAATCATGGTGGGACAAGTATCTTACTAATGACATACGTGATGCTATTCAACATGCTATTCAAATTGATGATAATGAATTTCCCATCTTTAATGAAAAAATAGGGATGAGTAAGCCTGATGAAATAAATACTTTAATATTTACCATAGTCAAACATTTTATAGGAATACCTAGTAATATTCATTCTAGAATACATGATCAACTTAGTAATTTAATATGTCTAACATTAAGTGATTTTCGTTGGTATGAGGATGTCTTTAGATCTAGAGTCATGCTTCGAGTTGATTGTATTAAATCATTTTGGAAAGAAAAATTCATTAATGGTGTGGGTATTGATTTCCGACCTCACAACCAGATAGAGAAGTTAGCTAGAGAGCACGCAGTAAAATAGATTAAACCAAGAACCGGCCACCAATGAGACAAGAACACCTCGGTGGCTCGTCTACCCAGGGACACTCCGACGATCAAGTTAGTCAATCTTATCTCTCAAAGATATCAAACAAGTATTCAATGCACAAGTAAAAGCATATCTTAAACCTATGGGGGTGCCTCACTTTTATAGCTAGAAGTGCCCTTGCTCCCTAGAAGTCTTACTTCATAGGACTCAAGGACAATGCTTATTTTAGACTCTTAGTTAAATATGGATGAACTCCACAAGAGCCTTATCCATATCCGAACTAAGTGCCTCACTCATCTAGGACTCTTGTCCTCTATCCAAATATCTCTGATTCTGATATTACCTCACCATATCTCGGCAATATCACAATCACCTTGGCAATTTGGCTCATCCATGTGGCACCTCAGCCTATATCTTGGCCACATGGTATGACCCAAAAAACACATCCCCACAATTGCCTCATAGGTTCTATTACCTTAGCAACCTGAGGTGATGAAACCTATATCATCTGATCTTCTAACATGTTGGCTAAACAACATGTTAGAGATATTCTGCCGACTGAGATCATGACTCGTCGTCTTCAAGAAATAGGGACTCAAATGTCCATTCGTTAGAGGCTAGGAACCAAGATTCAAGAACCCAGAACCAAGATTCAAGAACCAATGTGTTCTTTTCAACAACATTTCAACCATGATCATACCATTAGCCGACATCATAATGCACTGGTTCAAGAACTCCAAGAATCTCACATGCGCGCAAGCTGTTATGCACGATTTTTCTAACCATTTTGGCTATGTGGCATTACCCAACTAGTTCGTAATTACCGCGCATTAGTTGCGTCGCTTCATCTCTGGCTCTCGCCACCTGACATCATTATGGCACGTCTGTCTAGGCGTTTTAATCAAGGTTTTGTAGCCTTTTTCCTTTTTTTTCAACAAAATTCTCTCTTTTCTTTCCGACTCTTCACTTTCGCAATTACAGCCCTCTCTCTTCCACTCGAGTCTTCCTCTTTAGAATCCTCCCAATCTACCATTATTGTACCTGCGAAGCTCTATGTAACCAGCTCCGTTCATCACTTCCGGCAAGCATTCTGTTATTCCATTCCAATTGAAAGCATCATTTGATTTCAACGGGCAAGATTCCAGCCTCCATTTTTACGGCTTCAATATGCAAGTCCTTGAATATTTCCCTTTTCGATTTTGATTTTTTGATTTTTCCAATATCCCCATGCTTTCATAGCTATATGTTTTTACATCTTTCTTTTATTTTGCACATTAGCATTGTGAATCATCATCGTCCCCTCATGCCTCTTGCATTAATATGTTCATTCATGTCCTGAATGTATTCTTGCTCTTTGTTTCAGATTTTGAATCTATTTTCTCATTCTTTGTTTATAGATTCTTTTATTCAATTCTTGCATATTTCAATTATTTTTCCACAGCTTTAGGCTTGGGATTTATTAGATCATTATACACTTAGGAAAATTGAGACCAGCCGTGTTCATAGCCTTCCACAGATTTCCTGAATCTTCATACCAACATTCTTTAGGTTACGCCAAGGTTTTTAAACCTTCAAAGAGCTCCCAACCTGTCCCATTAGAAAACAACACCAATCTCATTCATCTGACGTCATGGGTATGTATAAGTGGAGAGTAGATAGTCCCACTAAGATAGAGGCTTTCCGTCGAGAGTTTAATATCCCGACCGATGTAAATATCAGGCTTGCCGGCAAGAATGACTTAATCATGCCAGGAGGAAATTACATGCCCTTCCCTGTAGTTTCAATCCTTGAGGATGGAGTTAGGTTCCCCCTCAACATCCTGTTTAGGGAGATGCTTAACTTCTATAAGCTAAACTCCATGCAATTGGCCATTAACACCTTTCGTGTGATCAACAGCATAGCCAAACCCAATCGTCGATATAGAGCCCAACTAAACCTTCAGAATGTTGTAGACACCCCATTTTTGACCGTCCTTAAGACTTGGACGTCATCGGTTGAACACTTGATGATCATCCATGCTTGTGTTCGTTTTGAGTTCCCGAAGGTCTCGGCCGCGCGCCTTGCCTCAAGATCTCTCAACTTGTGTGTTTTGTGCTTGGTTATGGACCAAACACTTGTGTTTTTGCTTATGAGGGAAGAGGGTGGCTTGTTTGACATCCCCCTCGATCCATCAATCAAGGCTTGAAGCCATCGGCCTTGTTTTCTTGCCATCGGCCAAAAGTGTTGGTTGATCGGCACTTTTTTTGGTCGGCCGGCACTTGTGTTGGTCGATCGGCCATTTTTTTCTGGCTGAACCCTGTTCATCTGCTTTATGTAGATATTTTATGCCAGCTGTCACAGCTGGCATGCACAATTCACCCCCTCCATACACGGGTGTGGAGGGATTTGCCCTTTGATTAGCTTGCTTAGGAAGCTTTGAATTTAGATTTCTATAAGAAGGGTGCTCCTCCTCCCTTCTCAGAGGTTCTAAAATTTAGGGTTAGAGAAGTTGTATCTATCTATCTCTATATCTCCCTCTCTTTTGATTTGTGTGTGTATTTTGTGCCTTGAAGTGTGATTTTGTCTCACTATTGCACACAAACACCTAGCAATACACCATCCTCTTGTTGTTGATGCACTTGAGAGTTAGTTTCAGAGTTCTTGGAGTGGTTTAAGCTTAGAAAAGTTGCTAGAGCTTTGTTCTTGAAGAGGTTCTACAAGGGTGAGCAAACTTGCTTTTAATACCCCATTCTTGCTTAAGCTTTTAGCTCTTCTTGCTTATTGTTTTAAGCTTAACTTAATTGATAAAAGTTCTGATTTTACAAGCTTTAGACCTTTGTTTGAGGTCACTTTTTGGTTTGGGGTTGTATACCCCCTCTTAGGCCTTGTTTGGCCTTATTTTAGGCCATCCCTTTTGGCCTTTGTTCTTGGCTTTGCATGACCTTCCTACCACTGAAATCCAGAGGATTTTTAGTGGTGGGAAGGTGGTTTTGGAGTCCTAAATAGGAGAGGGTCATCCCCTCTCCTTGTTGTCTTGTATGCTAGTATAAATGGCTTATATTGGTAGCATGTTTGCTTAGCTTGTTTTAGCTCCATTTTAGCAAGTATTTGGTGTTATTTTTCCATGTTTTACCTCTGTCTAAGGTTGGTTTAACGGCCTCTTACATGCTCCATATACTTGTCTTGCAATCCCCTCATTTGCCTTAATATGCATCATGTTGTAACATGTCATTCTAGCATGATTTTGGCTCAACTCCATGAAGCTTTTATCCTTGTTGTAACATGCTTAAGGTCTGATTTGAGTTGTTTTGAACATATATGCCATGCTTTGTATAGCCATAAGGCATTCTTGCTTGTTAGCTTTGAGTGTCTAAGTCTCTAGCATGCATTACTTGGCCCATTTCAATGATTTGGCATCATTTGTTATGGTATTTCAGTCCATGTTTCATGCTTAAACACTTGCATTTGTCACTCCTTTAATGCTTTAAAGAGTTGATGTTTTATGCCTCATGAATGGGTCATTGTGTGTGCCATCATCTTTAGGTCTTTGGGATGCCATCTAGGTGGGTTTTTGGTCTTGTTTTACAATGCCATAACTCTATTTTTATTGGTTTATGTCATGCCAAGTTTGGTTTTGATAGGTGTAGTGTAACACCTCTTTTATAGCCTTGCATGCCTCATGCTTTTTGCCCTTCATTCTAGCTTATTTTGGCTTTGGTCCTTGCATGTTTTAGGCTCATTTTGACATGATCTAGGACTATTTTGGTTCACTTTGGCTATTTGCATCATGTTTTGCATAGCCATGGTTTGAGCTCCTTGGCTAGCCTTAAGTTTTAGGTTTTCTTGTATTCCTTGTTTAGCTTGTTTGTGTGATTTGGCATCATGCCTAGCACCATTTCAGAGCTTCTAGTATTGTCATACTTGCATGCTTTGTCCTCTTTTAAGTGCTCTTGAAAGTTGCCCTCTTATGCCTAGGTGATAGGCCAATTGGCATGCATGTTTGTATGTACCTTTGTCTTTATTTCCATAGCACTTTGGCCACTGATTTTGGGGCATGGCTGAGGTCTATCCATTTTTAGTTTAAGTCCATTTTACCATGTTGTCGCACGTTGTCTCATTTTGTATGTTGTTGCATACTTGTCCACCTTTTCATGCCTTGTATGTTTGCATGTTCATGTTGCATCTTACCATGTTGTTCAAAGTTATTACTTTGCGTTATGCTTACATGCTTGTTGCATGCTTGCTAATTGACATGTTGTTGCATGCTCATCCATCTTGCGTACTTGTTAGATTACATGTTGTTGCATGCCTATTACATTGTATGCATGCATGTTTGCATGCTTAGGTTGCATATCGCTTACATGCATGCTCATGTTGCAGTAGCTTGCTTGCATGCTTAGGTTGCATTGCATTATGTATGCATTCCCTTGCCTCTTGATCAAGCATGATAGAGGTTGGGGCCCCTTGTGTGTTTTTGTGCATTTCATTCCATATTGAATTGCACACTTAGCTCCTTTGGCCATCATGCATTGAAATGCGTGATTGGTGGTCCGAGGGTCGAGCACTACACTCCTTTGAGTCTCAAACATGATAAGGAGTGTAGTTGTGCAAACATTGTCTTGCTAATGTATTACCATGCTCTGTCTGTCCTTTGTTGCTGCAAAAGAAGCATTCAGCAGGAAGAGATGGCTGATTGACCATATCTAGTGCCGGTCGGCTACAAACATTTGGCCAAGAGCCTTAACTTTGGTCGATGACCAGTTTCCCTTGGCCGATGGCTCTATATTTTGGTTGATGGCCTCTCAGCATGCCCACAAGGTGGTTGAGAAGTGTCACAGAAGTTGACACAATTTTCAGAGGTACAAAGCAGTGTAAACAGAGGCAATATGAAGCATGGCGATGGATTTCCGAGCGAAGCCGTCCGAGCATACATTCATCCCTCGTCTTGAGGCCGTTTCAGCGTTTTAATAACTTAGAATAGTTATTTATTTCGATTTGGTTGTGTAATTGATTAATTAGCTTATTAGTTTGTTAATTAGATGATTTGTATTATTGTTTCGTTCCCTCCGTCGAAAGGGCGCAATTGGGTAATAAGCGTGCGTGTGTGTGATGCATGTCTTCCAACCCCTACTTATTTCTTCCTTTTACTTACCTGTTTTCAGTGGTTAGTTCTAGGACATATTTCAATTAGCATACCTTATGCTTGCATATCTGCATCATTCATCTGTATTTTATGCACTGGGCTCGGCGGATCATACTAACTACATTGTATTTCAATTCCAAGTTGAATACATGTACCGAATTGTCGCATCTCATATGCTATTTTTTTTAGATTAGTCGAGCTTATTCTAGTTGCACTTTGCATGCGATGCATTAGCCATTTTAACATGAACTAGGATCATGTATGATTTCTAACTAGTTCTTTGTTTTGGCTCGGAGTACACTGTGAGTGTTTATGCTTTAGCATCTTGCATGTATGTGAGTGTTACCATGACAGCATGCTTGCCATAAAGCTAATTGCTTATGTGATATAACTGTCTGAATGCCTGTGGGTGAAGGTTAGATTACTTGAATTAGAACGATTCATTGAAATCCGCATTTTAGCCTACTTGCGAGTAGCAAACTTCAAACCATTTCCAAACAAATGGATATACGATGCTTTGTTCCAAATTAGGCAATCTAGTCTATACTTGTGTGTTGTACGCATCACATAGTAATTCTAGCTAATTAACCAGAATAAGAACGCATGTGTTTTCACAAACAAGATATCACGTTTAGTACAGGCCGATCTTTGATCGGGCGAGCGGGGGTGCTCATAGATGACCTTCCCCAATCGTACCCAAGTTCCTGAGCCGAGGCAACTTTGGTGATGACGGACACGTGGCCTTAGGCAACAAGTCAGGGTTTCCTAAATTTACCCAAAAACAAAATATTTAGGTGGCGACTTTGTATCTGGCAAAATAGCTCGTGTTTGACACTTCTTTCTTAAAAATCAGTTTTCCAAAACGATTTGTCGGATTTGGACTCTTTGGTGATTTATTACTCTCGCATTGCACTTTGCGGGATTAGATTTAGAACCGTGACATTTGAGTCCGAACTGTAGTAGCAAAGCCCAAGGGCGCGTCTACAGATGTCTAATACTGTTATACAATGTGCACCTTCCAATCCAAAAATGGCATAACTTACTACTTGAAACCAAGAACTACAGGTTTCAAGATGATTGCCGACCTCCCTGATTCCAACAAGGATGCAAGAGATTATTATCTTATCATTCAGGCAACTGGGAGTTTGCTCCTGATGACGACCTCTACCTCTTTCCACTCCCCATAAGCATCCTAGGAGATCACAAAAGTAAGTCACTAATAGAACATGCATCTATTGTCTTTTTCATGTAGGTCTCCCTCAGACCGACAAGAACTTTCACAAATACTATATCCCTAGAGCCGACCTGCAAAGGCTCCTAGACTTGCCCATCAATATTTGCAAGGCTCCCTTCCTTTTGAGTTATATTGCTACGTACAAATCTTCGTTCCTCGACGTCTTATCCAAGAGTAGATCTCATTCCTCTGTATCGACACCAGCTGCCTTTCCAAGGGAAGATCAAGGTTCTTCTTTATATCCAACCGACCAGCCATCAACGTCGGTCCCTTCTCAACAAATTCTGCCCTTCAAACACTGTCGTTGCCAACGTTCTCCAAACACTCCTGTTGGCAGGACCAGAAGCAAGAAACGTAGAGGGTTTAGCTTATCGGCTTACGATCTGAAATTTCTCCACTAGCTCTTCCAGCCATCAAACTTAGGACCACAGTCACCATCTTCGCCACTTCCGAAGAGATGCGTCACAAACCTACCATTGCAAAAGACCTTTTAGCCGATCTTCCCAATGTTGTTACTGTCCATTCCTCTCCTCTCCTAGTAGTTGTAATGCCCTCAAAAAAAAAAAAAAAAAACCCATAATATCATACAGTCAAGTTATAGGAAAGAGATATTATATTACAACCATCAGAGTATCCTTACAAAATGTATTACATGTTGACAACAAGAGTAACTGCCCTATAGGCTTACAACTTTCCAAGTCAACACTTGGTTACAAAAATAGAGTACTAACTCAAATACATATTTAGCCCTTGGCTTGAATTTACATGAAATACATCCAAAGAAAACAAAGCAACAAAATAGTTTGTCTGCCTCTAGCCTCCCAAACTATGTTCTTGGAGGTGGCATACCATCGGTACCTGAAAATGAAGTCCCATATAGGGTGAGTCATAGCCCAGTAGAAATACACTAAACCAACTATAAACAATGACTAAAACAATAGCATTAGATAGATGGTCCACACTTATATTCCATCATATACCATGTTACAGTTTCATGACAATCATGTCCATATTATAATTCATTTTCCATTTCTTATCCAACTTTAAGTTTGAAAACAAGGCTCAGAGTCTGGCCACATAATTTAATGAGATGATAACTCATCACTAAAATACTTTCGAAACTCGTAATGGATACACTTTTTGGTGCTGTATCAAAGTCAACAAAAACATTTCCATACTTCACAAATGATACTGATATACATTTTAGTGCTATATCAAATCAAACAAACACTTCCATACTTCACAAATGGTAATGATATACATTTTAGTACTATATCAAATCAAACAAACACTTCCATACTTCATAAATGATATACATTTTAGTACTGTATCAATCTCAAACAAAATCCGGTTTAGAGGTCCATCCCCCATCTTCCAACAAACCGTAGAGTACATCCCACATCTTCTCCCACACAATACAATGTATATAAGCAATTATCATACACAAATTTAATCAATCAAGACAAATGATACACATTTTAGTGCTATATCAATGTCACACAAAACACTTCTATAATTCACAAATGATACACATGGTAGTGCTGTATCGAAGTCAAACAATATTCGGTTTAGAGGTCCATCCCCCATCTTCCAATAAACCGTGGAGTACATCTCCCATCTCCTCCCACACAATACAATGTATATAAGCAATTATCATATACAAGTTCAATCAATCAATACAAAATTTTGATGTATTATACCAACCACCATACTCGATAGCATACTCAATTGATTAGTTTTAATTTGCCTAATCATCATGCATTGTCTACAACAATCAAGACTATCCTCCACCGATTGCCCAACGCAGTTATTTCTAAACAGAAAATAAATGCACCAACTGGATAAAATATCAACATTTTGTCTAGGTGAGCGATAAATTAATCCAACTACACCCTTTAATCCCGTACCTTTCCAATTTGAATATTTCATATTCAATTTCTCATTTCCATAAATTAATTATACAAATTAATTTATCATAACGATTAGGGATTTTTCCCATATTTACAATACCAACCCTAAGGTTCCATTCTCCACCAATAATCCAACACCAAGTCCATCTTCTAATGTATTACATACATATGGGTTTATATGTTTGAAATCCCCTCTTTTGAAAACTTCACGAAGACCCCAAACTTTCTCAAAATTACCCAACAACCCCCAACATATCGAAATACCAAAATTTAAAGACAAAGCTCATAAAATGGAGTAGGATATCCCTATCTCGAAGTTAGAGCTCAAACGGAGAAGAAGACCAAACCCAAAGTGCTCCAAACTCCAAACTTTTCGGATCAAAACATAGCCCCTCGATGATCAACACACTTTTTGTAAAGGCCAAAGGGTAAGAGAACACTTTAACTAGATCAATCCTAAGAGAGAAGGGAGATTCTAGAGAGAGGAGCTCTCAAAAGATATTTTTAGAAAGTAAGAGAGAGAGAGTGTGTGTGTAAAAAGTGATTCAAAATATCACAGCTGCCAACTGATATACGACTCTTCCGCTCGAGCGGATAACAGGACGCTCGAGCATCAAACACAAAAAACTGGACTCGCTCGAGCGCAAGAAGGCCAGCTCGAGCGCCAAGACACAAGAATAAAATACGTCCACTCGAGCGCGAAAACCAATTCGCTCGAGCGCAGATTCTCCTCTCCCAGGATTTTCACAGACAATGAACACCGAGCTCGAGCGCCAACAGACCCGCTCGAGCGCAACCCACTCGAGTGTGAGGAAACCCGCTCGAGCGTGAAAAACACATCTGCAGAAGTTTTGCAGAGGCACAAATACTGGAAGTGTGAAAACTCTGCTCGAGCGTGAAATGGTCCGCTCGAGCGGACAACCAAAAATCCAACTCCGCTCGAGCGCAAAGGTACCCGCTCGAGCGTACCACCAAAACTCTGGGCAACAAGGAAAGGGACTAAGGCTCAACCAACCTGTTCGAAACACGTCCAACACATCCTAAAACTCAGGCATATGGAATTAAAGGATGACAACAAGACATACAACCACCAACTCCACGGAACCTAAGTCCGGAACACTGTACATGAAGGGGACAAACCCGAGATCGCTATACTAGTGGAGAAGCCAAAGAGAGTAAAGAAGGCTAAAGCTAAGTCCAAAGTCACCGTCACCTGTAGACACCCTATTTTGACCGCCCTTAAGACTTGAGCGGCTTACTTTGAACACTTGATGATGAAATGTTACGCTGTGCAATTGTTCGAATCTTTAGCAAAAGGATTTAGTTTTGAGCTTCAAAGCCTAAACCTTGCACCCCATTTTCAACAAAATCATATTTTTTTTCTAACCTGACCACTCAAAGAATAGCTGGCCAATAGATGGCTGGCAAGCCATTTTCATTGGGCCGGTTGTACATCCTCATGGCTGGTCGGCCATGTTTAGCGCAACAAATATTTTGTAGCAGCCAGCTGCTCCCATGCATATGCTTTGGACCAACTGTCTTTGTTGGAGATATTTCCGATGTAAGAAGCTGAAATTCTATAAATACGACACCCTCCTCATGGTTTGGGGTTAGAAAAAATTTGCCAAGAGCCTATTGCTTGTCCAACACACTTCTCTACCCTCTTGCAATACAGATACACAATATATACACCATACAAGCTTAAACTTGAAGCTTTTGCTGAGGTTCCTGAACATAATTTCAGATACTTGAGAGTGTTGAGAGTGAGGTTTGTTAGCTAAAGCCTAAAATATGATTAAAACTTTGTTACAAGTGAGTGAGCTAGCCACCCTTTCATTGGCTATCTCACTAGTTGTGCAACCCTTTGTTTTCTTTCTTTCTGTTTTTTTTTTTTACTTTCTTTTCACTTCATTTGGTTAAATTTTAGTACCTGTTAGCACTATTTGTAGATTGTTTTTGTGTGATATAACTTGATTATGGGCTTATAAAAGGGTCCTCATCCTCCCCGCTACATGTGCTCTTATTTCTTATACTTTAAATATCATATTTGTATTGTTGTAAATCCTCATGAATTTGGCATGTTTAGTACATAGCGGCCAATTTGTTTGAGTTGATCGTTTTTACCTTGTTGTAGCTTAACTTGGAACCTTTTGGTCATGGGAGGATTAGAGCTTAGGCTTAGCCACCCCGCCACAAGTTTGCTTATCGAGCGGTAAATTTCTTACTTTCGTATTATTGTTGTCTACTTTAAAGCTAGGTAGTAGCTTTCGTGTTCAAATTGTTCAAATTGTTGAAAAACTCTCTTATCGATCATTTTCAAAACATGGAAATGAATGTCCCATCCTTGTTCCATGAAAAGAGGAGTTGTCAAGAACTTTGGCAAATTGTGTGTTTAAGCTTTGATAGATAGCTTGCTCCTTGATTTTTTTTCCTCTTACTTGCTTTGTTGCTCCTAGAGAGCTCTTTATTGAGAAGTGTTGAAAACTCTCTCCTAGTTCCACTTTGAAGCATGAAAATGGATGTTTCATCCTTATTTAATGATTAGGGAGAGGAGTTGACAATAATTTTTGAGTTGTTGTTGTTTTCCAATTTAGTGCTCTATGATCATCACATGCTATCTTGTGATGCTTGAGAATTTGTGAAGCATGTCTACCTCTTCCTTGAATACATTTCATGATATGAAGGAGGTAAGGAGAATAGCTTTGTTTTGTGTTTAGCCAAGTCTTTTCCTTTTGCTTTTAAAGATCTCATGTAACAAATTTGCAATGATTGATGATTTGGGAAGCAAACCTACTCCCTCCTTGAAAATCTTCATGATTTTGAAAACACTTTGTCTTGCTTTGTTCCAGTTTTGCTGCATGCAGGGTAATCCTCAGAAATAGTGGCCAGCTAACCATTATTCTGTATGGCTGACCATCTTATCAGGCTGGCAGGCCAAACATATTGTACGACAGTGGTAGTTTTATAGCAAAACGGAGTAGATCCTGAGGTCTAAACAGAACTATCTTCTGATTGTAAATAGAGCAGGTTCTGGCAGTAAGCAGAGGAGGTTTCCGGAGGATACTCTTGCCCGTGTGCATGCGACTCCTCGCCTTTCATTCCATTCCTTTAGATTAGCCGCTCTTATTCATATTTGTAATTAATTAGTCGCTTTTATTCGGACTTGTAATAATTAATTAATTAGCTCATTCAATTGTGTTTGTAATAATTAGTTAATTAAGATATTTAGACCCTCTTAGGCGAGGGCAAATTTGTAATATGTGATGTATGTCTTCCAATCTCCATTTCTTTCTCTCTTTTATTTACATGCTTACCATGGTTGTATGTAGTATCAAGTTTTCGGTTCATATCATCACCATGATTTGTATGCATTTTTGCATTCATTAAGGTTCGGTTCATCATTCTTGAACATCATTGTCATTTCTTACTTACTTGAATACCTGCATTACCACATGCTTTGAGTTAATCCACATGACATGTTAATAAGTCGAACATAGTAGTTGCATTTTGTATGTTTTGCATTAGTCGCTTTGCATAATAGGATCATGCATTTTTCTAACTATATTTTTTTCTTTGGCTTGCCTCGGTTGAGTACTAGGTGAGCATTTTTGCTTTATCATCTTACATGTTTGTTTGTGTTGCCATGTTAAGCATACTACCTTGAGGTTACGTGCTTATTTTAAATACCTCTTTGAATGCCTGTGGATGAAGGTTATTTTACTTCCATTCAGGATGATTTTGATCAAATGTAGGTACGAGCTCATTTCTTTCTTTTTGAGTTATGTTCACTCAAGACCCTTTTAAAATTCACATAAAATCAAGTCATTTCCAAAGCAAGCGAAACAGTCTATACTTGTATGCTTTACATAGTAAGTTAACATAATAAAATCAGAACAAGAGCATATAATGTTGATAAAATTCACATCATGATTAGTAAAGGTTGATCTTTGATCGGGTGAGTGCGGTGCTCAATTCATGACCTTCCCCTCTCATACCTAAGTTCCCGAGCCGAGACATTTTGGTTATGATGGACAAATGGCCTTTGGCACGAGTTACAGGTTTCCTAAATTTTTCAAAAATATTTAGGTGGCGACTCTGAAATCTGGCAATGCAATTCATTTTAGGCATCTCTGATGATTAATGGATTTTCTAAGATTTGCTGGATTTGGACTCTTATTTGTTTTTCTGTTTCACATTACACTTGTGGAACCAGATTCAAAACCAAGAGAATTCGAACTGTAGGGCTATCGCATCTAAGGAAACTAAACCTCTCCGAGGGGCATGAGAAAAACCAGTTACAGTTTCTGGAGACTCTGCTGGGGATATTGGAGAACTTGACTTGGACTTCATGATGTGTGTAGACTCGACTTTTTTCGCGCCCCCCTTTCGGAGAGCTTGAATTGGTCCTACAGTTTGGACTCCTATCATGGTTCTGAATTTAATCTCACAAAGTGCAATGTGAGACTGATAAACACCAAAGAGTCCAATCCGGCAAATCTTTTTGGAAAATCAATTTTATAATGCCAAAACTGGACTACTTTGCCAAATTACAGGGTCGCCACCTAAATGCTTTGTTTTTGGGAAATTTAGGAAACCTTGACTCGTGCCAAAGGTCACATGTTTGTCATCACCAAAGTTGCCTTGGCTCGAGAACTTGGGTACGAGAGGGGAAGGTCTTGAAATAAGCACCCCCACTCGCTCGATCAAAGATCGGCCTCTACTAAACATGATATGTTGTTTGATAAACACATGTGTTCTTATTCTGTTTATTAGCTAACTTTACTATGTGACGCACATATGAAAGTATAGACTAAAATCGCGAGAATTGGAACAAATCAACTCATGTTTGCTTTCAAAAATGGTTTGAATTTGCCACCCTCAAGTGGACTTGAAACATGATTTTTCCACTTCGCAAAGTGGGCTTAAAACTCACACTCGTCGAATTGTTCCAATTCGAGCAACCAAGCCTTCATCTACAGGCATTCAAGCAGTTAATCATATAAGCAAACAGCCTCATGGTAAGCTTGCTAAATATGGCAACACTCACACTCATACAAGTATGCTAAAGCGTAAAAGCTTACCGAGTACTCCAAGCCAAAACAAAAGCTAGTTAGAAACAATGCATGATCTTAACTATGTTAAGATGGCTAATGCAACACATGCAACATGAAATTAATAGGCTCAACTACTAAGATGGCATATGAATGCAACGATTTGATATACATATTCAAAGAAGTATTGAAATACGATGCAGTTTTAATGATGCACCAACCTCGGTGCATGCAAGACAAATGAATGATGCAACATGGAAGCATAAGGTATGCTAATCGAAACATGATCCCTAATCTAACCATCGAAAGCGGATAAATAAAAGGGAAAAGGACGCGGGGTTGGAAGACATGTACACACGCACGCACACTTATTACAACATTGCGCCCTCACGAAAGAGGGTCCGAATGAATAAGCTAACTAGCTACGCTAAGCTAAGCTAAGCTAATTATTACAAAATGAAACTAACTAACTATTCTAGTCAACTAGTTATTACAAACCATTTGAATAACTAGCTATGCTAAGCTAATTAAAGCAATTAAACTAATTAACTGTCTAAGCTAATTAAATAATTACAACACTTAACACTTATATGAATAAAGTGAATAAATGGCCTCGGGGCGAGGGATGCATGCATGCTCGGTTGCTCCACTCGAAAATGCCATTGCCTTGCCATCGGATGCCTCTGTTTGCACTTATTTGATGTTGGAAAATTGCACCAACTTCCAGATTGTCTCTACTCCAACACAGGAACACACTTGCACAAAAATTCACTGGTGGCCGGTTGGCCACAAAAAATGGCTGTCAGCTACCTTAATTGGCCGGTCGGCTAGTTTAAGTGGCCGGTCGGCCACCCCCATTTTCTGCACTTCTACTTTTGCTGCAACAGAGAGCAATAGCGGCAAAACAAAGCCTTTTCAAGGAATGTGTGTACTGCTACACTCCTTATCATTTCTCAAGCTCAAAGGAGTGTAGCTCTTGGCTCTCAAGCCATCAACCAAGCATTTTTAATGCAAAATGGCCAAAGAACCAAGCTTGTACTAGGTCAATGAATGCACAAATAAGACTTGAAGGACCACCACCCTATCACGCATGATCAAGGGTGTCAGTGACCAAGAAAAGTGGCACGTTTCATCACTTTGAGTATGAAACGTCCCATTTTTCTTATATTTGGATTAACGTCCAATCCAAACACATGCAATGCAACACAAATATGCTTACCTTGCTCAAGTTTTACTTGGTTCATTTTGTTTACACATTTTATATTACTGATTAGTCATTTAACCGATTAAGTCCAAAGTGAGAGTCCTTTAATTGGAAAGAGGGCTTAAGCCATAAGTACCTTGAGCATGAAAGAGGCCTCATGCTGTTGGTTAGTAGAAACACTCATGAGAAGATTAAAACCATTAGGCATGAAGGCCTCAATTTCACACTCAAGCCAACAAGGGGCTCATGGCCACTTTCAAAACAAAGTAAAAAGTGAAGAATTGAGGAAGGTTGTAGATATTTCAGTGCTGAAATGGCATGCAAAAAGACACTAAATCATGCAAGCAACACATGCAAGACATGCAAAGAGCCTAAAACATTAAGCTAGTAAAGATCACAACACTATAAGCATGAAACACAAAGCTCAACTGACCAAACCAGCTCTGGACAGAGTTAAAACAGCGGTTAAAACATGCTGAGATTGAGGCATAAAAGGCTAGAAAAACATGCTCACATGTTAGCTTGCAAACAAGACTCAAAACACAACTCCCAAAAGCAATGAAAGAGTGAAATGAGTGAGAGTGTGACAGAGCTATTACACTGAAATCACATGTAAAATGATGCTATAACATGCAAAAAATTCAAGCATAACATGCTTAAAGCCTCAACACAATGAGCTAGTGAAGACCATTACACTATAGCCATGCAACACAAGCCTCGAAGGACTTAACCAACCCAAAACAGAGTTAAAGTAGGCCAAAATAGTAGCTAGAACAACCTGAAGTTAAGCTAACACAAGCTACAAAAATAGGCTAAAGCATTAGGCATACTACACTAGTAAGCACAATTGCACTACAAGTACAAAAAGCAAGCAACAAATGCTCCGACCAACCCAAAATAGAGTTGAAACGTGCAAAAATAGAGCCCAAAACATGCTTGAACTAAGCTAACACAAGCTACAAAATCAAGCTACCATGTAATGCTAACTAGGCATGCCAGAGAGACACAAGGAGGGGAGGCTAACCCCTCCATTTTTGGACTTCAAAACATACTTTTTACCACTGAAATAACTCTGAATTTCAATGGTTTAAAAGCCTAAAAAGTTTGATTTTAATATGTTAAAAGATGGCACAAAAGCTCACACAAGCAAACAACAAGAAGGGTAGACAACCCCTTAGCACAAAATGACTTGAAACCAACATGTTAAGGCCCAAAAATTAGAGTTTTTTTTGTAGTTGAAAACTAGGCTCAAAACAGTGTAAAAAGATGTCAAAGCATGCAACTAAAACAAAGCTTACAAGGCAAGTCCTTTACCTCTTGAAGCACAGCACAAAATCAGTCACAATTCTGAGCTTAAACCACCCCTAGGAGCTCAAACTAAGCCTTAAAGAATCTCAGCTCCAAGATGAAGATGTTTGGTTAAGGGTCTTAGTGCAAAAGTGTAGAGAATTCTAACTTTCAAGCACAAAACAAAAGGAGAGAGAGAGAGAGAGAGAGAGAGAGAGAGAAGTCTAGAGAGAGAGGGAGAAATTTTCTCAAAATTGTCTAACCTCTCAAGATGGGGGAGAGACCTCCCCTTATATAGAAAATCAAGCCAAAGGCTTGCATTCATCCCTCCATACACGTGTATGGAGATGGCATTCAGTGAACAACAGCTGGCATAGCTGGCTAAGAAAATATCTGAAAAAGGAGAAAAATGGTTGTCGGCCACCTCACCTAGCCGACCGACCACTTCAAGTGGTCGACAAGGAGGAAAAGTGGCCGACAAGGCCCCTCCTCCTTCCAAGCAAAAGGAACCAAGGTTTGGCCCAAAAACAAGTACAAAATAGAAAGGGTTTAGAGGCTCAAAGATGAGGCATTCCACCAAGAACTTCGGGCGCTCAAAACAAGCACAAACAAGCACAATCATCGAGTGCACAGACGATGACGTCTAAGTCTTGAGGTCGGTCAAAAATGGGGTGTCTACAGTTGCCCCTCTATGACAGAACTCAAAAGTCATGAAATGACAGGAGTGAATGTCAAAGCCCAGAGATGACCCATTTTTGACAAGGCCGAAAATTTAGACAGACAAGCAATCAAAATAAAGAACGGTTGCGCCCGCAGGCTGCCTAAGTATCCCTTTGCAAGGAATCAAACTAGCGTAGCTCTGGGGCGAGATGCAAATGATATGCACAATACAGAATAGAACTTATGATCATGCAATGAGGGCTATAATGAAACATCTAGATGCAAATGTTATGCAAAGAAATGTTACAACAAACTCACACATATGCAAGTAAACATGAACCAAACCACGTTTCATGCAGAAAGGATGTAAGAAAATTATGCAAGCTTAACTACACATCATGCAGGAAAGGTAAAGAAATACACAACCCCCGGGTACACCCGAGGCGTGAAGCAAGATCCCAATGCGTGGCACACGTAAAGACAAAAATGGTGTGAACCTAGGGACACATCCTAAGGCTCCAAATCATAAAGGACAATGATAACAAGTGAAACACATCCAACTATTATGCAACCAAAACAAAGAGCGGTATAAGCATTGGAATCCATCAAGATGCACTCAACCAAAGCATCCTAACGCGTCACGCGCGAGAGGGAAAAAGAGCGGTGCAAACACTGGAGGGTGGTATGAACATCAGAGCACGTTGCAATATCTCTAACCAAAATAAAGTGGTATAAGCGTCGGAATACATTCCAAATGCTTCTAATCGGAGGGGTGGTATAAACATCGGGCACATATCCCAATGTTTCTAACCAAAGCAAGGTAGAAGTGTCGGAATACGTTCCAAACGCTTCTAACCAAAGGAAGTGGTATAAACATTAGGTATACCCGAGTATCTTTACCCAAAGCAAGGTATAAGCATCGGGCACACTTGTCACGCCCCAATTTTAATTAATCGGAAACATTACCAAAGCCTTAAAATTAGGTTTTTTTTTTTTTCAAACATCCATTACCCTTGAGTAATAGAAATATAATGATACGTGTTTTCTCTCTCTCAATGAACATTACAATGATAACAATATATGCCAATCTCCTACTGTGAAGCTACAAATGAATAAAATACAAATACATGATCCATCACATCTACAATGAAATTATATATAAAAGACACCTGGACTTCTTAACTCTTCAATCAAAGAATCCAAACTTTCTTCCTGTAAAAGATAAAACAACAAGGGGTGAGCACTAATGCCCAATAGGAATCTCATAGTTCTAAATCAATAACTAACACATATAGAAATGATCATGCATGCAGGGTGATACCATATAGTAGGGTGACATCTTCTAATTTCAAAATATCACAAGTAAAGTAGCTTTTTCACAAAACTATTTAAACACTTTTAAGAAAAACCTCCAGCCATTAAAATTATCCCTTAACTTTAGAAAACTATAGATCCTTGTGAAACAAACATGTTTAAGAAACAACATCATTTAAAAAAATTATTAACCAATTCCCAAAATATTCCCCATTTCATTTCCATTTTTCCCTTACACTATTTCCAATCACTATAACTTCATAATGTCAAGATCCAATTTCCTTTATGTTCAAAAAGAGACAATCCTCATTCACTCAACTCCAACAATTACCTCACATCAACGTTTGCATTACCAAATAGAATACAAGCATAACACAAGAATAACAATCCCTTTTTAATTCAATTTCTCTATTATTTACAAAACAGAACTCCTGATCTTCCATTATAATCACAAGCAATCCATTGAGTGTATCAACACCAATCCCTAATCCCATTACCATTTCATTTTCTATTCTTTCAATTAATTTCATATCAAACACCGGATCCAATAACAAGTCATCTCCATGAGTCACATGCTTTACCGGTCACAAGCTGGAAGGAATGCGGAACCTCATGCTTTACCGGTCACAAGCCGGAAGGAATGCGGAACCTTACGCTTTACTGGTCATTGTAGACACCCCATTTTTGACCGACCTTAAGACTCAGACGTCATCGATTGAGCGCTCGGTGATTGCACATGTTTGTGCTCGTTTCGAGTTTCCGGAGTTTTCAGCTAAGTGCCTTGCCTCCGGGCCTTTGAACTCTTTGTGTGTTGGCTTGGTTTGTGGACCATGCCTTGTTTCCCTTCCCTAGAGGGAGAGAGAGGTTTGTAGACCACTTTTTCCTCTTGTAGACTAGTTTCCGATTTCCGGAGTCTTCGGCCACGCACCTTATCTCGGGACCACTTAACGTTCTCCTCTTGGCTTGGTTTTTGGACCATGCCTTGTTGCCTTGGTCTAGAGGGACACAAAGGTTTTGTAGACCACTTTTTGTGGCCGTAGACCACTTTTCCCTCCCGTAAAGCACTTTTGGTGCCAGTAGACTAGTTTTTGAGGTTTTTGGCTGCGTGCCTTGACCCGCGGACTCTTGTCTTGCATCCTTTTTGGTTTGTTTTTAGCACAAACCTTGTTTTCCTTGCTTGGAGGGTGGAATAGGGGTTGTAGACCAGTTTCTCTCCTTGAAAACCACTTTTCCTGCCTGCCAGCTAGTTTTCTGGTCAGCCAACTAGTCTTGGTGGTCTTTGGACCACCAAAAGTGGTCGGCAGCCATACCACCACCTTGCTTTCCTTGTGCAGACCACTCCTCCCCCTTTGCCGACCACTTGGTCTCCCTGCAGACCACTTTCTATGGTCGGCCGATCAGAAGTAGCCGGGCCGACCACTTCAACCGTCGGCCAGCCTTTCCTCTGATTTCTGCAGATATTTTCTTGCTAGCTGTTGGGCACAGAAGGCATCCTCCATACACATGGAGGGATTGCTTGGAGCCTAAAGGTTGGTCAATAAGATTGATGCATGGTTTTTCTATATAAGGGAGCCTCCTTCCTCTTGCCTTAGGTTCAGAATTTTGTATTGGAGCTATACATATATCATCTATCTCTATATTGCTCCTCCTCTTCATATTTGTGCTTGAAAGTGCCTATTCTTCACACTTTTGCACACAAACACCTAGTGAAACACCACACAATTGTTCCTGAGGCACCTTGAAGTTGGTTTTGGTGTTTTTGGACTGCTTTTGATCCAAAAAGGTTGCTGGAGTTTCTTCCTTGAAGTTGTTCTACAAGGGTGAGTTTCTAACCCCTTAAACCTTTGTTTTTTATTAAGCTTTTGGCCCTACTTGCATGGTGTTTTAGGCTTAACTTTCAACTGCAAAAAGCTCTAATTTTAAGTGTTTAAGATGTTTGTTTGAGGCTTCCTTGGTGTTGGGGGTGATCTACTCCCTTGCATGCCCTATTTGCTAGGCTTTTGAGCCATCACTTTAGGCTATTGTTTTAGCCTTTATTTGCCCTTTCTACCACTGAATTCCAGAAGAATTTCTGTGGTGGAAACTTGGTTTTGAGGCCCCAAATGGGTGGGGGTTGTCCCCCCTCCTCTTCTCTTGTATGCTTGTGTTGATGGCTCATCACAAAAGCATGTAGTTCTATCTTCTTGAAGATTTGTTTGAGCACTTTTTTGTGACCTTTTAGACCTGCCATGACTCTGTTTTTGGTCGTCTTCATCACCTCTTGCATGCTTCTTGTATGTGTAGCGTAATCCTCTTTGTTGCTAATCAAAGTAGCATATTTGTTAAGCATGTTTTGGCTCCATCTTGGCATGTCTCAAGCCTTATTTCAGCATGATATACCTCTGTCTAGGGTTGGTTTGATTACCTCTTGCATGCTCCTTGCACTTGTAGTGCAATTCCATTCACTAGCCTAACATGCATCATGCTTTTGACCATCATTCTAGCATGCTTTTGGCTTAACTCCAGCAATCTTTTGTTTATGTTTTACCATGCTTAAGCTCTTTTTTATGTGGTTTTGGTCATGCATGCCTTGCTTTGTATAGCTGTAGTGCATTCTAGCTCGCTAGCTTTGAGTTTCCAAGTCACTAGCATGCATTGCTTGGGCTATTTGCATGATTTGGCATCATTTGGTATGTGATTTCAGTGCATGTAGTGTGGTCATGCCCTCACATCCTTCACTCATTCAATGCTTTGGAGGTTGGTGCTTTATGCCTTAAAAATGAGCCATTGTGTATGCCATCTTGCCTAAGCTTTTGGGCTACCATATCAGTATGTTTTTTGGTCTTTTTTTTTTTTTCCATAAAATAACTCTGATTTTTGTTGGTGAAGTCATCTCATGCTTGGTTTTGGTTGGTGTAGTGTAATCTTCCTTATTGGCCTTGCATACTTCATGCTTCATGCCCTTCATGCTAGCAGGTGTTAGCTCTAGCCCATACATGTTTTAGCATCATTTTGACATGCCCTAGGACTGTTTTGGGTTGTCTTGGCCATATGGTTCATGTATTGCATAGCTATGGTGCAATTGGCCTTGCTAGCCTTGAGTTTTGAGCCTCCTAGCATGCTTCATTTGTGATATGTACATGATTTGGCATTATTTAACATAATATTTCAGAGCACATAGCATTGCTATGTTCTCACTTCTTTCACTTTTTGAGTGCTTTTAAGGGTTATGCGTTTGTGCCTCACTTATGGCCTAACTTGTATGCATGCATGCCTAGGCTTTTGAGCTCCCATCCCAGCATGCTTTGGTCTTTGTTTTGGCCTAATTGAGCTCTATCTATGGCGGGTTCTATCATTTGTGCCATGTATTGCATGTCTCTTGTGTAGTCCCTTTTGATAGCCTTGTGCATTAGGCCTTCTAGCATGCTATGCTTGTGTCATTTAGATGATTTGGTATCATTTCATACCTGATTTCAGAGCATATAGTGTTGTCACACTTCCATATTTGTCACTTCTTAATCATGTTTGAGAGTTGTGCTCTTGTGCTTAGTTGATAGGCCAATGCATGAGCATGCATTTTCTTGATTTCAATACTAGCATTTCAGAGTATTTTGGCCACTATTTTGGGCATGATTGAGGTCTGTCCACATTCGGTTTAAGTCCATTGAGCATGTTGTTTGAATGTTGTTGTTTGCATTGTGTTTGCATGCTTGTTGCATTGCATTATGTTTGCATGCATTGCATGGAGTTTGCATGCCATTAGCTTTGATAAGTTGATCATGTTACATTGCATTGTGTTTGGATAGGGTGTTAATCCAAACACGAGAAATGAGAGACGTTTCATACTTGAAGTGATGAAACGTGCATCATTTCTCGGTCATCGACCCTCTTGATCATGCATGATAGATGTTAAGGCTCTTATGTGTTATTTGCGCATTCATTGACATTGAATTATGCAAACTTGGCTTCTCGGCTATCGTACATTGCGATGCTCGGTTGGTGGCCCGAGAGTCGAGAACCGCACTCCCTTGAGCTTAAGAAATGATGGGGAGGATGGTTGTGCACACATACCTTGCAAATACACTGCCGTGCCCTTTCTTGTTCTCTCGCAAAGAAATGGAGTTGGGCAAAATTTTCTGGTTGGCAGACCAGAAAAAGTAGCTGGCCGACCACTTCTTCTGGTCTACAGCAAACTTAAGTGGTCTACAGGTGGTCTACAACACCACCAAGTGGTCGGCAACCTTCCTAGGAGTCTCCAAGTTGAAGTAGAAGCTATTTGGAGGTTTGTGCAGTGTTCTGGAATCAAATGCAAACAGAGGCAAGTTGGGGCATCGTAATAGATTTCTGAACGAGGCGACCGAGCATGCATGCACTTCTCGCCCTGAGGACTTCTTCTTACTGCTTTACTTAGCTGCTTTGCTTCGCTATTCGGTTTTGTACTTAAGTAGTTAATGCAATTAGCTATTCATTTGTGTTTGTAATTAGTTAACTTGTTAGTTAATTAGTTTCGTTTTGTAATAATTAGTTTAATTAGCTTAGATTAGCTAGTTAGCTTATTATTCGGATCCTCCGTCGAAAGGGAAAATGTTGTAATAAGCGTGCGTGTATATGATGCATGTCTTCCAACCCCCATTTCTTTTTCCCTTTTACTTATCAGCTTTCGATGGTTAGTTTTAGGGCATATCTCAATTAGCATACTTATGCTTTGCATGCGTGCATCATTCATTTGTTTTGCATGCATCGGGCTTGGCGCATCATACAAACTGCATTGTATTTCAATACCAATTTGAATACCTGTTATCAAGTTGCATTCACATGACATCTTAGAATATTCTAGCCTATTTTAGCTACATTTTTGCATGTGTTCCATTAGGCATTGTTGACATAGCTAGGATCATGCATTGATTACTAACTAGCTTCTTTTTTGGCTCGGAGTATACTGTGAGTGTTTACGCTTTAGCATCCTTGCATGTGTGTAAGTGTTGCCATGACAGCATGCTTGCCATGAGGCTATGTGCTTATGTGTTTAACTGCATGAATGCCTATGGGTGAAGGCTCGATTACTTGAATTGGAACAACTCGATGATTGTGAGTTTTAAGCCCACTTTGCGGAGTGGCAAAATCATGTTTTTCTAAGCTCACTTGAGGGTGGCAAATTCGCGACTTAGCCTATTTGCGAGTAGCATTTTCAAACCATTTTCAAAAACAAACACGAGTTGTTTTGTTCCAATCCGCATGATTGAGTCTATACTTGTATGTTGTGCGCATCACATAGTAAGGTTAGCTAATAAATCGGAATAAGAACACATGTGTTTTCAAAAACAAACATATCATGTTAGTAGTGGCCGATCTTTGATCGGGCGAGTGGGGGTGCTCATTTCAGGATCTTCCCCTCTCGTACCCAAGTTCCCGAGCCGAGGCAACTTTGGTGATGACGGACACGTGGCCTTAGGCACGAGTCAGGGTTTCCTAAATTTTTCAAAACAAAATATTTAGGTGGCGACTCTGAAATTTGGCAAAGCAGTCCATGTTTGGCGCTTTTTAATTAAAACCGATTTTCCAAAACGATTTGCTAGATTTGGACTCTTTGTTGATTTATCAGTCTTACATTGCACTTTGTGAGATTAGATTCAAAACCGTGACATGAGTTTGAACTGTAGTAGCTAAGAACAACGATTCACGCCCTCGCGCGCGGAGTGGAGTTTAGGCGGTCTCTGATCCTGGCGGAAGGAATCTGAGAATCTCACGCTTTACGGTCTGGCTTGGAAGGAACGTAGTACCTGAACATACAACATGCTTTACCGGGTGCTACTCCGGGAGGAAGGCAGAACCTATCTTAAGCACCACGCTTTGCCGGCTCAAAATACGGCGAGAAACGGACCCCAAGATACTGTAGACACCCCATTTTTGACCGTCCTCAAGACTTGGACGTCACCGTTGGAACACTCGGTGATTATCCATGTTTATGTTCGTTTGGAGTTCCCGGAGATCTCGGCTGCGCGCGCCTTGCCTCAGGACCTCCGAACTCGACCGTTTGTGTTTGGTTTTGCACCAAACACTTATGTTTTGCCTTGGAAGGGCAGGGAATGCTTTGTGAGGCATCCCCACACATCACCGGCTGGGGCTAGAGGCCACCGGCTGGCTAGAGTTTCCACCGGCACTTTATTGTGCCGACCGGCACTAAGTTTTGTCAAAATGACACTTTTTGGGACGACAATCTTGATTGCTTTATGAGATATTTTCATACAGCTGTATGGTTTGGTTTCCCCTCCATACACGTGTATGGAGGGATGAGCTTGCTTGATGACTAAGCTTGTAAGCTTTTTGCCTATAAGAGAAGGACTTCTTCTCTTGGCTCAAGGGTTAGCAAAAATTTGGAGAGTTAGAGAGGAAAATAGAGAGAGAAGCTCTGGTTTTTCTAGGGTTTGAGTTGTATACATCTTCTATCTCTATCATTCTCTTGTGTGTCTAGGTGTTTTGTGCCTTACTATTGCACACAAACACCTAGTGTCTCACCTTCTCCTTGCAACTGAGGTTCTAAGGGCTGGTTTTTGTTGTTCTTGACTGGTTTGAAGCTCAAGGAACCAACAACTTCAACATTTGTAAAGAAAAGCTTCAAGGGTAAGAAACTTACTTTATTTACCCCATTCTTGCAACCTATTTTTGTCTAGTTTAAAACAGTTTTTGAGCTTAGTGTTTGGCACAAAAAAGTTCTGATTTTTAACCCTCTTTATTGTATATTAAGAGTGTTTAGTGGTTTGGGGTAGGTTTGACCACCCTTAGGCCTTGAAAAGGCCACTTTTTGTGCTATTTTGTGGAGATCCGGGACTGTCATGCTTGGACCTCTCCACCATTGAAATCTTGAGGGATTTCAGTGGTGGAGATGGTGCCTCAAAGTCCTAGGAAGGAGAGGGCCACCCCCTCTCCTTGATGTCCTTGAAAAGGGCATGTTTTGGTCTCTTAAGTGAGTCTATGCTTGAGTGTGTGTTGAGCATGTTTGGCTTGTTTTCCATGCTTATATTGCCATGATATAACATGTTTCTAAGTTGGTTTTGGTCTCCTATGCATGCTTAGCATAGTTATCATGTAATGCCTATTTGATGCCTTAACATGTCTAGGTAGTGTGCCTTCATTTCTAGCATGTTTTAGGCCTAGATCCATGAAGCTTGTAGGCTTATTTTTCCATGCTTTAGCTCTGTCCATAGTTGTTTTGGCCAATCTTAGCATGTATCTTGTAGCCTCTTTGTATTTGGCTTGTTGGCCTTGAGAGCATGAATGTGTAGTATGCCATGCTTGCCTTATTTTGATGGTTTGAAACCAGCTAACATGCCATTTCAGACCTTATGATATGCTTGTTTGATTGCCTTGCATGCCCCTTTTAATGCTTTAAGAGTATGTGTTAAGTGCTCCATGTTTTGGTCATGTTGCATGCCTTTATGCTTAAGCCTCGTAGATGCCATCTAAGTAGCCATTTGGCTTTGTTTTAACATGCTAAAACTCTGTTTTAGGTTGTTCAATGCATGCCATATTTGCTTTGCATAAGTGTGGTTCAATGCCTCATTGACTTCCTTTGAACCTTGGACCATTTGCATGCTTGGTTGTTGCATGTTTGACTTGCCTTATTGCATGATTTGGCCTCATGTTTTGCATGGATTTCAGAGCTTTTCATGTATGCTAATAGTCCATGTTTGTGCCTCTTAGATGTGTTTAAGAGTTGCTTAATTATGCTTAAGTGTTGGCGCCTTAACTTGTGCATGTATGCATGTGTGTTTGGCCCTCTTGACTTAGCATTTGGTTACTGATTTTGGGCCTTTTAGAGTTGCCTAATTCATGTATAAGTCCATCCCCCATTGGTTTGCATGCTTGCTTGTATGCCTTGCACGAGTGCATCACATAGTCCAAGTTGCATGCCTAGTTGACATGTTTAAGGTTGCATTTGTATTGTGCATGTTTGACCTCTTGAAGTGAAGTATGATGGAGGTTGAGCACCCTTGTTTGCTTGTTTGCATTGCATGCATTTGAAAGTGAAGTTGCGTTCTTGGTTCTTAGGGCCATCATGCATGAAAATGCGCGATTGGTGGTCCGGGAACCGAGGCACATGCCCCCTTGAGTCAATAACATGATAGGGAGTGTGTTTGGTGCATAAATGGCTCAAATTGCATTGCCTTGCATGTTGTTTCCCTCTTTCTTGTGAGTTGCGTGTTCTTGAGAATTTTGTGCCGCAACTGCACTATTTAGTGCCGACCGGCAATCAATCGGCAGCCGATGAGTGAATTCAGTGCCGGTGGCCTCCTTCAGCCGGTGGTGCTCTGCCGCAGCCGGTGGTACTCCCCAGTGCCCTGAGAGGTGCTTCGGGGATTTTGGCAATTTTTTTGAGAAGGATAGCAGAGAAAACAGAGGCACACTTGCATGACAAGGCGATTCCGAAGCGAGTCGGCGTGTGATGCATCTTGTCCTCTTCGAGGCATTTATCGCCTTAATTAACTTAGTTAATTTGTTAATTAATTTAGTGAATTTGTAATATTTAATTAGCTTGCGTAGTTAATTATTTATTCAGTTTTGTATATTCTTTTGGTCCCTCCGAGTGAGGGCGCATTTGTAATAAGTGTGTGTGAGTGGGTGTATGTCTTCCAACCCCATTTCTTTCTCCCTTTTATTTACCTCGCTACGATGGTAGATTAGGCACGTTTATTTTAGCATACCTTATGCAATGCATGTGTGCATTCATGCATTTGTTTACATGCACCGCTCGGTACATCATACAAACCGCATTGCAATTCTCAATTCAAATTGAATACGTGCTATTTGCGCATTCCACATGCCATGTTTAGGGTTAGCCGAGCCTACTCTAGATTGCATTTACTCAGGTCGATTAGCCACTTAACAGGAACAAGGACATGCACGTTGGCTAACTAGTTTACTGTTTTGGCACGGGGTACGATGCAAGAGTTTTTCGCTTTAGCATATCGCATGCGTGTGAATGTTGCCATGACAGTATGCTTACCATGCGGCTAAATGCTTATGCGAGATAAACCGTTTGAATGCCTGTGGGTGGAGGTTGGATTGCTTGAGTTGGGACAACTCATTGAAATCCGTATTTTAGCCTACTTGTAGTAGCAAAAACTAACACGTATTTCGAGCCAAAACGGATATGCAATGTTTATTCCCAAATTAGGCGATCTAGTCTATACTTGTTTGCCGCGCGCATAACATAGTAATTCTAGGTTAATAATTGGAATAAGAACATGTAATGTTTTCAAAAGCGGATATCACGGTTAGTAGAGGCCGGTCTTCGGACCGGGCGAAAGGAGGTGCTCATAGCTGACCTTCCCCGATCGTACCCAAGCTCCCGAGCCAAGACCACTTTGGTGATGACGGACATGTGGCCTTGACCAGTCGTGGTTTCCTAAATTTTCCAAAAATAAAATATTTAGGTGGCGACTCTGTAATCTGGCAAAGCAGTCCATGTTTGGCACTATTTTTCAAAAAATCTGTTTTCTCAAACGATTTGCCGGATTCGGACTCTTTGGTTCAGATTTAGAACCGTGACACAAAAATCGAGTCCGAACTGTAGCCGAGGTCCCCCGCGGACGTGCTACAGATACCATCACAATCCATCATTACAATTAGTGAACAATGCCAACACATCTTCCATTATTTCCGTAACACATTAATTCAATATACATCCACCATATATTAAAATTTCATGCACATAACAAGTACAAATATGTTCCACGACCTTCTTCATTATTCATTAAATCATTCATTGTTTTGTCACACAAAAATATAACAACACATCCATAGAGGCAAAGATTCATCTTTAAAGTGTTCACAATTCTTGGGTTCAAACTATTTCTTTACTTTTCCATATTATCATCAAGTCTTCAAATTCAATTTTTAAAACACATCGGTTATCAATTACTACCCACGGTTATAGATTAAATCTCTAACATTTAATTTTCTTTGATACAACTCCTTCATATAACATTGTCATATTTCACAATCTCCCATTTATCATTATTCATACTCATCTTAATCTATCATAGGCTTAATTTCAGAAATTTAATGTTGATTGAAGTATCCTCATTTTCCAAAATAAAACTTCATAACTAGAGTTAATCATAAAGTTGGGCTTTTAGTTTTGAGGTATAAAATCACTTTCTAATTACACAATAAATTTTTTAAATCTCTACTTCATCATCTTATCACAAATTTTGTATCATCTTTCAACTCCCCCCCATGGTACCAGCACAACACCACCCAACACAACTCATCTCAAACTCAACATGACCCAACACAACACAACTCAAACTCAACACACCCAACACAACTTAACTCAACACAATTCAATATGATTCAAACCCAATTCATCATAGTCCAACACAATTCGGTTCAACATTATTCAACACAATTCAACATAATTAACACAATTCAACATAATCAACACTATTCAACATAATTCAAGGTGAACTCTTAAACCTTTATTTCATCATTTCACCCTAAGGCTCATGTCATCCATATCATTAATAAATCATTTCCCCAATCTTCATTTCACATTATAGCATAATTTACAATATCCATAACAAATGTTCAATCGCTAATTTTTAACATAATTTTCAAACACATCCAAAATCCAATTAAACTTGTATATATACAATTCAACCTTTCAATTTCATGATTCTACTTTCAATTTGGGCAAAATCATTAATTATCATCATGAATCAACCTAGGGTTTTCAAGAAAAATCAAGACTCTCAAGAAAAATTAAAACTTCTCTCACCACTACTTTTAATTCTATTTTTTTCCCTTGATTACACACCTAAGGTCCATAATCCACCATATTAACCCAACAATTGAACCCCCAACATTTCAATCCCTAAACCCCCAAATTCCATGATATAACACTATATGCTTAAAAATGGAGATTTTGTATTTATATAATCAAAATACCACAAATCTATCTATTAATGCAAGTATTAAAGAAGAACTAGGACCCCTACCTCAAGAATCAAGCAAAAAGCAAAGCTTTGATGAGATTCCTTCACAAATCTGAATTCCAATCGGTAGAAAATGTTGAGCTTCAAGCCTTCTTCACTTTTTGGCAAGGGATCTTGGCCAAATTTTAGAGGAATGGAAGGTATTTGGGGTAAAAAATCTAAGGTTTTCGGACCGAGGGTGAGAGGAATGAAGAAGGAAAAGGAAAATGCAAAGAATGAGCTTAAAAAATCACATTTTAAGCTGTTGAATTCGCGTAGTCTGCTCGAGCATCGATTTTTCCGCTCGAGCGGACCTGCTTCCAGCACAGATTCTAAAATTTCAAACAGGCATAACTCTCTCATCCGGACTCCGTTCTAGGTTGTTCTTGTGTCCAAATCGAAGCCCCAAAAATAAGCTTTCCAATGGTTCTAGCCTCACATCCAAATTCAAAGTGTGGAGAAAGAAAAGGGCAAAAAAGTGACGGCTGTCCGTAGGAAAAGTTATTCGAATTAAATTCTTGGTTCACTCTTACTTTACTATCATGCTATCACTTCGATCAATACCCCAAAATAAAATAAGGAGGTTCCAAATACAATAATAAAAATGTTAAGGGCAATCTCACTTTCCACACTCGAGCGGGAATTCACAACTCTCAGAATTTCGAACCGTTTGCAAAAATACTGAGAACCTCTCAAGTCCGCTTGAGCGTCAACTCCTCTGCTTGAGTAGAGGGAAAAAATTCCGGATTGTTACAACACGACCCAGTGCTCCTAACCAAAGGAAGGGGTGGTATAAACATCAGGCACATGTCCCAATGCTTCTAACCAAAGGAAGGTATAAACATCAAGCACACGTCCTAATGCTTCTAACCAAAAAGACGGTATAAGCGTCGGAATACGTTCCAAATGCTTCTAACCAAAGGAAGTGGTATAAACATCAGGCACACATCCCAATGCTTCTAACCAAAGGAAGGTATAAACATCGGGCATACGACCCAATGCTTCTAACCAAAACAGAGAGCGATGTAAACACCGGGCATACCCGAGTGTTTCTAACCAACAAGGGAGTGGTATAAACACCAGGCGTACCCGAGTGTTTCCAACCAAAAGGGGGCTCCAAGGACAGGAATGATCTTACCTGGAGTTTCTCTTAATGAATCGTACATACAATATCGTCTGGTTGCACCAGCTTTGAATGAACCGTACATATGATATCATGCCTGCATAAGAAAGAAACTTTGACAGGTATAACAAGATAGGAATGCATGTTCCATGCAAGATTAACAGCACATTCTATGCTAAATACCAAATGCATGTTCGATGCAACAGGTACGAGCATTTCTATGCATATGTAAGGGTATGCACAATGCAATACAACGCGACATGCATATTCTATGCAAACATGAGAACATAGGTAATGCAACGTAACGCGACATACACATTCTATGCACAATAATATGTAAAATCAATAACATGTTCGATGCAAAACACTGAATAAAGAAATACGCGTCTTAACAAGACTGATTCAGTTGCAACCTCCGATTTACCTCTCAGAGGAATTACAATATATTTCAAAAGGATACACCTCGTTCATGCCAGTTGACGATGAGTTGTGCATCAAAGACACAAGTGGAAACTTCCGTGGAGACATTTTGAGTTGAAAAGTGAACCTTTCTTGCACTTTCTTGAGAACCAAGGACACAAAACAGCATAAAAACACACAGGGACAACACTGGACACTTGTCGGCCACCCTAAAGCCATGTCGGCCACTTGCCAATGTTGTCGGCCACATACGTGGCTGGGCGGCCACAAAAACTGGTTGGTTGGCCAGTTATGATAATTCTGGGCTATTTTGGTCTTTTTGTATGGAGATCTTTAAATACACATTTCCAACTCACATTTCCTCACACCCACAGTGCCGAAATTGTCTCTTCTTCATCCCTAGACATTTTTTCCTCCTAGATCCATGCTTTACACGCATTTTCCAATGCCCCTCGCGAAGTTGATTTGCTAAAACCTTTTAATTTCCTCTGTTTTGAACCGATCAAAATTTGTTTTCGAAGCTTTTTTCTCCAGTCTCGCCACTTAAGGTTTGTTTCCCTCAAGTTTGTCTTGAGTTTAACGTCTTTCCCCGGGCTTTGACTTTTTCTCCCATTTTCTCTCTCCGAGAGTTGACTTTTGTTGACTCTTGCCATTTTCTACGCATTTTGCTCATTTTCGCCTACTTTCTCACCTTCTTTCCAGATGGCAAACGACGTTCCCCACGGTGGAGGTTCTCCAGGGATGGAGGGAGAGCTTAAGTACATTCCATTACCGCCTAGAGTCCGGCCTTTCAACCCAGAGAGGTACTGCCTCGAGGCGCATGCACTACTACCTAGTACAGTCCGTCACTTTAGCGGATTCGCACGAGGCGCACTAGCAAACCTCCTGCTGCGAGAGCTAGAGTCTCACCTGTCTCATGATGCCTCTAAGGTATGCACTACATTCTTACATTTTATGCGATGTACTTTACATTTCTTGCATAGCTTGCACTTTTGTACTGTATTTCATTTGCTCATTCTGAACACAGGTAGACTCCCGTTTTACCCGCGGATATGCGTCCACCGCAGCGAGGGAGTGGTACATGGACCTCCCTGACGGTGTCTAACATATCATCAATGAGGCGGGGTTCGGTTTGTTCTGCATGGGGCTGTCACAACTCATGGCGAGCAGGACCCTCTTAGGTGCACTGGAGGAGAGATGGTGGGATTCCACCAACTCTTTCCATTTCTCTACCACCGGGGATATGACGATGACCCCATATGATTTTGCCATGTTGACAAGCCTCGAGGTAGGGGGCCGGCCGATTCCATATGACTCCGATAGGGGTGAGTGAGAGGTTGCTTGGACCTATTTGCTGGGAGCACACCCACTTATCTTCCGATCAGGGATGGTCCGATACACCTGGTTGGCAGACCACTATAGAGGGATAGACCCAACGACTGTAGAGAGGACTAAGCAGTAGGCCCGAGGTTTCCTGATGTTCCTCTTCGGCACTACCTTGTTCGCCGACAGGGTGAACATAGTTGGGCTATATCTTTTGAGCGCCTTAGTGGACTTATCTTAGGTTCGGCATTATGATTGGGGCGGCGCCGGCCTCCCTACCTTATACTGCTACATGAGCTCGACCTTCCGCCGGAGCCGGAACAGAGTTGGTGGCTATTGGAGAGCCTAGAAGGTATGCTTTACTTTTCTGCGTTACATTCTCTGCCATGCTTTCTGCTTTGCACTTTCTATACACTGCACATTGCACACACACAGTCTAATCTCTGCTCTACACTTGTACTTTCTTTACACTATACTACATACCTTGCTTTCCGCATTATCTATGTATTCTGTATTCTCTGCATTCTACATTCTTTGGACATTGCACACATACTCTGCATTATCTATGTTTATCTGTATTCTTATTATCGCCCTCTTGCTTTTCACAGCTATGGGTGTACGTCTATTTCCCGACGCTTGCTCCAGAGCCGGAGGTCGAGATGCCTTTTGAGATGCCATACTCGCATTGATACAACGGTGCAGTAGGGACCCGGAGACCCTCTTATTCCTTCGTCAGTATTTCGATACAGTGAGGGCGGTAGAGGTAACTCAAAATTCACAATTCTTTCTACTTTCAGCTCCAATTCATTTTACATATCTAATGGCAACTTATCAGTCTATGCACTTTCTGTCTACAGATCACACAGCAGCCCTAGGCGACGTTGCCAGAGGGTGCCAGATTCCAATTTGCCGGAGCTTGGGGCGCTTCCCGGTATCAGCTCATGCTTGAGGAACCAGTAGGACAAGCCTAGTTCCTAGGCGAGCGTTTCATGCGCCAGACGCTGGGTCTGCCATTACAGTCGGTTCCCTTACCACCTCCGCCTTCCATGCAAACCACAGAGAGTCTCTCCCCTCAGGAGATCATTGAATTTATACGGGACGCAGATCCAGACCTGTTCATTGGGGAGGGGGACTATATGACTTATCCCCAGACGTACCTCATGTCTCCGTTGATAGGTGTTCATGCTTTTACAGGGAGGACAACTGATGTCCCTTTGTCGAGCAGGGCCCGAGCAGCAGATGCTTTTTCGATGAGTAAGGCCCAGGCATCAAGGAGCAGGGCTAGAGGGATACCCACTGCCAGGCAAAGTTTTGGATGGCCAGATCTTTCGATCGGGCTGACGGGGTGGCGGTACTCTGGAGAGCCTTATCAAATCCCAATTGAGCCTCTGTTGCTTGGTCATCGATATGTCAGGATACCCGATTCACCACCGGTATGTACTTACAGTTTTCATTTATCGCTTAGCTACTCAGAGATTCATTCATTCACTGATAATTCTAACTTGCATTTGCAGCCCTCCACTGGGTACATCAAGGGGTTACTCGAGATGTTGGCCTCATTCAAGGGCATGATCTTGAGGAGAGAGTCGATACTTAGCTCCCAAGGTATTCAGGTAATTTTTTGGCTTTCTTGTATTTCGGTTATCATATTTCTACTGATATACTGAAACTGACATCTCAACTGAACATTTCGCTACATTGCACTAATACACTATATGTATAGATCACATCTGATGCATTGCATTCACATACCATATCTGACTTCTGCATGCACTCACTCTGCACACCACACTTATATCTAATACAGATAGCTCTGCAGAGTCTGCTCCGCCGAGGAAGAGGACGAAGAGGGCCTCTAGAGCTTGAGATAGCTAGCGCTGATTCGTGATGTTTTTGCTTAGTTTTCTTTTTTACTAGTAGTGTTAGCACATTATACAGCCTTAGGCAGTTTTATTTTCTTGAAAACTTGTACTCTTTGCAAAAAGGAAACCATGATTGGAGTACAATAGCTTTTTTGACGAAATTGTGTTGTATTTTAGATTCTGAGCATCGCATTGCACCATTTTACATGAAAACGGGATTGATGGAAATTGAATATTGTACATTGTCTTGACAATTGCTTAGTCAGGTAGTGAACCGACCAAAACATAACAAACGAAGTAAAACAACTCAAATAAAAAAACTAATACAACAATTCGACAAACAACAACTTGATAGACAAAACAAATGCAACTCGATAAGCAACAACAAAACAACTCGATAAACAAATTGCAACAACTCGATAGACAAATTGCGACAACTCGATAAACAAATTGAAACAAACTTGAGAACGACTCAACAAAACCACAGCAGAATGCATCCAGAGTAGAACAAAACACAGGTTCCCAACATTCTCAACACACAGGAAGACCAAAGGCATTCTGCTGGAGACAAACAGTGGTTGTCGGCCACTTAGTGGTGATTGTCGGCCACAAAAGGTGGCCGGTCGGCTACCTTAACTGGTTGGTCGGCCAGTGATGCAGGGAGTCGCCAGATTGTTGCCACTTGTGTTCCACTCAGTGCCTTATCTTCTATAAAAGTTAGGACTTTGTAGTTTCTTCATTCCAACTCTGTTTTTGCCACAAATGGAACTATTCTTCAATGAAAAACTCTCATCTTGGATTGCAACTTTAGATGGCTCGAAAAAAGTGAATTTCTGGGGTTTCAGGATAAATGCACTATTCCCGCTAAGTCGTACTCCACTGTGTTTTTCGTTTCTTCATGTCGCAGCTAGATGTTGGAACCCGGTTACTTATGTGTTTAGCTTCAGGGGCAAGAGATATGTCCCATAATCGAAGAGTTCCAAGCTTTGATGGAATCCCGGCATGACGAGGAAATCTTGCCCCAGTCCCATTTTGGACACATCCAGGCTTTAGGAAGAATGTGTGGGTTCACTTTACACAATACCCGATCTTTGGTTCACAATGGGGAGTTGGATATTCCCAGTTTGGTTCATTGGTTTTCTGATGCTGGTGATCGCGGTGACCGTTTATGGCAGAGTTTTCGATAACATGCCTTCTGCTTGCGTATGTTGGCTCATTTTTCTTCTTGCCCCTGGCTTCGGAGGATCTAGCATTGGCTTGATCGAAGTGGCCTAAGGCTTGAAAGAGGGCAAGAGCTACATTGGCTTGACACTAGCTGAGACTTTGATGGGCTTGGATGCTTTCCATCGCCGGGAGACAACCAAATTTGCAGGAAGTCCACTACCCTTACAGGTAATGTTTCCTACCCCTCTCACATATGTTTCTCACATCACTCGGCACTCAGGCTCTGTTTTTCTCTCAAAATCCTTTCTCACTTTTTCTCTCCACATACACCTCTCTATTCTTTAATCTCTCTTATTTTTCATCCCTTCCCAGATATGGCTCATGGATAGGTTGAAAGTAGTGGACACTTGCCCTGCATACTCAACACGCGGCTACTTCTTTCGCCAATGGCTAGTCGATTTCCCGAACGAGGGGTGGTGGTGCCATTGGATGTGCAACAGGTCTGCTGTTGGCGTTGCTTGGCGTTGCCCCTAGTTTGATCTACCTGAGATGAGCTACAGCATGTCCTGGCAGCCTGGTATTCAGTTGATTGGCTTAACACACTGTGTCTTCAACTTTCTATTTCGGTTCCGGCGTCAATTCGGACAGGACCAGACTTTTCCAAAAGAGAGGGTAGAGTACCCGGCTTCATTTCCAATCCCAGGCTCACAACTAGCTCGATATACCACTGCATGGAGGACAAGAGAATTTCTGGCTCCAGCTCTCAATTTCAGTTGTGCCCTTTCAGGCGAATACATAGCTTGGCTTGAAGATGAGGCGCAAATTGGGCCTACTTTGGCATCTGATGCTTCAACAAGCTCTGGGAGGGGACGCAGGAACACCTGACTCAACTATGCCCCAAGTTTATTGCTTTAATCTATACCTTCAAGTTTTCCTTTTGAATGTAATAAAAAGCAACTTCGATTTGTATCAAGAGGCAGAGAACTCTGTTTTGAAATAAATGAAATTGAAGGTTGTGGGTACTGAAAATTTTCCTTTGGGTCCAAAAATGGTCTAAGTGGTAAAAAGATTAATTTGAACAAAAATCAACTTTTATTAAAACTTTTCAAAACCATTTTTGATATAGATCACAACTGGACACACCCGGAATCTATCTTTAAGATGTACAACCCTGAGTTGAACAAACGGAAAGTTGCCCCTTGTCTGAATAGCACTGCACTGTACTGTAACCAGCTCTGATAGTGAAGATTACAACCGAACTCTTGGATACAGAAAAGACAAAGATGCCTAAAACAATCTCATGGACACAGTTGATTTGGAAGTGTTTATGGCTGGACTTCAGAATGAAGTTGCCTACGTATCCCAAAGATGGGAATCAAGCCTTACGTAGTTCGGTTCGAGTTCACTCGGGTGTTAACACTCTCCTTTTGCGCTCTAACTTTTGCCAAGGCCGCCCTTTCTGGGTTTTCAACCTTGCGAGCTTAGTTTTTCTTATTTCCAATTTTTGTGCTCTAACTTTTGCCTAGGTTGCCTTTTCGGGTTTTTGGCCTAGCGAGCCTCTCAAGGGTAGTATTTCTTCAACATGTCCACGTTGATTGGTTAGGAGAATTCAAGGCCATCTAAGTCCATAAGAATGATAGCTCCACTCGACCAAATTGATTTGATGATGTAAGGACCAGTCCAATTAGGTCTGAACTTGCCCCTAGGGTCATGGATCGGAGCTCGGTTGTCTTTGAGCACCAAATCCCCTTCTTTCAGATTCTTGGACTTAACTTTCTTATTGAAAGCCCTAGCAATCCTGCGTTGATATCCTTGGACATGGTACAGTGCTTTCAGCCTTCTCTCGTCGAACAACATTAGTTCCTCGAACTTTATTTGCGCTAATCTGCTTCTCTTGCTTTTCGGCCACCATAACCCCCAGCGACGGAACCTTAACTTCAATTGGCAAAACAACCTCCATCCCACAAACCAAAGAATATGGAGTTGCCCCAGTAGAAGTTCGAATTGATGTCTTGTAGCCCCGGAGAGCAAATGGCAGCTTATCTGGCCAGTCCTTGTAGGTTTCCACCATCTTCTGTAGGATGTGCTTGACGTTCTTGTTGGCGGCCTCAACAGCTCTGTTGGTTTGCAGTCGATATGTGGATGACTTATGAAAAGTCACGTTGTATTTCTCTAACAAGTCGATCACTTCCTTCTTGAAGTGGGAACCATTGTCCGAGATGATCTTATTCGGGACCCCATAATGACAGATAATATTATTCTTGATGAACTTGGCTACATGCGACGCTTTCAGCACTACGTAGGATTGGGTCTCGACCCACTTTGTAAAGTAGTCTATTGCCACTAGGATATACTCATGCCCGTTTGACCCCTTCGGAGTAACTGGCCCAATAACATCAATTCCCCAGACTGAAAACGGCCACGGTGAAGTCATGTTGTACAGCTTCGACGGCGAGATATTCATGCGATTTGCATAGATTTGGCATTTATGGCATCGCCGAGCAAAACCAATACAATCCTCCTCCATGGTTGACCAGTAGTAACCCTACCTAGGAATCTTCCGAGTTAGCATTACTCTGCTCATGTGCGCTTCAACTCTTTTTCATCAACACACAGCTTATGCATTCCCAGATAGCATTTTTTGTACAATTTACCCCCGCAGATGATAAACTGAGCAGCTATTCACCGTATTGCCCTCTTATCTTTGGCATTTGCCCCTGGCGGATAAGCCTCCTTTCCCAAGAAGTTCTAGATATCATAATACCAGGGGTTTGATCAATTCGTAGGCTGGCACATACCTTTGTTCAATAATGATCGGACGTATCCGGACTCTAAGAGGGATGTCTATCATGGAAGATAGAGTTCATAAAGCGTCAGCGAACCTGCTGTTCTCTCTTAATAGATGCGCAAAGGTTAGCTTCTCAAACCTAGGAATTAGAACGTCCAGGGTTTGGTGATAGATTTTCATCCTTTCGTCTTTAACCTTCTAGTATCCTTTCGCTTGAGACACAACCAAGTTCGAGTCCCTAATGACATCCAATCGTTTTGCCCCTAGTTCTAGGGTGGCTTCCAAGCCTGCGATACATGCCTCGTATTCTGCTTCGTTGTTTGACACCTTGAACAGGAGTTTAAAAGCTAAAGGTATGTGGGAATTATTGGGCGCTATCAGCAACACCCCTATTTCATACCCGTACTGGTTAGATGCTCCGTCAAAATATATAGTCCAAATCTCTTCTTTGACCTGCAAAATTACATCATCTAGGAACAGATACTCTACTGCTTTGTCTCGATCCACTGGGTGATTGGCTAAGAACTCCGCTACCGCTCTCCCCTTCACAAACTTGCGAATCATATACTTCAAATCGAATTTGGAGAGAAGAAGCAACCAACGGGCTAGCCTACCTATAAGTGCTTGTTTCTCGAAGAGATATTTGATGGGATCCAATCTCGAAACCAAAATTACAAAGTGAGCTAACAAGTAGTGCCTCAACTTCTTGGTAGCCAATACCAAGGCCAAGCAAGCCTTCTCCAGTAGAGTGTAACAAATCTCATATTCCAACATCTTCTTGCTCAGGTAATAGATGGCCTTCTCCACTTTATCCTCAGATTCCTATGCAAGCATGCAGCCTATTGTCGTGTCGGTTACTGACAAGTACAAAATCAACAGTTTCCCGGGCTCTAGCGGTGACAACACGGATGGGTTCTATAGCTACTGCTTGATCTGCTCAAAAGCAACCTAGCATCGGTCATCCCATTAGAAGTTTTTTCCTTTCTTCAAGAGACTAAATAGTGGTTCACAAGTTAAGGTTAATTTTGCAATAAACCGTCTTATGAATTGCACTTTACCCATAAAGCCTCGTACCTCCTTTTCAGTCCTTGGTGGTGGCATTTCTAGTATGGCCTTGATTTTTGGAAGGATCGACTTCAATGCCCCTTTGCGTAATCAAGAACCCCAGCATTTTCCCTGCTGTGACGCCAAAAGTACATTTCTGAGGATTCAGTCTCAACCGATACTCTCTTATCCATTGGAAAATTTTCTTCAAGGAGGTGTAGTAGCCCTCTCTTTCCTTGGACTTAACAATCATGTCGTCCACATACACCTCCACCTCTTTGTGGATCATATCATGCAAGATCATAGTTGCAGCCTATTGATAAGTAGCCCCAGCATTATTCAAACCGAATGGCATCACCATGTAGCAGTAGGTTCCCTACGGCGTGGTGAAGGCAGTCTTCTCCGTATCTTTGGGTGCCATCAAGATCTGGTTGTACCCAGAAAACCCGTCCATAAATGAGAGCAACGCATGGCCTGCGGTGAAGTCCACCAATTCGTCGATGTGTGGTAGAGGAAAGTCGTCCTTCAGACTAGCTTTGTTCAAATCTCTGAAATCCACACACACCCGAATTCTGCCATCTTTCTTCGGCACTGGAACAATGTTGGCCAACCAAGTAGTATACTCAGATACTAGCAAGAACCCTGTATCTATCTGCTTGGTGACCTCTTCCTTGATTTTCAGAGCCCAATCCGGGCGTATTCTCCCAAGCTTCGGCTTGACGGGTCGGGCCTCAGGGTCAAGAGGGATCTGGTGCTGTACAATCTTAGGATCGATTCCAGGCATGTCTTCATAAGACCACGCGAAAACATCTTTGAAATCTTTTAATAAAGCGACTAAGTGCTTGCGTTCCTCCGAAGACAACGTGGACTCAATCTGGACCGGACGCGGTTCCTTTTCAGTACCAACATTAATTGAAGTGATTTGATCAACCAAGGGTTTTACAACCCTCTCCTCCTCTCGATCAATCAAATGTTTCAAAACTAGAGGAATTTCTTCCTCATCGTTTTTATCAAAGTTTTGAAAGTCCTGATTAATGCAATACACAAGTGGCACAAAAAATTACTCAAAAACAGTAGTGGAACAATTCTCATTCACAACTTCTAGTTTGTCCAATTCCTCGGTCACAACCGACTCAGAAAAAAAGGAAAAAGACAACCTGGACAAAACAACGGCATCCAGGTTATCAACCCCAGGAATACTGGACTCTGACTTAGAAGAACTAGAATCTGATTCCGACTCTATAGACTCTGTGGAATCAGATTCCGATTCATTACCTGATTCAGAACTGCTGGACAAAAAGGCCTCCTCGAACTGCCAAATGAGGGAGGGTGCGATAGATGCATCCAGAATGTCGGAATAAGGGCCCACAGCCGATTGATCTCCAATCATGGATACAGAGAAGTCATCCCCCAAGCTCTCTAGTGTGATCTGAGGATCCCAGAGGAGACAAGCCAGCGCTGCTCCTATCTCGAGTTCTGTGCCATCGGACTCATCCTCTATGCACTATTCAGCCTCAGCAGGTAAGTCAGTCTGCTCTTCTGCAACTTCATCCCCTTGCAACTATAGATTGAAAAAGATCTCAAAGCCGGGCAAACGCCGCCTTTCAGAATTCAACCATGGCTCAGGAAAGCCATAAAATAGAAAATCTTCCCCTTCCCGGACAAAGCAGCCGTTCTGGGTTCCTTGAAGGGGTCTATGTACAAGCTCGTAGGGCCTCCCACTTTGCTTAGCCTTGGCTCTTCCTGCCATTTCCTTTCCCTTTCTTACCCAATCCTCTTTGGTAGGCATGTAACCTAGACCAAAGGTATAAGGCTTGTGTGGCACTTCGGCCAATGCAACGACGCCCTTCCGGCTACTCCTTCCCAATCCCATTCCAAGTACATTTTGTAGCTTATTCATGAGGTAGACGGATTGAGTACTAACATATAAACCCTCATCAACAGCCAAAATATCTTGCACTACCCGGGCCTTGGCCAAGGTGAACCCAGACAAAAAGACATCCTCCTCGCCGTGTACAATTTCCAAGACCGATGTAGTAACCTCCAGCGACGGATGTATGGAAGAGTTCTCAAAAACAATAGCTACCCCCTTCCCATGGGGGTACTTCAACATCTGATGTAGAGTGGAAGAGACAGCTCTTACTTGGTGCAGCCACGGCCGTCCAAGGAGTAAAGGTGGCTGGAACATCTAGGACGTGGAATTCAATGTCCTGTTATGCTGGTCCAACCTAAGTTCTAATCCAAACTGTCCTAATCACTTTCCAACTTGTATTGTCATAAGCCTGAATCAGCTGGGCTGTCGGTACAAAGTCTACCGGTTTCTAACCGATAGCATAGGCCGTGCGCGATGGACACACATTAATTGTAGACCCTGTATCAACCAAGACAACTGATATCCACTTCTCTTTACATTCCACAGAGATGTACAGTGGCTTGTTGTGCTCAGAGCCCTCAAGCGACAATTCCTTATTTGTGAAAGTCAAAGTTGGTGAGGCACCACTCGGGAAAACTAGTTCCACTAACAGCTCAGGGGTTGTGTCAATGGAGAGCTTAGCCTTATCCATTGCTAATAGGACTGCTTGTCTATGCACCCGTGAAGCTATGAGCAATCCCCAAATGGATATATCTGCCTAAATCTTCTTCAGCTGCTTCAGTACAGCTTCTTCTTCTAGCAATTTATCTTTCTGTTTCTCAACTTCCTTATCTTTCCCTGATGCTTCTGTTTGGTCCAGGTGTCGGGGCTTAAAGTACCGCCCACTTTGAGTCATGTGATCAACTTCCTCGGTATACCATGTATCATCTGGCAGATTCTGTCCCCAATCCTCATCTGTGTGGGTGTAGATACCCCATTTTGACCGACCTTAAGACTCAGATGTCATCGATTTAGTGCACAGTGATGGTGCATGTTGTGCTCGTTCTGAGGTTTCAGAGTTTCGACTGAGAGCCTTACCCACGAACCTCAGGACCCTTTTGTGCTTTGCCTCAGTTTGAGAACCAGGTTTTGTTTTCTCTTCCCAAAGGGAGGGAGAGGTCTCGTAGACTATCTCTCAGTGGCCGTAGGCTACTTTTCATGGTCATAGGCCACTTTTTCCGTTTGGAGACCAGTTTTCGATTTTTGGAGCCATCGGCCATGCGCCTCGGTTCGGGACCACTTAACTTTCTCCATTTGGCATGGTTTTTGGCACACACCTTGCTTCCTCTCTCTAGAGGGACACTGTGGCCCGGGAGACCACCTTTGTGGTCGCACGCCACTTTCAATGCTTAACGGCCTGTTTTCAAGACACTCGGCTGCGCGTTTTGACCCCCGAACCCTCATTTTGCATCCGTCTTGGTTCATTTTTGGCATGGACCTTGTTTTCATTGTTTGGGAGGTGGTACAAGGGTGGGAGACCACCTTTTCTCCTTGGAGACCACTTTTCTCCCGCCAGCCAGTTTTCTTGTCAGGAAGCTGGTCTCCTTGGTCTTTGAGCCACATTTATTGGTCTCTTACCATACCACTAGCTTGCATTCAATGTGGAGACCATCAAATGGGGCTGCCAACCACCTTTCATTGAGTTGGACCTTTTGGGCCCGGTCGACTAGGAAGTGGTCGGACCACACACTTCGGTTGGCCTGTCTCTCCCAGTTTTGTCTCTGTGAGTTGTTGCCAGTGTGTGCTAGGGAAACCAGATGGATCCTCCATACACGTGTATGGAGGATCTTCAACCTTGGTTTTTAGCTTCTTTGAGAAGCTTTGGTCCGTTTTGGCTATAAAGGAGGGCCTTTCCCACTTTTGTGATGGTTCAGATTTTGGTTTAAGGCTCCCATATATATCTCTCTATATATCTCTATATTTTGGGTTCAAAAGGGTCTTGTTCTTGACCTATTACACCACACCTCATAGCCACACACCTCCATTATTGTTCTAAGGTTCTTGGAGGGTCTTTAGAGGTCTCAAAGAGTTGGTTTCGGGCTCCAGAAGTTGCTGTCTTGCTGAGCTTCAAGGGTAACACACTTTTTTCCTCTTTTAAGCATTATTTTGATCCTTCTCTTAGCCTCATTTACATGCTTATTTGAGATTTGTTTTCAACTGAAAAAAGGTTCATATTTGAGTGATTTTCATGTTCGTTTAAGGTCATTTTGTTGTTAGAGGTCATCTACCCTCTTGTATGCTTCATTTAGTCTTGTTTTGAGCCATGCCCTAAGGCCTTTGTGTTGACCTTTGCTTGGCCTTTTAACCACTAAAATTCAGCATATTTTCAGTGGTTAACATGTGTTTTTGAGAGCCAAAATCAGAGAAGGGTGACCCTCTCCCTCCTTGTCTTGTTCACTAGCATTTTTGGCCTTACAAAGGAGCCTTCATTTGCACACCTCCAAGCCTTGTTTCAGGCCCTTTTAAGTGACTTTTAGGGCCTACCTAGGCTTTGTCCATAGTAGGTTTTGTCACCTTGGGTGTGTCTCTTGCATGTGTAGAATAACCCCTTTTATAGCCTATCAAAGGAGCATGACATTCTTGCATGCATTGATCAGGTTCCAGTGGGTTTTTGGGCTTTATTTAGCATGTCATGTCTCTTACTTTTGCTGGTTTAGTTGCATCTTGAATGCTTCATATGCTTGTAGTGTAATCCATGTTCACTAGCTCACATTGCATGTTGTTTTGGCCCTTGATTCTAGCATATTTTGGCCATGTTCTAAACTGATTTTATTCATGATTTGGGCTACCTTAGCTCTGTTTTGATGTCCCATGGTCGAATGATGCTGGCCATGCATGCTTGTAGTGTAATACCCTTGCCTAGCTTCGAGTTTTGAACCCTCTTGCATGCTTAACTTGAGTTGTTTTCATGTTTTGGCATCATTGAACATGTTATTTCAAAGCTTATACTTGTGTCGTATCCCATGTTTTCCACTCTTTAAATGCGTTTGAGAGTTGTGCTTGTATGCCTCATTTTTGGGCTATTGCATGAGCTTCATTTTTGTGCATTGCGAGCCATCATTTTAGTCCATTTTGCCACTATTTTGGGTCTACATAGGAACTGTTTGGGGTTGGTTTAGTCATTTGGGCATCGCTTTGCATACCTCTAGTGTAATGCACTTCACTAGTTTCAGTAATTGTGCCATCCAACATGCATCGGGTGAGTTGTTTGCATGATTCAGGACCATCTTGTATGTCATTTCAGAGCTGGAACATGTGCCATTGTATGCCATATTTCATCCTTGTCATGCTTTGGCAGAGTTGCACTTTGTTCCTTAGGTTTGGTCCCTTGCATTTGTGCATGTTTGCATTTACCTTGTTGCCTCATTTTCATCATATTGGCCACTGATTTGGGTGTGGCCAAGGCCCATCCATCTTGGTTTAAGTCCATCTTGCATTGTATATGCCCTATAGTCCATGTTATCGCATGTTTGATCATTGCATTGTGCATGCCTCGTTCATAACATTGCGTATGTTAGTGTATTGTGTATGCATGCCATATAATCCATGTGCATTGAGTATGCCATTGATTAGTTCATAGCATTGTGTATGCCATCTGCATGCTTGCATGTCATTCCGTGCATCTTCGCATCACTTAGTTGCATTGCATTTAGATCGCATGCTAGAGTTGCATTTGTCCATACATTGTTTGTTGCATTGTGTTTGGAGTAGGGTTTAGTCCAAACACGGGAAACGAGGGATGTTTCGTACTCAAAGTGACGAAACGTGCCTCGATTCTTGGTCACCGACACTCTAGACTATCCATGATAGAGTTGTTGGCTTTAGGTGTTTACATGTACATTCATTTCACATTGAGTTGTGCAATTTGACTCCTCGGCCATCATGCATCGGGATGCGTGATTGATGGCATGAGGATCGAGGACTACACTCCCTAGAGCTTATGCAATGATGGGGAGAGTGGTCGGGCACACATATGTTAAAAATACTTTGCCTTCTCTTTCTCTTGCCTTTGTTGCAGAAAATGCAGAAACTAGGAGAAGGAACTGGCCGGTCGACCAGGTTTTCCGGCAGGCCGACCACCTTTTCTGGTTTTCACCACCAAAGGTGGTTGGTAGGTGGTCTCCAATGCCTATAACTGGTCGCTAGCCTTTCCCTAGATTCCCAGGGTGGAGTTTCATCTTCTTCGAGCTTTGTGCAAGTTTTTGAGTTTAATTGCAAACAAAGGCGAGTTGAGACATCGTGATGGATTTCCCGACAAGGCCACTTAAGCATGCATGCATCTTTTATCATTCGGAACAGAGCTGTGGTAGTCCATTTCAAGTAGCTTGCATACTAATTTATTTGCTTCCTTAGTTTAATTTGTTAATTAATTAATGTTGTGTAATATTTAACTTTAATTCGTTATTCATTTCGATTGTGTAATAACTAGTTTAATTAGCTTAGATTAGCTAGTTGGTTCTGTATTATTTATTTGGACCCTCCACGAGAGGGCGAACTTTGTAATAAGTGTGCGTGTGTGTGATGCATGTCTTCTAACCCCACGTCTTTCCCCCTTTTATTTACCAGCTTATGATGGTTAGTTTTAGGGCATGTTTCAATTAGCATCTATATGTTCGCATGTTTGCATTCATTCATCTGTATTGCATGCACCGGGCTTGGCGCATCATGCTAACTGCATTGTATTTCAATTCCAAGTTGAATACATGTATCAATTGTTGCATCTCATATGCCATCTTAGAATAGCCGAGCCTTTTGTAGTTGTATTTTTGCATGTGTTGCATTAGGCATTCTTAGCATAGTTAGGATTCATGCATGATTTCTAATTAGCTTCTTTCTTTGGCTCGGAGTACTCGATAAGTGTTTATGCTTTAGCATCCTTGCATGTGTGTGAGTGACTGCCATGATAGCATACTTACCATGAGACTATGTGCTTATGTGATATACCTGCCCGAATGCCTGTGGGTGAAGGTTGGATTACTTGAATTGGAACAATTCATCGATTGCGAGTCTTAAGCCCACTTGAGAGTGGCAAATCACCCTGTTTTCTAAGCCCACTTGAGGGTGACAAATCCACGTCTTAGCTTACTTGTGATTAGCACCATCAAACCATTTTCAAATAAACAAACATAAAATGTTTTGTTCCAACTCAAGCGATCTAGTTTATACTTGTGTGCTGTGTGCATCACATAGTAATCCTAGGCTAATAAATCGGAATAAGAACGCATGTGTTTTCAAAAACTCGATATCATGTTTAGTAGTGGCCGATCTTTGATCGAGCGAGTGGGGGTGCTCATTGCAAGACCTTCCCCAATCGTACCCAAGTTCTCGAGCTGAGGCAACTTTGGTGATGACGAACACGTGGCCTTAGGCACGAGTCAAGGTTACCTAAATTCCCCAAAAATAAAATATTTAGGTGGCGACTCTGTATCTGGAAAAGCAGTCCATGTTTGGCACTTCTTTCTAAAAATCAATTTTTCAAAACGATTTGCCAGATTTGGACTCTTTGGTGATTTATCGGCCTCGTATTGCACTTTGCGGGATTAGATTCAAAACCGTGACATTTGAGTCCGAACTGCAGCAAGCCCAATGAACAAAACGGGATTTTCCCGGGACATTCGGGCGCGCCTACAGTGGGCGAGATGCAAATCCTCATCTTCCCACCATATTCCTTTGGCAATCGACAGGCAGCTGTCTGGTTCCGTTGTAAGCATTCCTGTATCCACAACACAGTCAGTCCCCACAAGACCTTTGACTTTTCTAACCTTCTGATGATTCTCAGTTCTTTCCTGTTCGAACCGCTTTAGCGTGGCCTACTGTTCTATATCGACTGTGCAAGCACTACCCAATTCTTAAGAAAAATTCTCAGTACCGGTGCTCTCTGGCAACTTTCCCTTGTTGTCGACGATTCCGGCCGTTGGAGCAATCCCCGTTTCTGATTGTTCTTGCTTCGATTGAGACCCCTCATCAACATCCGGCTTATCACTAAGCCACCCTGTATTATCCGTTGATCCGTTCATATCAAACCAGCCAATCTGTACATTCCCCAGATCTAGTTCATCAAAGAACTGCAGATTACTGATGTCCTCCTCAAGCTAAGCTAAGTCATCCAGTCCCTGGCTTGGCTCGTCCTCCTAGACTACATTAACCTCTATCCCCATCGGCAATTCTATCCCTGGTTTGGCCTGATCAGCTCGTACAATGTAACGACAGGGGTTGTATGCTTCCTTAATTAAGCTCACAGAGCCCTCAAGCATGCCTTTTTCTACTATAGCCACCACCACTGGTTCGGGTTGAGATATGGACGCCCTTATCATGCACAAGTCTGTGCTTTCTGTGGTGAACAGCACCGGCTTAGGTAAGTGGGAGGGGGTAATGTATAAGTTGGGGTCGTATGGGACGGCCATTGTTTGGATAAGGTTTACTTGTCTGGGTGGAAGAGAGGGTTGGTTATGTGATGGGAGAGGATTTGTAGTGACGTTAGGCTTCTTAGGAGGCGCTATCACTTTGTTGTCAATGAGATCCTAAATCTCATGACAGAGTCTAAAGCATAGGTCGGTATCATGACCATGCTACTGGTGGAAGGCGCAATACTTGGTTGGGTTATGTGTAGGAGGGAGGGGATTAGGCAATGGGCGCGGCTCTAGGGGCTTCAAATGCTCTTTTTTGATCAGGATCCCCAAGGCTTTAGATAGAGACATGTAGAGTGAGGTGAAAACCCTCTGGCCCGGGGTGGGTACTTTGTAGGTTGTGGGGTAGTTTTGGATATACCAGTAAAAGGGGTGGCTGTTTTCGGTGTGGTGGTGACCATACCAACATCAGAGGTCCTTGCAGCTGCGTTACTACTCGTAGCCGCATTTGAACTACGTGTAAAAGCCCTCATGGGCTACTCCTTTTCATGGTTAATCAGACCCTGTTTCATCGCATTCTCTATATGTACCCCTATCTCATGAAGGTTAGCAAATGTAGATAGGGGTAGGACTGTTATCTTTTGCAGCAGCTGCAGTTGCAGATTACGAATGACCATTCTTATCTAGTCCTTCTCAGCTAGCCTGGTGGTCATCATGGAGGCCTTCGCCCTCCACCAAGTGACGAAGTCAGGGAAGCCATCATTCGGCTTTTGTCGAGTAGCCTCGAGATCACGAGTTGTGACCTCGACTTGAGTGTTATAGGAATATTGGGCGATAAAGGCCTCAGCTATCTCTTCCCAGCTTCTCTTCACAGAATCTTCCAGTTTAGCATACCAAATAACTGCAGTACCCGACAGGGTCCGGCCAAAGAGGGATAGCTTCTGCAATCTAGTCAGGCCCATTGGCCGCAGAATATCTGAAAATAGCCACAAGTGGACCATAGGATCACCCGAGCAGTCGAAACGGTCTATGTGTGGCATTTTAAATCTATCCGACAATGTCACTGCCGAATCTGTATAGCCGTACTCTATATCTGGGATTGAGTTGACACCCTGAGCTCCCTTAAAAAGCTTCTCAAGCTTACTGACTTTCAGAGCGGTAGGATCGACCTCGAACTCATAGCGGTTTATGTTTTCTTTATAAATATGATGAGCTTCTGTATCCTATCTCTGAAATTGAATCTTTAATAATGGTTTTGGTAATGAAATCTGAGTAATAAAAAGCGGGGCGTGACAGTCACATTAGGATTACTCTACCTTAATTTCTAGGAATAGTTTATTCTTTCTAGGTATAGTTTTAATTTAGTGGTTCTATAATTATTTGTTGATTCTCTCTCATGCAGTGGAGCCTGTAAAAGAGCCAAGTGAGATACAAAGGTGTCATTTGGTAACACGTACGTTTTCAGTTTATATTTACAAAAATTTAAAAAACTCAAATAAAACTTGTTTGGTAAATTTTTTATTTATAAATCAGTAGTCTCAGTTTATAAATTTAGCCAAAAAATGTAAACTCAAAAAATGTGTTTTGTAGACACCCCATTTTTGACCGTCCTCAAGACTTGGACGTCACTGTTTAAATGCTCGGTGATTATCCATGTTTGTGTTCGTCTCGAGTTCCCGAAGGTCTCGGCTACGCGCCTTGCCTCAGGATCTCCCGACTCGACTGTTTTGTATTTGGTTTTGCACCAAACACTTGTATTTTGCTTTTGAAGGGCAGGGAATGGCTTGTGAGACATCCCCACACATCACCGGCCAGGACTAGAGGCCACCGGCCAGTGTTTTGTTGCCATCGGCCATATATTTGGCCGGTCGGCACTCTGTTTGGTCGGTCGACCATCTTTATTTGGCCGATTGACTCTTTTTCTGGCCGAGACCTCTTCTTGGGGAGGCTTGACCCTTTTGAACCCCCTGTTTTAGCTTCTTGAGGAAGAGTGAACCTTTTGAACCCTTAGTTTTAGCTTCTTCAGGAAGCTTGAACCTTTTGAACCTTGGTTCTCGTTTCTCCGAGAAGTTTGAACCTTTTGAACCCTTAGTTTTAGCTTCTTGAGGAAGCTTGAACCTTTTGAACCTTGGTTCTAGCTTCTCCAAGAAGCTTGACCCTTTTTAGCTTCTCTAAGAAGCTTGAACCTTTTTAGCTTCTCTAAGAAGCTTGACCTTATTAGCTTCTCCAAAAAGCTTGACCTTTTTAGCTTCTCTAAGAAGCTTGAACCTTTTTAGCTTCTCCAAGAAGCTTGAACCTTGTTAGCTTCTTGGAGAAGCTTGCACCTTTCTAGCTTCCAAGAGAAGCTTGCACCTCTTGAACCTTTTGCCTAGCTTCTCCAAGAAGCTTGGCTCTTTTGTCTAGCTTCTCCAAGAAGCTTGGCCTTCTTGGCCCTTTTGCTCTAAGCTTCTAAGAGAAGCTTGACCCCCTTGACCCTTTTTTGCTTAGCTTCTCTTAGAAGCTTCAAACCTCCATCTTCTCTATAAATAGAAAGCCTCTCCTTCCATTCAAGAGGTTCCAAGAAATTTGTCTAAGGCAAAAACCATACACTTCCCTCCATATCTCTACATTCCAAGCTCCAAAGTCCATAGTTCTTGGCCCCTTTGCACACCACCTCTCAACCACACCTCTCCATCATCCATCTAAGCTTCTTGGAGGCCATTTTCAGAGGCTAAGGAACTGATTTTTGGGACCAAAGGCTGCTGTCCACGTTGGTCTACAAGGGTGAGCATCTAACCCTCTTTTATTCCCCATTTTTGCACAAGCTTTTAGCCTATCTTGATTGCTGTTTTGAGCTTTGTGTATAACATAAAAAAGTTCTTTTTTTTTGTGTTTAAGATACTTCATTAAGGTCACTTTTCTGTTTGGGGTCGTTTACCCCCTCTTAGGCCTTGTTTGGCCCCATTTTGTGCTATTTTTGGTGAACTTCGGGACCACCTTGTTTGGGCCTTCTCACCACTGAAATCTTGAGAGATTTCAATGGTGAGGATGGTGGTTTAAGGTCCTAAGAAGGAGAGGGCCACCCCCTCTCCTTGTTGTCTTCAAAAAGTCCCATTTTAGCCTCGTGTGTGAGCACCATTTTTAAGTGCATGTTGGCCATGTCTTAAGTTTTATTTGGTAGTATTTTTCCATGTATTACCTCTGTTTTTACTTGGTTTAGACACCCCATGCATGCTTAGCATACTTGTCTTGTAATGCCATGAAATTGCCTTAACATGCTTTGTGCTTTGAGCATTGTTTTTAGCATGATTTTGGCTTAGCTTTGTGAAGATTTTATGCATATTTTGGCATGCTTACGGTTTGTTTTTGGTTGCTTAGGCCATCTAGGGCTTGCTTTGTATAGCTACCATGCAACCTCTCTTGTATGCCTTGATTATTGACCCCTCTGGCATGCTTTACTTGCTTCATTTCATTGGTTTGGAACCACTTATCATGTCATTTCAGTCCTCATGGTATGCTTGTATGCTTGTATTTGACGCTCCTTTAATAGTTTATAAGGTTGTCATCTTGTGCTCCATGTTTAGGCCCTTGTGCATGCATGCTTGTGTGTGTGTTTTCATGCTTTTGTTGCATCATTTTGGCCACTGTTTTGAGCCTACTTGAGGGTTGTCCACTTTGGTTCAAGACCATCCTAGCATGTTGTTGCGTGCTTGCCTTCTATGTTGTTGCATATTTGGCCTTGTTCCATGTTTGTTACATTGCATTTTGCATGTTTGACACATTGCACATTTGCACACTTAGCCTCCATGCCTAGGTTGCATTGTATAGAGCATGCATGCTTTGCCTCTTGAATTGAGTATGATAGAGGTTGGGCTTTATGTGTTTATTTGGTTTGCATGTCATTTGAAATCAAAATGCACAACTTGGTTTCTTGGGCCATCACGCATTGAAATGCGCGATTGGTGGTCCGAGAATCAAGGAACATACCCCATTGAGTCACAAACATGATAAGGCATGTGTCGGTGCACACATTTGCTTGAAATGCATTGCCATGCCTTGTTTTGCCCTCTGCTGTTGTCAAAACAGGTTCTGCAGGAAGACTTGGCCGGCCGGCCATCTCCAGTGCCGACCGGCCATCCATCAGTGGCCGATGGCTTAATTTGTGGCCGATAACCATTTCCCTTGGCCGGTGGCTATTCCTCTCAGCCGATGGTGTTCCACAGTGTCCATGGAGCATACCTTGGTAATTGTGCAATTTTCAGGAGCGAAGCAGGAAAAGCGAGGCAAACTTGTGCATGGCGGTGGATTTCCGAGCAAACCCGAACACGCATGCATTGGACCCTCTTCCCGAGGCCTTTACTGCTTTCTTAGCTTAGTTAATTTGCTTAATTAATTAGGTGGTCTGTAATGATTAATTAGCTGGTAGGTTAATTAATTTGTATTATTCTTTTGGTCTCTCCGAGCGAGGGCGAATTTGTAATAAGTGTGGGTGCGTGTGTGCATGTCTTCCAACCTCCACTTCTTTCTCCCTTTTACTTACCTGCTTTTGATGGTTAGTATTAGGGCATATTTAAATTAGCATACCTTATGCTATGCATGCGTGCATCCATACATTTGTCTTACATGCATCGGGCTCGGCACATCATGCTAACTGCACTTGTATTTCAATTCCAAATTGAGTATTTGTTAATTGCAGCATTTCACATGCCATCTTTAGGATAGCTGAGCCTATTGTAGTTGCATCCTGCATGCGTTGCATTAGCCGCCTTAACATGAACTAGGCTCATGCATATGATTACTAACTGGTTTCTGTTTTGGCTTGGAGTACTCTGTAAGTTCTTTCGCTTTAGCATCCTCGCATGTGTGTGAATGTTGCCATGATAGCATAAATGCCATGAGGCTAGCTGCTTATGTGATATAACTGCTTGAATGCCTGTGGATGGAGGTCAAATTACCTAAATTGGAATAATGCATTAAAACTGAGAGTTTTAAGCCCACTAGATAGTGGCAAAACCATCTTTTCCAAAAAGCCCACTCGAGGGTGGCAAAATTTGCATTTTTGCCTACTTGCGAGTAGCAAATCATTTTCAAAGCAAACCTGAAATGTTTTGTTCCAATTTGGGCGATTCGTTCTATACTTGTTTGCTGTGCGCATAACATAGTAAATCTAGGCTAATAACCGGAATAAGAACACATAAACGTCTTCAAAATCATATATCACGGTTAGTAGAGGCCGGTCTTCGAACCGGGCGAGAGGGGGTGCTCATAGCTAACCTTTCCCAGTCGTACCCAAGTTCCCGAGCCGAGGCGACTTTGGTGATGACGGACACGTGGCCTTTGGCACCGAGTCAGGGTTTCCTAAATTCTCCCATTAAAAAATATTTAGGTGGCGACTCTGTATCTGGCAAAGCAGTCCATGTTTGGCACTTCTTTCAAAATCTGTTTTCTCAAAACGATTTGTCGGATTTGGACTCTTTGGTTCAGATTTAGAACCGTGACAAATTGAGTCCGAACTGTAGCGGCGTCCCTCGCGGACGTGTCTATTGTTTCTGGCGACTCTGCTGGGGAAATTAGAGAGCTTGACTCGAACTCGTGATATCCTTTTTTTACTACACTTATGTGTTTCTTTGCATTGCATGTGCATTGGTGCGCTTAGGACACCGTGTTGGCCATCTGCTATTCCTGAGCGGTTTGCCGGAGGCTTGACTTTGTCAAAGCATGCCATAAGGCTGACCGGTTGCGGGCTCTACCAGTATGGGAACACAAACCCCGGTTTTACCGGGGCACCCTTTTCGACCATTCGACCTAGTGCATATTCGGAATCCATAGTGGCCATTCCAAACTAGGACAGGTTGCTTACCCGATGATAGGTTGTTTGAAACCGCTGCGTGCGTAGTGAAACCCTAGCTCCTGACAAAATAGGACAAGAAAACCCTACCCCAACATAGGGGTGTATTGACTCTCATTTACTTCCTATGTACTTTTAGAGTGTATCTCTACAGGGAATGCATATACCAGTTTGCGAGTCTGGGTATCCGGCCTGCGGGCACCAGTATCAGTATTTTGAGAATCAGTTATATCTGCGGGTATCAGATTCAGATTTGGGGCAATGATTTCGGGGAACAGTGATCAATAATAGAATACAATCGTTCAGCTTTGCTCGTACCCGTGAAGTTGAGCTGAGATGCTGTCTGTTTTCTCTTTTGCTAGGTAGTCCTGGAATCATAGCTTCAGAAGGCTTCACTATCCCCCAAGTACATTGGATTTGTGTTGATAGACTTTGTCAGGTCAGAGACTCAGTTCAAGGGTAATTAGGGCCAGAGGCCACCAGCCTGCATCACCAAGACAACATGACTACGGATCAGTGATCTTTGAGCGATCGGGTTGAGATTTCCAAGCCTATTACAGACACAGATATATCGGTTGCTCAGTTAGATCAGGACAATATGTCGAGTCTGGAAGAGATGGTGCGCCAACTCCAGGATAGTATGAAAGCCATGCAGCAAGACGCTGTCCGTCAAGCGGAATTCGCCAAGCAACAAGCTGTGGTCATAGCCCAACAGGCAGAGACAATTGCCAGGCTAGAGCAGCAAACCGGAGTATCTGCTTCGCATCAAGCTCCACCACTAGGGGTTCAGACACCCGGGGAAACACCCAATGTCCAGGAAGGTACGGACATTCCAGTAGGGCCGGCTCCGTCCCCAATTTTACCCCAGCTATCCAAAACACCTACCAATCTACCAGACTCTCCCTTCGAGTTTAAGACAGACCCCACAGCGTTGAAAGTGAGCAAGCTTGAGAAATTGTTCAAAAAGTCTCAGGGGGCCCACTCTATTCCTAATATAGAGGATGGTTATACCGACTCAGTGGTGACATTACTGGATCGGTTCAAGATGCCACATATCGATCGATTCGATGGCTCTGGAGACCCAATGGTGCACCTCCACCTGTTTTCTGATATCCTGAGGCCAATGGGTTTGACCATAGCCCAGAAGCTATCACTATTTGGCCAAACCCTGTCTGGGATAGCCGCAATTTGGTATGCGAAGTCGGAGAACTCCGTGAAACAGAATTGGGAAGAGATGGTTGAGGCCTTCAGTAATCAATACTCCTACAACGCGCAGATTGAGGTCACAACTCGTGATCTTGAAGTCGCCCGCCAAGAGCCAAATGAGGGTTTCTCAGAGTTCGTGACGAGATGGAGGGCAAAGGCCTCAATGGTGACTACAAGGCCTTCCGACAAAGATCAGATTCGGATGGTTGTGCGCAACCTCCAACCCAAGCTTATGCAAAAGATGATTGTGCTCCCCTTCCCCACCTTTTCAGACTTACATGAGATGGGAGTACAGATCGAGGATGCTTTGAAACAGAGCCTCATCGACCAAGACCGAGAGCAGCCCAAGAGGGCACTCAACCGCAGTTCAAATGCGACCACCAGTGGTGATACAGTTGCAAGATCTTCCGAAGTGGGCATGGTCGCCACCACCACACCAAGAGCAGCCACCCCCTCTGTTGGTGCATTCACTTCAAACCCCCGAACTTCAGACTATCTACCCCGAGGCAAGAGGGTTTTCACCCCACTCTTTATGCCTTTGTCTAAAGCTCTAGGGGTCCTACTCAGGAAAGGACATCTGAAACCATTGGAGCAACGGCCTCTACCCGATCCTCTCCCTGCAAAGCATGACCCGACTAAGTATTGTGCTTTCCATCAACAAACCAGTCATGACACCGACAGTTGTGTCCATCTTCGCCACGAGATACAAAATTTGATTGACAACAAGGTCATCGTCGCACCAGCTCAGTAAAGTCTATCGTCACTGGATCAGTGAACTTGGGGGATAGTACGAGTATGTGATCGGGGGATGAACCACCTGCGGGCGGCACTCAGTTTACTTCAGACGTGGGAATGACACACACTGTTTTGAGCATTTGTGAATGCTATTTTTGTAGTTTCTGACTTGGGTGTTGAGTCAGTTCTGTAGTTTTGTTTTGAGTCTGTCTCTTTATCATGAGTCAGTCTTTTTGATTAAGGGTCTGTCTTGTTGTAACGAGTCAGTCCTATTGTACAAAAGTTGGGTGATTTCGGGGGTGTTACCTCAGACATCACCATTTTGTTTTGTATTTGTCTTTTTGCTTTCTTTTGAGTTTGTTTCTGCCTTGGAGCCAGTAACACTAGAAGATCTGAATGAAACAACAGTGGTTTTTCATGCCTTTGTGCTTGCTTCAGCCGTGTGCCAGTTGCGCCAGAAAATTTTGGAATAAACCGGCAGTACTTTTCACTTGCTCTTCTGTGCCTTTTAAGTCATTGTAATGACCTGAGTTTTTCAAAACTTTTTGAACACTGCGGTGAAAACAAAGAGAAAGGAATTCCTCGGGATTTGCAAAACTTTGATCAACTGAGAGAAAGAGAGGCGTGCTAAACCCTTAATGAATGAAATCATGCTTGTTAATGTGAGTACTGAGAAGGACCCTAGCTTTGATCCAGATTGGTTCTACACTGTCTCAGTATGACGATTTGTCGCTTTCTTAAAAACTTTCAAAAAATGTTTTGCGCGGTCCTGCGAAGACCTGTGTGGAATCGCTCTTGAGATTGTGCAGCCTAGGATCGCTCTCAGCCTCGGGACTCGAGCCCTTACTTTCAAACCTTGAACTTAGATTCAGAATGTTTAGAGGTCAATCATGATGTGAGGCCTGTGTGGCCCAATTTAAAGCAGCCCTCGAACAAGAGGCAAGAAAGTCAGATCAAGAAGATCAGATGTCACCAAAAGAAGCTTGTAAAGCTAGATCAAAAGCACCCCTGGAACTAAGGGCAAAGAATTTCAAATGTGCTCGATGAGCCGAAGATGGATCATTCCACAAATCAAAGAAAGTCGGCAAGAATGCCAAGTCCGAGAAGGGAAGAAAAAAAGAAAGTATTGCTGAAGAGCAACGGAGTTCCTATCCACAACACTAGGGGCAATTCAGCCCCCATTGGATGGACTTCTACATCGTCAGCAAACAGCAGCCATTCTCCTGGATTCAGATGACTTCAGGATTTCAAAACCATTTGACATGGACAAAGCTACACTTTTACCCTTGAGAGGCACGCTGGGCCGAAAACCCGGAAGGGCGACCCAGGCAAAAGTTAGAGTAAGAAAAAAAAAAAAAAAAAAGAGAAAAATGCAAAGAATGAAAAAAAAAAAGAAAAGAAAAAAATGAATGAATGAAGAAAATAAAAAGAAAAGAAATGAAAATGAAAAGAAAAGAAAAACAAAGCTCGCAAGGTTGAAAACTTGCAACGGGCGCCTTGGCAAAAGTTAAAGCCTAAAAATGAGAGGTTAAATACCCGAGTGTACCTTAACCCCGAACTACGTAAGGCTTGATTCCCATCTTTGGGATACGTAGGCAACTTCATTCTGAAGTCCAACCGTAAAACATTTCAAATTCGACTGTGTCCATGTAATGGTTTTGACCATCATTGCCTTCTCTGTATCCGAGAGTTTGGTCGCAACCATCGCTCTGAGGACTGACTACAATGCGCTGCGGTGCCATTTAAACAAGGGGCAACTTTCTGTTGCCATTCAATGCGCTGCGGTGCCATCCAAACAAGGGGCAACTTTCCGTTGCCATGAAGTGTCCTTCAGACAAGGGGCAATTTTCAATTGCTATGGGTCCGAGGTTGTGCATCTCAAGAGTTGGTTCCATGCTTGTTGAGCATTGGCCGTTTGCAAAATATTTTTTGAGAATTTTTACTGAGGTTGACTATTCTCTTAAAAATTATTCCATTTTTCCAAAAAACTGGACCATTTCTTGGACCCAAAAAAGGAAAATTTTCAGTGCTCATAGCCTGACTTGCATGATTTTAAATCAAAAGTTGAACAAGTATGTTAATCTAACTTTCATGTTGGTCAAAATTGTTTTAAAACCAAAACAAAAAATGGTCAAAATAATGAACTATGGGTACAGTTGAGTCAGGTGTTCTGTCTTTCCCCCATCGTCAACTACTCGCCAAGAAGGGCACTCTACCTGCCAAGAAGGGCACAACTGAAATTAACAAAAAGGGCTCTCAACCTTCCAAGCAACGAGGTATCAAGCCAAGTGCGAAACATGAACTGGAATGGGACAGGATATTCCACTCCCTTATCTAGACAGATTTGATCACATCCAAACTCCCCAGCAGAGCATCGTCAACCGATGTCAGCTGCAGATTTGCTACACACCCAATTGTAGCGTAGCCCCTCTGTGGGAGAGTTCACTGTTGTGAGCAGAAGAAAGAAGAATCTAGCGGAATGCTAGGGGCAAGAGCCCACAACTTTCTGTTTATCCATCAACTACCCAGGGAAGGGATTGAAAATGAGAGATTGAAGAATAGAGAGATGTGCGCTGAGAGAAAAAACGAGAAAAGGGTTTTGAGAGAAAAACCGAGCTTGAGGGCCGAGTGATGTGAGAATCACAAATGAGGAAGGGTGGGAAATAATACGTGAAAACAGACTCCTGGCGCATTTGAGTCTTCGTTGCATTTTGTTTGTCACGCTCAACCCGCCCTAGAAGTCAAGAACGTGACCGCCAAGAATTAGAATTACCTCCTACCTTCTTGTACAAAACATAAATAAACGGGGCTCGCGGAAGCAAAAAGAAACCTAATAGTCCAAGAGCTGTACATTTATATGAACATACACTTACATGCCAAAAATGAGTTAAATACCCACTATCTTTACATAACCTGATCATAATTTCATGACAAAACATAGTTACATGCCACTGATACAAAAACAACACAAAACTCACAACGGCCTTCCAGGCCTAGCCCCATCTCGGAGCACTCAAAACTGGTAGGCATCAAAATGGCGGCTCGAACAAGAATCCGCCTTAGGCTTGACTTCAAGGCTCACCTATAAATACATAAATACAAACAATGAGCTAAAGCTCGACAAGTAACATAACAAAGAAGAGGTTAGTGAACGAAGTCCGACATTCCTTATAAAGCTGTAATAAAACATTCATAATCATAATCGGTCATCATATAGAACATACGTAATGGCATACTCCATAGAACATAACATGTGTCGACTAACGACTAGAGTAACGGTCCGGACACCGATTAAACACATACCGAGATCTCAGAAGCTGGTCATGGGCTTGTCCTTCCATGCCGCCCCATGACTCATGACGCATGTGCTGCATGTTCTCGCCCCCATGACTCAACCGACTATGGATGCCATACTAGATTCGTAAATGTAACACTCTGCTCACGATTAACGAGATCATTTCAAACGTATCATATCATATCATTTATCATTTGAAACATAGTTCATAATAACATATCTTTACAGAAATGTCACTTACAGTGGGTTTCCGTAACCGATGGCACGGTCTTCTCAATTTGACTCAGAATAATAACATATAGCACATTTCTCAATATACATTATTCTTAATCATGCACTTCATCCCTTTCTTTACTTTATTTCATGCTCATTCATTTCATATTCATTCTCTACCTTCATTACATTCATTCATGTCCATTTCATAATCATAAGATGCGAAATAATGCAAGGTAACATAAGAAAATCATGCGAGAACAACTTCCCAAACTTTTTCAAAAATAAGCCTTTACGCCGAGCGCCCACTTGTCCTTTCGGCCGAGCGGATCAGAAATCGTCCAAAAACTGGAAGGGTGATTTCTACGCCGGCGGGCTTACCTCCGCTTCGGCGAGCGACCTAAAAATCTGAAATTTCGTTCTTCTTCTACTCTTCATCCTTTCCTTTGAAACATTAACTTCCAACTTGAAATCAAAGTTCAAAACTAGTGATCAACAACATGATTTAATCATCAAACCTCATCACAAAATCCTTATAATAAACTAAGATGAAAATCATGAACATATACATACAAGCTTCATATTTCTATATCCATGGAGGTTCCACCTCAAATGTGCCCAATAATCATAATTTCATGTCATATAGGCCCAAATTACACATACTTTCTCTTCCATTCTATTTACTTACCATAGAACCATGGATGATTCAACTTTATTTTAAGAAACTAGGGAGGGATTCTTACCTTAGTTGCTTTAATGGAGTTGTAGAACTTAATCTCCCCTTTCTCTTCCTTCTTCCCCCTTTGCTTCCTCTCTCTCTCCCCCGAATGTTCTCTTCTCTCTCTCCCTTAGATATTTCTTCCTTTGTCTAGTTGAGTCAAATAAGTAAAAGGTACCAATCCTTATCTATATATGTATCACAAAGGTCAAATAAATGGATTTGGACCAAACATATGAGCCAAACAAGCCTTATGAATCAGACGAAATTCAGTCCTCAATTTATTGTTTCGAATGGTTCTAAACATTCCCGGTAATACATAGGTGTGCTCAATTTCATTTTCTGAACCCGTTACGGTCATCAATTTCAGTCCCGAAGTCGTAATTCCAACAGATATTTATCTAATTCGAACAGATTTTTCTCAAGTAAATCACGTAAACACATAATTAATTACTGAAAATGACATCATACGGTTCTGGGTCGTTACATTCTCCCCACCTTAGGAAGTTTGGTCCTCCAAACTTAACTTATACTGACAAAAGTTCAATCAGAAATCTGAGTTACATATTCTTAATTTCCCCCGTCATAAATGTTCCATCCATGCAAAGGTGATACCATAACATAACAATCCATAGCAAAGGTAATAATAAAGAAATTCGTTCTATCATCAGTTAAATATTCCAGGTTCAATAATCTCCATCGCATAGGTAATAATGCTATCTGACTAAATAGTAAAGTCATACCTGTCTTCGCTTTTCCAGTATTTGGTGCCTTTTCGGGAACCAAGCTATAAACTCTTGCTTGTCTTAAAGCATTCCCCTCGGAAGCAGACGTTGCAATCGTCATCGGTGTCGTTGTTGAGTTAACTCCACTGGCAATAGGTCTCTCATTTCTGGTATATACCTGTGGGCAAGTTCTAGCTAGATGTCCCTTCTGTCCACATTTGTAACAGGCTCCAGATCCACGGCGGCAAATACCCCAATGCTGTTTCCCACAGTCTTTACACGTAGGCACACCTCCCTTAGTATCATTAATGGTTAGGTTCGATTTGTCATTTACGGAGCCCACTGATTCACTAATCATTTCTAGCTTCGCTTAAATGTCTTACCCTCCCATCGGTCATTGTCGTTGATTTGGACATTTTCAAAGCCGCAATATTCGTCTCGAACATCGAGCTCTATCCAATACATCAACATATTTCTCCAATTTTAGCACATTTACTCTGGTCAAGCACTTCAACCTCAGAGACCACCCTCAAATTTCCTTGCCTTTTTATATTCGGTATCAACCATATGAGGAGCGTAACGAGCTAGTTCAAGTGAATTTACTTTCATACTCACATCGACATTGCACCTTGCTTCACCGCTCAAATTCGAGATATTTTCCGCCTCTCATGCATTGGAAATACTTCTCATAAAAGATCTTTTTAAATCGATCCCATGTCAAATCCCTATTCTGATCCCGTACCAACATCCACCATCGTCTAGCTTCTTCTGTCAGAGTAAAGGTCGCTAACAACACTTTGTAAACATCATTACACGGAAATACTTCGAAAATCTTTTACGCTTCTAAGACCCAAGCCTCTCGCTTTAAGGTTCAATACCCCAAAGAAACTCGGTGGTTTCAATTTCTTGTATTTCGTGTCAAACCGATAATGTCATCATTGTTCATCTGTTTCTACTTGTACCGGTGGTGGTGGAGGAGGCGGAAATGGTTTGTCTCGCTGTGGTTGTTGGTTTTGTTCTAGTCATTGCCTAACCAACCCAGATCAAAACTTCTACCATTCTTTCTAATCGGTTCATTCTTGCATCGACGGTTACGTTTCATCTACGCTTGCATTGGTATCTTCCATTGTCTATAGAACCCATAGCAAATACAACATTTCATTTTCTATATCTTGCTTCTTTATCGCCTCATCATCATTCAATTCTGGTTTCTCATATACCGAAACACACACACACATGCACATATGCTCATGCTATGCTCTATATCTTTTCTAATACACCTAACAGCTCTTATGGACACATGTGTGGGTAATTAACTCGTGTGCTCTGATACCACTCTGTCACGCCCCGAACCCGGCCCTAGAAGTCCGGCAACGTGACCGGCCAGTAATTCGTAAATTACCTCCGGCCTTACTGTACAAAACATAAATAAACGGGGCTCGCGGAAGCAAAAAGAAACCTAATAGTCCAAGAGCTGTACATTTATATGAACATACACTTACATGCCAAAAATGAGTTAAATACCCACTATCTTTACATAACCTGATCATAATTTCATGACAAAACATAGTTACATGCCACTGATGCAAAAACAAAACAAAGCTCACAACGGCCTTCCAGGCCTAGCCCCATCTCGGAGCACTCAAAACTGGTAGGCTTCAAAATGGCGGCTCGAACAAGAATCCGCCTAGGCTTGACTCCCCGAAGGCTCACCTATAAATACATAAATACAAACAATGAGCTAAAGCTCAGCAAGTAACATAACAGTAAAGAGGTTAGTGAACGAAGTCCGACATTCCTTATAAAACTGTAATAAAACATTCATAATCATAATCAGTCATCATATAGAACATACGTAATGGCATACTCCATAGAACATAACATGTGTCGACTAACGACTAGAGTAACCGGTCCCGCACACCGATTAAACACATACCCAGATCTCGTAAACCGGTCATGGGCTTGGCCTTTCCTGCCGTCCCCCCTGACTCATGGCGCATGGGCTGCATGTTCTCGCCCATGACTCAGCGACTATGGATGCCATACTAGATTAAATAAGCAGAACACTCGTTCACGATTAACGATATCATTTCAAACGTATCATATCATATCATTTATCATTTGAAACATAGTTCATAATAACATATCTTTCTGAAATGTCACTTCTGATTGGGTTTCCGTAACCGATGGCACGGTCTTCTCAATTTGACCTGTAACAATAACATATAGCACATTTCTCAATATACATTATTCTTAATCATGCACTTCATTCCTTTCTTTACTTTATTTCATGCTCATTCATTTCATATTCATTCTCTACCTTCATTACATTCATTCATGTCCATTTCATAATCATAAGATGCGAAATAATGCAAGGTAACATAAGAAAATCATGCAGAACAACTTCCCAAACTTTTCTGAAAATAAGCCTTTACGCTCGAGCGCCCACTTGTCCGCTCGAGCGGATCAGAACTTGTCCAAGCTATTTGGAAGGGTGATTTCTACGCTCGAGCGGGCTTACCTCGCTCCTCTTAATCTGAAATTCTGGTTCTTCTTCTACTCTTCATCCTTTCCTTTGAAACATTAACTTCCAACTTGAAATCAAAGTTCAAAACTAGTGATCAACAACATGATTTAATCATCAAACCTCATCACAAAATCCTTATAATAAACTAAGATGAAAATCATGAACATATACATACAAGCTTCATATTTCTATATCCATGGAGGTTCCACCTCAAATGTGCCCAATAATCATAATTTCATGTCATATAGGCCCAAATTACACATACTTTCTCTTCCATTCTATTTACTTACCATAGAACCATGGATGATTCAACTTTATTTTAAGAAACTAGGGAGGGATTCTTACCTTAGTTGCTTTAATGGAGTTGTAGAACTTAATCTCCCCTTTCTCTTCCTTCTTCCCCCCTTTGCTTCCTCTCTCTCTCCCCCGAATGTTCTCTTCTCTCTCCCTTAGATATTTCTTCCTTTGTCTAGTTGAGTCAAATAAGTAAAAGGTACCAATCCTTATCTATATATGTATCACAAAGGTCAAATAAATAGATTTGGACCAAACATATGAGCCAAACAAGCCTTATGAATCAGACGAAATTCAGTCCTCAATTTATTGTTTCGAATGGTTCTAAACATTCCCGGTAATACATAGGTGTGCTCAATTTCATTTTCTGAACCCGTTACGGTCATCAATTTCAGTCCCGAAGTCGTAATTCCAACAGATATTTATCTAATTCGAACAGATTTTTCTCAAGTAAATCACGTAAACACATAATTAATTACTGAAAATGACATCATACGGTTCTGGGTCGTTACATTGTTTGTCTCGATTCTGGTTTTGAGTCGTTTCAAGTGTTAATAGATGTGTTTAGGTTGTTTACCTTTATTTTCCATTGTCGTGTAGTCTTTGTTGTGTTCAGTTGTAGGCTCAATACCCGGTCGAGAACTCATTTTCTCAATTTCAAAATTGATTTGTTGTGTGCTCAGAGTGCTGTGCCATTCTCCACATTTGTGCAAAAAAAAAAAGAATTTGTTCTTTCGAAAACTGCAGGGTTCACCCCCAACAAGTGTGAACAGTAAAACAAGGACCTATCTGAAGCTATGTGGGTTCCAGAGTGCAAAGCAAAAGAAAAGAGGGAAAATCGAAAAATCTGAGTGTGTTTCACCTTCAGTGGATTCTGAGATTGTATTCCGGGTGTACCTCTTCAGACCTTGTCAGTGTTCCAAAGAATAAGCGTGCCTCTATTCCAAGTGTAAGCCTGCTTCAAGTCAGAATGGCAATTAAAGCAGTAGCAGATGTTATCTCTCTCTGATATGAACAGGGTGTGCCCGTTTTTGAGTTGAGTGTGTTGCAAACCCCTCCGAAAGGTAAATTGAAGGTCGCATTCGAATTTGGTCTCGTTAATTTGATCAATTTCATTACTTGCGTAGACCGCATGTTTGTGTTCAATTTCATTGCTTGCGTAGACCGCATGTTCGTGATCAATTTCGTTGCTTGCATAGACCGCATGCTTATGTTCAATCTCATTGCTTGCATAGACCGCATGCTTATGTTCAAACATGCTTATGTTCAATTTCATTGATTGCGTAGACCGCATACTTTACTTACACGTGTTCAATTTCGTTGCTTGCATAGACCGCAAGCTTTACTTACATGTATTTGTGCCTTCATAGCATTGTTATGCTCCCCACTCACTTGCATCGTGATGCACATTCCAATTACATTGTTATGCACCCACTTCACTAGCATTGTTATGCTCATTACTTGCATTGTTATGCACCTTATCACTTGCAATTGTCATTCTTTCTCCTCGTGCATGCGACGGGTTAGACCTCCCCTAGTTTAGAGCATTTGGAATACGTTCCAATGCTTATACCTTTCTGAAACACCGAGATACGTCCCTATGTTTCACATTCCTTGCGGAACACCGGGATACGTCCCTATGTTTCTCCTTCTTTCTGGAACACCAGGATACGTCCCTATGTTCCTCTTTTCTCCGAAACACCGGGATACGTCCATATGTTTCTGCTTCTTCCCCAAACACTGGGATACGTCCCTAAACACTGGGATACGTCCCTAATCTTTGGGATACGTCCCTAAACACCGGGATACGTCCCCAACCACCGGGATACGTCCCTAAGCACCGGGATATGTCCCTATGCTTCTCCCCTTTGGTTAAGAGCATTTGGAATATGTTCCAATGCTTATACCTTTCTGAAACACCGAGATACGTCCTTATGTTTCTCCTTCCTTTTGAAACACCGGGATACGTTCTTATGTTTCTCCTTCCTTCTGAAACACCGGGATACGTCCTTATGTTTCTCCTTCCTTCCGAAACACTGGGATACGTCCCTATGTTTCTCTTTCCTTCCGAAACACCGGGATATGTCCCTACGTTTCTCTTTCCTTCCGAAACCCCAGGATACGTCTCTACGTTTCTCTCCCTTTCGGAAACACCAGGATACGTCCTTATGTTTCTCATTCCTTGCGGAACACCGGGATATGTCCCTATGTTTCTCATTCCTTGCGGAACACTGGGATACGTCCCTATGTTTCTTCTTCTTTTCCGAAACACCGGGATACGTCCCTCTGTTTCACATTTCTTGCGGAACACCGGGATACGTCCCTATGTTTCTCATTCCTTGCGGGACACCAGGATACGTCCCTTTGTTTCTCTCTCTTTTCTAAAACACCGGGACACGTCCCTACGTTTCTCTCTCTTAGAAACACCGGGATACGTCCCAATGTTTCTATCCCTTTTTCGAAACACCGGGATACGTCCTTTTGCATCTCCCTCTTTGGTTAAGAGCATTTGGAATACGTTCCAATGCTTATACCTTCCGAAACACTGGGATACGTCCCTATGTTTCTTTGCATGATCATAAGTTATGCTCGATTTTGTGCATTGTTGTTGCATTTTGCCCCTGCCTTCGGGCGCATATCTTTATCTGTAGCTTGTATGCTTTGTCTAAGTCTTCGGCCTTGTCAAAAATGGGTCGTCTCTGGGCTTTGACAATCACTCCCGTCATTGTTCTGACTTTCGAGTTCTGTCAAAGAGGGCCAACTGTAGACACCCCATTTTTGACCGTCCTCAAGACTTGGACGTCACCGTTTGAACACTCGGTGATCATTCATGTTTGTGTTCGTCTCGAGTTCCCGGAGGTCTCGACTACGCGCCTTGCCTCAAGATCTACCGACTCGACTGTTTTGTGTTTGGTTTTGCACCAAACACTTGTATTTTGCTTTTGAAGGGTAGGGAATGGCTTGTGAGACATCCCCATACATCACCAGCCATGACTAGAGGCCACCGGCACTCTGTTTGGTCGGTCGGCCATCTTTATTTGGCCGATTGACTCTTTTTCTGGCCGAGACCTCTTCTTGGGGAGGCTTGACCCTTTTGAACCCCCTGTTTTAGCTTCTTGAGGAAGCTTGAACCTTTTGAACCCTTAATTTTAGCTTCTTCAGGAAGCTTGAACCTTTTGAACCTTGGTTCTAGCTTCTTCAAGAAGCTTGAACCTTTTGAACCCTTAGTTTTAGCTTCTTGAGGAAGCTTGAACCTTTTGAACCTTGTTTCTAGCTTCTCCAAGAAGCTTGACCGTTTTTAGCTTCTCTAAGAAGCTTAAACCTTTTTAGTTTCTCTAAAAAGCTTGACCTTGTTAGCTTCTCCAAGAAGCTTAACCTTTTTAGCTTCTCTAAGAAGCTTAAACCTTTTTAGCTTCTCCAAGAAGGTTGAACCTTGTTAGCTTCTTGGAGAAGCTTGCACCTTTCTAGCTTCCAAGAGAAGCTTGTACCTCTTGAACCTTTTGCCTAGCTTCTCCAAGAAGCTTGGCTCTTTTGTCTAGCTTCTCCAAGAAGCTTGGCCTTCTTGGCCCTTTTGCTCTAAGCTTCTAAGAGAAGCTTGACCCCCTTGACCCTTTTTTGCTTAGCTTCTCTTAGAAGCTTCAAACCTCCATCTTCTCTATAAATAGAAAGCCTCTCCTTCCATTTAAGAGGTTCCAAGAAATTTGTCTAAGGCAAAAACCATACACTTCCCTCCATATCTCTACATTCCAAGCTCCAAAGTCCATAGTTCTTGGCCCCTTTGCACACCACCTCTCAACCACACCTCTCCATCATCCATCTAAGCTTCTTGGAGGCCATTTTCAGAGGCTAAGGAACTGATTTTTGGGACCAAAGGCTACTGTCCACGTTGGTCTACAAGGGTGAGCATCTAACCCTCTTTTATTCCCCATTTTTGCACAAGCTTTTAGCCTATCTTGCTTGCTATTTTGAGCTTTGTGTATAACATAAAAAAGTTTTGTTTTTTTTGTGTTTAAGATACTTCATTAAGGTCACTTTTCTGTTTGGGGTCGTTTACCCCCTCTTAGGCCTTGTTTGACCCCATTTTGTGCTATTTTTGGTGAACTTCGGGACCACCTTGTTTGGGCCTCCTCACCAATGAAATCTTGAGAGATTTCAGTGGTGAGGATGGTGGTTTAAGGACCTAAGAAGGAGAGGGCCACCCCCTCTCCTTGTTGTCTTCAAAAAGTCCCATTTTAGCCTCATGTGTGAGCACCATTTTTAAGTGCATGTTGGCCATGTCTTAAGTGTTATTTGGTAGTATTTTTCCATGTATTACCTCTGTTTTTACTTGATTTAGACACCACATGCATGCTTAGCATACTTGTCTTGTAATGCCATGAAATTGCCTTAACATGCTTTGTGCTTTGAGCCTTGTTTCTAGCATGATTTTGGCTTAGCTTTGTGAAGCTTTTATGCATATTTTGGCATGCTTACGGTCTATTTTTGGTTGCTTAGGCCATCTAGGGCTTGCTTTGTATAGTTACCATGCAACCTCTTATCATTGGTTTGGAACCACTTATCATGTCATTTCAGTCCTCATGGTATGCTTGTATGCTTGCATTTGATGCTCCTTTAATAGTTTACAAGGTTGTCATCTTGTGCTCCATGTTTAGGCCCTTGTGCATGCATGCTTGTGTGTGTGTTTTCATGCTTTTGTTGCATCATTTTGGCCACTGTTTTGATCCTACTTGAGGGCTGTCCACTTTGGTTCAAGACCATCCTAGCATGTTGTTGCATGCTTGCCTTCTATGTTGTTGCATATTTGGCCTTGTTCCATGTTTGTTACATTGCATTTTGCATGTTTGACACATTGCACATTTGCACACTTAGCCTCCATGCCTAAGTTGCATTGTATAGAGCATGCATGCTTTGCCTCTTGAATTGAGTATGATAGAGGTTGGGCTTTATGTGTTTATTTGGTTTGCATGTCATTTGAAATCAAAATGCACAACTTGGTTTCTTGGGCCATCACGCATTGAAATGCGCGATTGGTGGTCCGAGAATCAAGGAACATACCCCATTGAGTCACAAACATCATAAGGCATGTGTCGGTGCACACATTTGCTTGAAATGCATTGCCATGCCTTGTTTTGCCCTCTGCTGCTGTCAAAACAGGTTCTGCAGGAAGACTTGGCCGGCCGGCCATCTCCAGTGCCGACCAGCCATCCATCAGTGGCCGATGGCTTAATTTGTGGCCGATAACCATTTCCCTTGGCCGGTGGCTATTCCTCTCAGCCGATGGTGTTCCACAGTGTCCATGGAGCATACCTTGGTAATTGTGCAATTTTCAGAGGAGCAGAGCAGGGAAAACAGAGGCAAACTTGTGCATGGCAGTGGATTTCCGAGCAAACCCGAACACGCATGCATTGGACCCTCTTCCCAAGGCCTTTACTGCTTTCTTAGCTTAGTTAATTTGCTTAATTAATTAGGTGGTCTGTAATAATTAATTAGCTAGTAGGTTAATTAATTTGTATTATTCTTTTGATCCCTCCGAGCGAGGGCGAATTTGTAATAAGTGTGGGTGCGTGTGTGCATATCTTCCAACCTCCACTTCTTTCTCTCTTTTACTTACCTGCTTTTGATGGTTAGTATTAGGGCATATTTAAATTAGCATACCTTATGCTATGCATGCGTGCATCCATACATTTGTCTTACATGCATCGGGCTCGGCACATCATGCTAACTGCACTTGTATTTCAATTCCAAATTGAGTATTTGTTAATTGCAGCATTTCACATGCCATCTTTAGGATAGCTGAGCCTATTGTAGTTGCATCCTGCATGCGTTGCATTAGCCGCCTTAACATGAACTAGGCTCATGCATATGATTACTAACTGGTTTCTGTTTTGGCTTGGAGTACTCTGTAAGTTCTTTCGCTTTAGCATCCTCGCATGTGTGTGAATGTTGCCATGATAGCATAAATGCCATGAGGCTAGCTGCTTATGTGATATAACTGCTTGAATGCCTGTGGATGGAGGTCAAATTATCTAAATTAGAATAATGCATTAAAACTGAGAGTTTTAAGCCCACTAGATAGTGGCAAAACCATATTTTCCAAAAAGCCCACTCGGTGGCAAAATCTGCATTTTAGCCTACTTGCGAGTAGCAAATCATTTTCAAAGCAAACCTGAAATGTTTTGTTCCAATTTGGGCGATTCGGTCTATACTTGTTTGCTGTGCGCATAACATAGTAAATCTAGGCTAATAACCGGAATAAGAACACATAAACGTCTTCCAAATCATATATCACGGTTAGTAGAGGCCGGTTTTTAGACCGAGCGAGAGGGGGTGCTCATAGCTGACCTTCCCCAATCGTACCCAACTTCCCGAGCCGAGGCAACTTTGGTGATGACGGACACGTGGCCTTTGGCACCGAGTCAGGGTTTCCTAAATTCTCCCATTAAAAAATATTTAGGTGGCGACTCAGATTCCGCAAAGCAGTCCATGTTTGGCACTTCTTTCAAAATCTGTTTTCTCAAAACGATTTGCCGGATTTGGACTCTTTGATTCAGATTTAGAACCGTGACAAATTAAGTCCGAACTGTAGCGGGGTCCCTCGCGGACGTGTCTACATGTTTCCGTTTTGAGTTTTGAGTCTTTTTTTTTTTACCACCCAACACTAGCCACCACCCGCCACCGTTTTCTACCACCGTCTTCCGCCACCACCACCCACCCCCTACCACCACCACTCACCACCCACCTACTACCACCACCTGCCACTACCATCCGCTACTACCCACCTGTCACCCACTCGCCGCCCCCACCACCACCACCACCACCACTACCACCCACCACCCACTCGCCACCACCACCACCACCCACCCACCACATCTACCCACCACCACCACCATACGCCACCATGCCACCACCACCACCACCACCACCACCCACCACCACCACCTACTTGCCACCCACCTGCCACTACCATCTATCCGCCCGCCACCACCCACCACCACCACCCGCCACCTACCCGCCACTAGCCACCTGCCACCACCATCCACCACCTATCACCACCACCACCCACCTGCCACTACCACCCACAACCCAACACCACCCACAACCCAACACCACCACTACCACAACCATCACCCATCCGCTACCACCACCACCACCCACTTGCCACCACCATCCACCCACCCGTCACCGCTTTCCACCACCGTCTTCCGTCGCTACCACCGGCCACTTGCCACCACTTTCCACCACCGTCTTCTGCCACCATCACCCACCACCTACCATCATTTTCCACCACCGTCTTCTGCCACCACCATCCGCTATCATTTTCCACCACCGTCTTCCGCCGCCACCACTCGTCACCACCCACCACCCGCCACCACTTGCCATTTCTCACTCTTTTTTATATTTTAAAATTTTTTAAAACATTTTGTCTAAACCAAACGCATTTGTAGTTTATGTTTTTCTAAAAATAAACAAAAATCAGTTTATAAAATTTTTGTAAATATAAACTGAAAACGTAAACGTTACCAAACAGGCCTAAAGAAATTCAACCAAACACAACAACTCCCCATGAGTCCAATTAGGATTAGTTTACCTTAATTTCTAGGAATAGTTTATTCTTTCTATGTATAGTTTTAATTTAGTGGTTCTATAATTATTTTCTGATTCTTAATATGAGTAAACTTTTTTCTTCTTCTCTTCCTCTCTTTCTATCGATTATTGTGTTTTTCAAGTTTTTGTTCTTATTTAAAGTTCATGTAACTTATAGCAAGTGACATTAAGTTTGACTAATATAATTTCAATTACTTTTTCTCATATTTTTCTTCATTTATTTTCCTCCAAAGAAATCATTAATCTATTTAAGGTATACAACTCAATCACAAAGTCTGATATATTTTTGTTTAGTAAAATTTAAGTTTTGTCTGTCGATTGGCTTATGTCGAATAACCTTAATCAACTTTTTTGCTAATAGAACTTCATCAAGCCAAGTTTAAGGCTACACAAGTTCAACTCAATTAATAAACAAATTTTAAAATGGAGCATGAATTATTCATGAACAGCTCAATTCATTTGTATCCCTACTTACAAATTAGTAGTCAAAAAAAGTATGATTTTAGAAAAATTCAATAATACAAAGACTCTAGTTTTAATTTTTTATAAATCGGTATCAATTGACTTGACCGATTAATCCAAAAGACTAATTCCACCATTTAGTAATGGACCCAAGTAAAAGTTTTAATTTTTATAATCTTATGTTTTAATTTATTATAATGTTAATTATAACTAAATTATGATATATTTTTGTTTTAAAATATCACATGATGGCGGTGAAAGTTGGGTAAAAAATTTCAAATAATTAGTTTTTTAGAAACTACATTTAACCTGGTACAGTTCAAAAGTTTTTACAAGGGAATCTAATATAATTTGAAAATTTTACTCTTATACGTTTATGGAATAATTAGATACAAGTCTCGTTGTGTTAGGATAAATCTCACTCAAAAATTTTTTTTTTTTCAGACAGTGGATATTCCAGAAATTTCTATCCGGATAGACATTACTAATTTAAACTTTCCAAATTACACCAAAAAAAAAAACAAAAAATCAAATATTTTAATATCATCGTTCCAACATAAAAATATAAATACATAAATTTTTTACAATTGTAACCGACGAGATTTTATATTTTGAAACCATTATATAATATATTCATTATCAATACTATCAAATATTCATCCACTAATATGTCATTAGAAAAAAAAATAAAAAATTAAACAATGAATGAAACCCAAAAAACAAAACATGAGATTCTATAAATAAATAAACAAAACATGAGGTTTTATAAATGGAATAATGTTAGACAAACCCACCCGTGGATGGCATTCCAGATCTCAAACAACGTCTACAAGTGTAGGTTTTTGTCTCCTAGTAACTAGGACTAAGCGAAGATGCCATGTATATATTCGCTACAACGTAATCATAGGATATCCATTAGCCTCCATTTGTTTTAAAAGATAGAAGAGATAGGATTGGTAGTGAGGATAGTGATAGTAAAAAGATTAAATAAAATTGTGTTTATTTGATGATAGTTGTTAGTATAAGAATTGTTAAATTATTTTTGTATAAAATAATAAAATAAATGAAAAAATATAAAAAATTAAACATTAATGTTTAAAAAAAAAAAATCTCAATATGTAAAAAATAAAAAAAATTTCTAATCCACTCACTATTTTTCTAATACCATCTCCATCTTCTCCATCCCAATCCCCCTTCCAACCTTCATCTCAAATCCCTCCTCCATCCTAATCCCTTTCCCAACTTTACAAACAAACACAACACTAAATAATCCAACCTCCATCCTAATCCTCTCCCATCCATTACACTCCAAAACAAACGGGGCCTTAGTTTGAGACATTTCAATATTTTGAAAAATTTGGTCAAAATCTTTTCATAATAAAACTTTAATGCATTAAGAACAAGTACAAAACATTTTCTTGAAAAGTCCAACACATATCATTATTACCAAAATATCCTTAGTGGCTAATTTAATATTTTAAACTTTAAAATGATAAAACTTTTGATCTAAATGTTGGTTTTTAATAAAATAATATTTTTAAAATTCTCGCATCAAGATCTCTTAAATATGATCTAGATTCATTATGAAATTATTTTTTAAAAAACCTGTCGAAATTGACAAATAGTAAAATTTTACTCTATCATCAACTTGAACAGCATGTTGAATAGCATCGCGTATGTCATTAGTGAGATACTTGTCCCACCATGATTTAAGCATTCCGGTAAAATAAGAAGTAAGAAGGGAGACTATCTCAGATTGAATATAATCAGGATAATTACTAAGATAACTATTAGCGACCATAGACATATGGTTTAACTTTTGGAGGATTTGATTTTTGCTAAGACCATCAATATTTCATTCATATAATTTTTTAACAAAAATGAAAAATTGATTATTAATTTTAGTTTCTTCAAATTGAAGATCAGGTGGTGTAGATTTAGTATACCAATTTTTGGTAAGAGTAGTAGGATTCACCTTAGGGTGTACTATCCTATTAAGATTAGTAGACTAAAAGTATTTTTCTATTAATCTTATTTCATCATCAGAGGAGGCGGATGACTCATTATTAGTATTGAGAATAGGTTGTTGAGTGACAAGTAATGCACATTTATCCTTGGAAGGTTTAGTAGAGGATGTGGCAATTTTGTTAAATATTTCTTCCATTGCGTCAATTGTATGAGTATCTTGTGTGACTAAACTAAGTTTGCGGCGGTCACTAGGTAAATTGATAAGCGGCTTTTCAATAGTTTTACTAGTGGAAGTGTGACTATTTGAATCATCATCAAAGGTTGTTTCAATTTTATCTAATTTTTTACCAACAGTTTTTAAACATTGATTAGTATGATTATTTTGTTCAATAACTTTTTTAATTTCACATTCATCACTAGGTATTTTGAAAGGCGAAGCATTAATAGTTGATCCTTTATGTTCAATTAAAATCGTTTCAAAAGGAGGATGACTAGAAGAAACAAAAGTTCTAGTAGAAGTTTTCCATTATTTTTTGTTATAGTATTTACTTGTTGGTAATTTTCAAGGTAGTGAAAAAATTGGATTTTAGTTTGATATTTTAGCATAAACATATTCCATGATTTAAGTATCGTTGACCTTTGTTTTTTAGTATGTGTAGACCTATAGGTTTCTCGTTTGGACTTGTTTTCTTTATATTTAAATTCTTCATAGAGATTATTTAGATTAGGTGTGAAATCAGTGTGAATAGTTAATAACTATAGATTAACTGAGGGGTTGACTTCAAAGTCTATTTGAGTCGGAGATTCTTGAGACTCATCATCATCATCTTCTTGAATCTATGTAATGAACTTGATTTTATTTTTTTTTAAAGCCCAGTGCATAAATTAATTCAGCAAATAATTAGATTGGACTACTGTGTAAAATTTTGCGTGAAAATAGTCTAATTTTATATTTTTAAAAAAACTAGTTCCCCGATCACAGAAAATTATGAGTATTTATTTTATGAAAATTTGCGAATTGATTAGTGTTTAGTTTAGTTTATAGCATAATTTGATAATGAGTTTTTGATGTTTAGACATAACTTAAGATAAAGTTTGTTGAGTCTATTTTAGTATATAATTGGACTATGTTTAGCTTATGAGTATGAATTTTATTCAAGACCCATGACTTAGATTCAATTTAATTTGAGTTTGTTTATGACTTATGTTTAACTGTTTGATCTTTTTTAATTATGTGATTGATAGTGAATACCTTAAGAGTTGTTATTATTTATTATATAAAATTGAGAGGGGAGATCTGCACCTTTAGTACGGCCAAGCTACGATAGCACAGGATGTGACAGACCCCTCAACGCTGTACCGTTCCCTCTATGTAGCACGGTCCATGAGTCTGTTTTGCACGGTCGAGGAGATCGGCCGACCAGGTACGATCCAATGCCTGACCGAGCTGTGACGCGGCAGAGTACGCAGCGGTGTCTGGTAACCGAGCTAAGAGTAGCCTGGACTGGACTTAAGACGCGGTTAGGGCCGGCTTGCCTCTAACCGATCAGCCGAGATGGACAGGCTTCGTTTAATTAAGGATGAAGGTAGAACGGGCTGAGGCTGGCGCGCATCGCAGCCGGGTGCCATGATGGACCGGTCAATTACAGCTCGGCCGTGAGAGTCTGGTATTTGTCCCTTTGCCAAGGGACAGGTTGGCGTGGCATAGCTCGGTCATGCTGCTTGTGGTGGCAATTCTCCGTGGGCTAGGCCAGCCGTGGTACTCCAGTTAAGTGTGCTACCTGGGCCAATGGCGTGAGGGAGAGGACATCTGCTCTATGCACGTATCAATACCGTTGGGCAGTTCTACATGTATTGGTTGGAGGACAAAACCTTTACACGCGTAAGGTGGTGAGAGGCGAGCACTGCCACCTATCTAGGGAAGGACAACAGAGGTAGTGCGCGCACAATCTTGAGGTTGCATGGCCAGCCTAGAAATAGGAGGAAGATGAACGTTAGAGGTATGCAACTTGAAACCATTCTCGCCATCTAAAATACTCTCTCTAACTGTCACCTTCTTCTTCCTCAAGTGGTCTGACTTGATCGTCGGAGGGTCTATCCGGCACACCACCGCCGGGCAGCTCACCGTTTCTGTGTTGCCAGGTTAGACGCCGTCAAGTGAATCTTTGAGTACAAGGAGTACGGAAAGCAGAAGATATTTCTCTCCTGTACAAAAATTATAATAAATATTTGAAATTTAAATTTATAGTGTATATTATACGATGAAAAATTATATATTTTTATAATGAATAAAAATAGATATATATTTCATAATAAATAAAAAATTATGTTTTATGATATTTTTATGATAAGATAAAGTTATATTATTTTATAATTTGTAATATAAATTTTATAATATTTTTCTTGGAGAAAGAGAACAACCACGTGGGGTTGTCTCCCCCATCCCTCCTCATTTCATTTTTCCCCATCCCTTATCTTCACTCTCCTAACTTATCATTTCTTGGACTTCGTAATCCGGCAGAGAAGATAGGTGAGGCTCTGCCTCTCTCTCAAACTTTTGAACAAATAATTTGGTTAACATTTTATTTTGAAAAACTTTTGTGAATAAAAATTAGAGAGCTCGGCGTATTCTTTCTAATGGCAGTTTCGGATCAAAAATACGATGAGATTTACATTCAAGATCTGCTCTTCATTATTTGAGGAGGGTCTTTTTTTCATATTATTGCGTTAAATTATTTTAGAGATATTTTGAGAGGTATTACATATATATGATTCTCAGATTTCATTTGAATAATTTTTAGAAAAAAAAATTATGTAAAAATGTTAAGAATATTGATATTTTAAAATTGAATTGAAAAAATCATCTTGTATTAGTAATATTTGTTAAAAAAATTTGAAAATAAATTTAATAGTTGTTTGGTTTGTATCTACATTATATTATGACTAGATAATTTATTTTGAGAAAAATAATGTTGAAATATTATCTCATCTTTTATTTTATTTTTTTGGATTTTATTTTTGAGAAAAATAAATTGATATTGATAAATATTGTGTGAATTGTTAAGTTGGGATTATAGAGTTATTTTGAAAATATAAATTCTAAAAGTGTTATATTCATGATATTTTATGAAAGGTGATTTGTTGATGATTAAGTTGTATTCATTTTTGTAAAAATGAAAATATGAAATGAAAACTTTTGAACTCCCAACTTTAAAAAGTGTACTCTCAAGCATATTTCAAGATTTTTGATGTAATAAATATCATGTTGATTAGTTAATTTTAGAAAAATTGTGAAATTGTTATTTGTAAAGAATTTGAAAAAATTAACTATTTAAGTAGCTTGGTATGACATATGGTTATGCTTGAAGGATGAGACATGTTAAGTTATGTTTGATATTATTTCTTTTGGAAAAATGTGAATATTATAAACTTGCTAATTTAGTGAATGAAATTAGTTTGGTTAAAAGTTTATATCCTTTATAATTAAAATTGTGTTATTGAGATTATACCATAATTTTTAATAAAGTAGGATGAAAATAGTAATATTCAATAAGTATGAGATTTGGTGAAAATCATATTGGTTATTTAGGTTGAGGTGGAATAAAGTTGATTGAAGGTTGTGTAAGTCAAAATAATTGAGAAATTGATTATTAGTTTAAATAGTTGGAGATTGTTAATATGTTATTTTTGTACCTCAAATTCATATATAAGATACTTGATTTGTAAATTGATGGTTTGGTTAAATTGGGAGTTGATTACCTATAATCTTGCTATTTAATGTATTTTCTGTATATAAAATTGCATGTGGGTATTTGAAAGTGAGAAAGCCCTAATTTGTAAAAAATCTTAAATGTTAATGTTTTGGAAGTTGTTGGATTATTAGGAAAAGATTATGTTTGGTTAAAAAATTATGAATTTGATTAGAAAACACTTACGAAACTTTTGGAATATCGGGTATTGGTTACTCCTTCCAAATGTTGAGTTTAATTGAAAATTATATTAGTCTTGAAAATTTATCTTTAAAATGTGGAATATGGATTGTTTCCAAGTGTTGGGAATCATGGGGGATTCCAAGTTATGGTTGTATGTTAGATTGTATATCTATATTGTTATCTTTTAATTAATGCATTAGAGATAACTGTTTTGGCTATTGGTGGAGGATAGTATTGATTGTTATAAAAATTGTATGAGGATTAGGTGAACGGAAACTAATTTCTCATACACATTGCATGGAACATTGTTGCATACTTAATTATTGGAAATGAATTGTTTTGAGAAAAGTGGGTGAATACTTTGGTGAATTTGGGTAAGAGACGTGGTTACTTCAAATTAAATTGGTCTGTGTGTCCATGGTGAAAGTCCTAAAAACCGCGTGTATACATGAGTGCCGATCCTGCAGACGAAATTTTCGTGAAATGGCAATAGTAGTGCTTGTATAGCCTATGTTTACATGGATGCCGATCTCACGGACGAAATTTTTGTAAAATGGTAATAGTAGCGCTTGTATAGCCTACGTTTACATGGGTGCCGATTTATGGTTTCCTGCGGACGAAATTTCCGTGAAACATTATGTTTGATAGAGGTTCCTAGTGTGTGTACTTACCGCCTGTTTTCTACTTTAAAGAAAAGACATGCATATAAGTTGTAACGCCCTCAAATCTAACCCATCATACATCTCACATTGACATGCAATATTTAAAAGAAACAATTCATCAGAGTATTACTAAATAAAAACATTACATGTAACATCAAATTAAATGCCCTACAGGCTTACATCTTTCCAAGTCAACACTTGGACACATAAATATGAGTTCTAACTCAAATACAAGTAAACCCTAGGCTTGAATGTTTACATGTACTATCAAACCAAAACAACTAACTAAAGATAGCCTTCAAATCCAAAAGCCAAATCCTTCCAAGCTAAGTCCTTGGAGGTAACTTATCACCTGCACCTGAAAATGATGTTCCCATAAAGGGTGAGCCACAGCCCAGTAGAGAAATACTAAACCAAATATAAGCATCGAATAAAGCTATGGCATTCAATAGATGGTTATTCAAGATGACCAGTTATAACCTTATACAGTCTCGTGACACTAATGTATATAACATGTATTAATTCCCTTTAATATCAATATGACTCAGAACCTGGCCAACTTACAACAGTGAACTATATATCATATTCACATTACTTCCAATATCCACAACACAAATGAGACTCAGGCTCATATCAAAACACTTCATACTTCCAGTTTGATACACATTTTAGTGCTGTATCAATAACATGTAAAACACTTCAATATAATAAGCACACATAATAGTGATGCTAATGGAGTCCATCCCCTATCTCCTCCCAAACAAAATCCGGTTTAGAGGTCCATCCCCTATCTTCCCCTAAACCGTGGAGTACATCCCCTATCTCCTCCCAAACAATATGCATATGCAATGCTCAATCAATACATGTATTTTCTGTATTAATTCAATAGTCAAAAATTATGACTTAACCAATGTGATTAGTTTCAATTATCCCTAATCCACATGCAATGTCTACAACAACCACGACTATCCTCCACCGATAGCCCAAATCAGTTATTTCTAGACTAGAAATAAATAAATCAACAATTAGATAGATGAGTGATTTAAATCAATCAACTACCCAATTTAATCAACAAATTTCCTCAATATCATGAATTTAACTAATTTCCCCAATGTTTCTTAAATTAAATATACAATTCTATTTATTTAAACAACTAGGGTTTTTCCCAAAATTACCAAAATACCCCCCCAACATATTAAAATGCCAGAACTTAGAACAAAACGTATACATTGGAGTAGGAAATCCCTACCTCGAAGAAACAACTCAAAAAGAAGAAGATGAAGATGATGCCCAAATTTCAAAGTGCTCCAAATCCAAACCTGCTCGATTAAATGAAAGCCCTCGACTCACTCTACCTTTTTAATGAAGAAACTAGGGTAGAAACACACTCTAGATAGATCAATCCTAAGAGAGAAGGTGAGTTGGGAGAGAGAGAACTCGTAATCTAGGGTTTGGAATCTGAAAGAAGATGAAAATCGATTAAAACCCGCGCCTATATAAAAGCTGACAGTCCGCTCGAGCGTAAAACACACCGCCGAGCGTAAAGAACAAAACAAGGTCCGCTTGAGCTCAATGATAACCGCTCGAGCGTAGATTCCCCCATTCCAGAACCCACGCGAAGAATACACTACCCGCCGGCGTCAACAATACCGCTGAGCTCAACCCGCCGAAGCGATAAAAACTCGGCGTGAGAACTCTCACTGCGAAGGTTTTGCAGGACCAAAAATCTTTGGAAGAGTGTAAACCCCGCTCGAGCTCAGGAATGTACGCTCGAGCGGAAAGGCTAAAAACTGAGCAACCAACATCTAGACCAAGGCTCAACCTAATTGTTCGAAACACGCCCAACACATCCTAAAACTCGATCAAAGAGAATTAAAGGATGACAACAACAATCTGATAACAACGAAATCTACGGAACATTAGCCCGAATACAGTAAACAAATGGGAAAGACCGGGGTCGCTATATAAGTCGTATTATAAACTTTGGCATCACATCTGTTTTGAAAAGGATATCTTGTTGACATTGAAGCATGTAAATTTATTTAAGTTAATTAGTTATGGTTAATTAATTAAATTTGAATTTAAGGAATTAGGTAATATGAGATTGTTTGGTGAGCTAGTGGTTTGTTCACCCCCTGCCTGTACATATGTATAGGGAATGCTTTTTGGATTTGAAGATCAAATAGTTGGTTTTACCATTTCATAAGTGTAATGTAGTGATGAATTGTAATACTTCATTTGTTTATTTGGCTGAGTGCTATTTTTTGTAAAGACTAGTGTCTTCTCTTTTATTGGAAGCTTTGAGGTATTCCATTTGTAATGATTATGTTTTATTAATTGAGATACATGGAGAGTGGGTTTATGGTTTCATTCATGGTATTTTTTTGTATTGACTTGTGGAAAGTAAAGAAAATAGTTAATGAAAAAGATTTTTATAATTAATTAAGTGAGAATGAAGGTATTTTTCTAAAACCTCACGCTTGGGTTATTTAATTTCCGCCTAATTGATCTTTGAAAATCGGGATGTTACAATTTGGGTTTGTTTTGAATAAACATGTTTACTAATTTGAGATGTTGAGGAGGTATCTGTTCTTTTTAATTTACTTTGTGATTCTAAAAGATGTCTATCTTTTCTAGTAAATAAAGATGTACTAAAAATTTCATCTTTGTCATTGAGTAGAGAAGATTGACTATTTTGTGAAGATTAATGAGACTCATATTGTAAATGTAGACGATTAAAACTTATTTTGACTAAACCATCTCTATATTGTTGAATATGAGTTAAATCATTAATATCATGTTGAATTTTGTGAGAATAATTTTCATTTACGATTAACCAATTTTCATAGAGAGTTATTTCACTACAGACTGTGGGTCTTGGGACGTCAACATTTGCATCAGAAGTACTACTTTGAATAAGTAAGATTTTATCTTTTGGACTTTTGACTAAAGCATGAACATTAAGATTAGTCTTCATACATTTATAATAAATTTGATAAATTAAAGCAAATATATTGGGAACCAGCAAGCATATTTGTAAATTCACTAGAGGTTTGAATATTTAATGTTAAAGTTTTGACTATGCGAGGGCCAGAAAGACTTAAAGCTAAATTAGGAAAGCAATTAAAATGGATTGCTCCTCTATGGAGACCGGATTCCATCATACCCAACATACTAGTTTGGTAATTTCTGAATCTAGCAACTCTTAAGAATAAAAGAATAGATGAATTTATGCCTAGAATGGTTAATGGTTTGACTACAACTTGTATTAATCTTATATGAATAAAGTTGTGACCTTCATATTTAAGTTTTCTTATAGATTCTTTGGTTAATAAATGACACGTTTCATGTATTTTAGTTAAAGCATAAATTTGTTCAACAATTTTTTACTTGTAGAGTAACTTTAAAAGAGGATTGTAGAAAACTTGTTTTTATAAATTTCTTTAATTGGTACTTTTGGTATATTCCATCCTAAATCTATTTTTAAATCTTAGAATTCATGTTCTTCTCGTTCACTGGATCATGTATAGAAGCAAATGAAATTATAGAGTTGACTGAAGAGTTACTTTTGAATAAATGACTCATGATTCTAAAATCTATAAATTTAATTAGAGATGATCTAAATTCTTTGTTGACTTATAAGGTTTTCACTTACCATGTTTTTGCTCATACCCTCTCCGGGAATCCCTATATCCTTCATCTACCTAACCAAAGGACTAACATTGGATGTGGGATGAAATTTGGGTGGCTACTAGCAAAGTGGAAAACATTAGATAAGTAGAAGAATAAAGAAGACTTGAATAAATTATAGAAATAAAATGGAGACGATTAATCAAAAGATAACTAATCAATAAGCGACTAACAACAACTTGGCTCTGATACCAAAGAGAGAGATAGAGCAGCGGAGACTTACAATAAATAGAAATAAATATTGAAAACAAAAGTAAGTGACTTACAATGCTTTACTGAAAGCTGGAAATAACTTCAGAATACATATTACAAAATATTTAATGTTTAATACAGCTTGAAAGGGTATTTGAGAATTCGATGAGAGTTCCTTCCTTTCTGGTCTTGATGTGATTAATGGCTAAGGAGGTCTTTTATAAAGAGAGCCAATGACTGTGATGCATGTGATCTGATAAGAGAATTTGACTGGAAAGTAGCATGTGAAGGCACATGGGCATTGTCTGCTGCTTTTGGTGATTGACTGAGTGACCGGTGCACATGGGTGATGTCTGTTACTTTTGACTGTGTCTGATTTATGAATAGTAAAATTGACTTTTTTCACTATTCATTACTTTTGGTAGAAAAGTTGGCGAGGCTTGATTGCATAGTGACTAATGGGGAATCTATATATATATATATATATATAAGCAGCTTTCTCGAAAAAAGAGTGTTGATTGAAGCTTATATCTATTTATATATAATCCAATGACTGAATTAGGCATATGGGTCCTGAGTATCTTGGAATTATGAACCATATGGATCATGACTAGTTAAGGCTTTAGAAGAGGCTGATTTGTTTGAGGCTTCATCTTCAATTTGTGACTTTTCTTAGGCCATCAATAACTTTTCCATTTGAATAAGTTTATCACTAGTGGTTGACTTGGGCTTGGACTTGGATAATTTAGGTTTGGAAGGCCCAGAGCTGGATGTTGGGCTTCCAAGTCTACTGTTATAAGAGGAATTGGGCTTCCTTGAGTGACTGGAGTAGTTGGGTTCTGCTATGAAGACTTAACCTTTGGGATTGTCTGAACAGGTATGTTGACTGGGAATTCCTGTTTGACTTGTTCAATTATGCGGTGGTGTTTGAACGCATCCCACCATATGACAAAATGTTGTCGAATGACTATGTTATTAGAAATACCATATTGCCATTTGAATATCCAAGGGACTTTGTATTTGGACATAAAAAGAAGCAATATAAGAAATTAACTCTTAATGTTGACTGATTAGGCAAACTAAAGAAAAATAGTTGACTTGATCCATGAGGATAGAAGAGAGGAGTTCTGGGATAGCACCATGTTGAGACCACCATCTCAGAAACCAAGACGGGAATTCTGATTTGAATTTATGATCAAAAGAGAAAAACCAAGAATGACTAAATGACTCATTTTGATGCAAGAGTATTTCAAACCATGCATCAATGTAATCATAATAACTATATTGGATCGGATGATTAGGGAGGTCTTGTAGTAGAAAGGGAAGATCACACTCATCAAGAGATACAATACTTTGAATATACAAAGAATGATAAATGATTTTACTGGTATTGACTCGATCATAAATGGGTTTAATGACAATGGACTTGGGGTGGTAGAAAATATCTTTGTAAAAGGAAATTGACTTGTCTAGATGGGAAGGAGTAAAATGCCATCCAGAAGGGAAATATGATTTGACTAAATCAATGGGCTTATGGATATTTTTGTGGACTTGTTCTTTGTAGAAGAGATTAGATGAGCAAGGTTTAAGAACGTAATCTGTTCTTGGCGTTGACTTGTATGGATAATTTGGAGGCATGATTTCCATTAACTGAGGAGCAAACGGGTCAGTTGCAAGAGAAAAAGTGTAACTAGGTTTAGGAATAGTACCAAGAATTTGGTATCTATTTATTAGGTCGATTGGTGGTGTTGCAATTGCTTGACTTGATGGTATTATAGCAAATGGTCTAGAATGAGGCTTCTGACTTTACATCTGTAAGGAGAAAATGGAGATTAGCATCCATTACGGGTATCTAATCTGGAAAGATGTATAAAACATCTGTAATGACCAATCTACGAAGATCATCGTTGAATATTGTGGTAATTAACTTCATCACTAATTTATGACTCAAGTTGTTTAATCATGCGACGATAATTGTTGACTTGTAATCTATTAGTAAAACAGTAAGGAATATGTATTTTTACTAAAGTTTTTGAAAATGTTTGTGACTATCTACCCTATAAAAATTCTCAAGTAAGAAAATCAGCGATAGAATTTTGACTACCTTGAATATATTCACTATTAAAATTGTAAATATAAAAATAGATTGCTAACGGGCAAAAATTTGCTTACTAGCAATATTTTGAACATCTTTTTCCAAAATATATTTAGCACTTTTACAATCAACAGGTACTAAAAATCTTTGATTTAAATATCATCTTAAAATTTACTAATACATAATACAATAGATAAAATCTCTTTGTTAATAGTATTATAATTTTTTTTGTGTGGTATTCCAAACTCTAGAATGAAAACTAACAATTTGTTCAGATGACTTGAGATTAACTTTCTGAAGAATAATGCCTCCATAACCAATATCAGAGACATTAGTTTGAATAATTTTGAATGAATCTACAGTTGGAATATCAAGACAAGTCAAAATCTTGACATATTGTTTAATCTTTTGAACAATATATAGTAGTATGACTAAGAGACCAAGGAGAAGGATTGTCTTTCAATCGATCAAAAAGAGGTTGACAAGTTTTCCTAAGGTCTTTGTAGAATTCAACAATGTAATTAAGGGATCCTAGAAACCTTTGTAACTGGTTTTTGTCCACTATCTCATTAGGAAATTTACTAGCGAATTCAATTAATCAACTGATAGGAAGAATTGTACTTTGATGAATTTAACAACCTACAAATCTGACTTTAGTTTGAAATAACTTAGTTTTAGAAGCAGAGATAACTAAACCATTATGTTTAATAGTGTAGAGAAATGATTGGAGATGTTTCCAATGTTCTTCAATGGACTTAGAGAAGATGAGAATATCGACAATGTATACTACAGAAAATGACTCAGGGGATTGAATATTTCATTCATAATATTTTGGAATTCACTAGGTGCATTTTTAAATTCAAAGGGCATTACATGCCACTCATAATGTCCAAATGGTGTAGTAAAAGCAGTTTTATAACGATCACTAGGGTTAAGTTGAATTTTCTAAAATCCACTTTGAAAATCAAATTTACTACTAAAGATGATTGCTTGATTAAGTCTTTTAATTAATTTTTTTTATTAGGGATTGGATATTTAATCCATTCTAAGATTTTGTTTAATCTTTTGTAATTAATTACTAATCGTAGAACGCCACGTTCAAGTTCAACATTTTTATTGACATAAAAGGCTGGGCATGACCAATGTGATTTACTTTTACTAATAATTTGATTTTTGAGTAAATCATTAATTTCTTTCTTACATATTTCCATTAATTCATTATTCATTTGAATTGGTCTTGACTTAGTAGGAATATGGTTTTCATTAAAGTTTTTAATATAAGGGAGATTTACTACATGTTTTTTTTCTTATGCCAAAAGGCACTGGAAAGGGTAGAACAAACTGTCTTTTCTAAATGACTTTCAAATTTGTCAATTTTTTCGATAAAATTAGGATTAGTTAATTGAGTTTCAATCATTTTATATTGAACTTCTTCTCTTAGAAATTTTAATTGACTAGTTTTCTGGTTTAATATATTAATTGATTGAGAGAGTGAGTAATATTTTAACTGGTTTGATTCTTTTGTTTCAGGAGGAGCTAATAATTTGAAAGTCGCTATTTGACCAAAGGCTTGGGTTATAATACGATGATTATTAGTAGTGAATGGGTATAATAAATAAGACACCTAAAATGACTTTATCAGTCATATTTTGTATTAGAACAAAAGATGTTTTAAAACAAATATTGTTTGGACAAATATGAACTTTAGATAATTTATATTTAATACGCATTTGACTACCATTAGTTGAGCTTAATTCGTCACTTGTTTTATGATTGTATTTAGTAGGGATTAAGCCTTCTTGAATACAATTAAGATTAGTGCCCATGTCAACCAAGGCTATGACTTCAATTTCATAATCATTAAATACTAGTTTTACTTTTGAATGCCATTTCTAGATATTTATTTTATTAATTATGTTTAATCAGTTATTTGCTTCATTATTATATTTATTTGAACGATTGTAAAAAATTACATGACTTCATGTATTACTAGATTCATCGGAGGATGTATCAGTTTTACTTTCAAAATCATTAAGACTTTTATTGATTTTTAATATAGCAATTTCATTTTCAAAAGATTTTTCTTCATTTTTTAATTTTTTAATAGTTAATTTAATTTGATTAATTTCCTTTTGTAAATCTTGTAGAGTTACTTCTTTATGTTTATCTTTTCTAAATCTTTCTAAAGTAGTCATTAGACTAAAAATTGGTTTACTTGTAGAAAGTTTACTCTCTTTGTTAATTAATAAAGATTTTAATTTATTAGTATATTTTCTTTTTAATTCAGGATTGTCTAATTTATTAATTAATTCAATTAATGAATCTTTTTTTTTTTTTTTTGATTTACTAAGGACATTAACTTGTTTACAATAGGTGTCATTACATCCTAATTCTATCTAATCATTATCAGTATCATTACTAGGGAAACAATAGTCAGAGGTATCACTAGATGGGTTACTATTACTAGATGGGTTACTAGATTGATCCCAAGTATTAGCTAACTTGAATATTTTAAATGTTTTATTTTGATTTTCTTCAGTAATCTGTAATTGATTAAGCTTTTCTTTAACTTTTTATTTATTAGAACAATGACCCTTTTTATTACGGGATTAAATATTTCATTCATAAAATTATATGAATGGAATATTGATGGTCTTAGTGAAAATCAAATCCTCCAAAAGTTAAATCACAAGTCTATAGTCACTAATAGTTATCTTAGTAATTATCCTGATTATACTCAACCTGAGACAGTCTCCCTTCTTACTTCTAGTTTTACTGGAATGCTTAAATCATGGTGGGACAAGTGTCTTACTAATGACATGCGTGATGCTATTCAACATGCTATTCAAATTGATGAAAATGAATTTCCCATCTTTAATGAACAAATAGGGATGAGTAAGCCTAATGAAATAAATACTTTAATATTTACCATAGTCAAACATTTTATAGGAATACCTAGTAATATTCATTCTAGAATACATGATCAACTTAGTAATTTAACATGTCTAATATTAAGTGATTTTCATTGGTATGAGGATGTCTTTACATCTAGAGTCATGCTTCAAGTTGATTGTACTAAATCATTTTGGAAAGAAAAATTCATTAATGGTGTGGGTATTGATTTTCGACCTCACAACCAGATAGAGAAGTTAGCTAGAGGGCACGCGGTAAAATAAATTAAACCAAGAACCGGCTAACAATGAGACAAGAATACCTCAGTGGCTCGTCTAACCAGGGACACTTTGACGATCAAGTTAGTCAATTTTATCTCTCAAAGATATCAAACAAGTATTCAGTGCACAAGTAAAAGCATACCTTAGACCTATAGGGGTGCCTCACTTTTATAGCTAGAAGTGCCCTTGCTCCCTAGAAGTCTTGCTTCATAAGACTCAAGGATGATGCTTATTTTAGACTCTTAGTTAGATATGGATGAACTCCACAAGAGCCTTATCCCTATCCAAACTAAGCGCCTCACTCATCTAGGACTCTTGTCCTCTATCCAAATATCTCTGATTCTGATATTACCTCACCATATCTTGGCAATATCACAATCACCTTGGCAATTTGGCTCGTCCATGTAGCACCTCAGCCTATATCTTGGTCACATGGTACGACCCAAAAAATATATCCCAACAACCGCCTCCTAGGTTCTATTACCTCGGCAACCTGAGGTGATAAAACCTATATCATCTGATCTTCCAACATGTCAGCTAAACAACTTGTTAGAGATACTCCTCTGACCGAGATCATGACTCGTCGACTTCAAGAAATAGGGACTCAAATGTCCATTCGTTAGAGGCTAGGAACCAAGATTCAAGAACCCAGAACCAAGATTCAAGAACCAATGTGTTCTTTTCAGCAAGATTTCAACCATGATTATACCACTAGCCGACATCATAATGCATTGGTTCAAGAACTCCAAGAATCTCACTTGTGTGCAAGCTGTTATGCACGATTTTTTCAACCATTTTGGCCATGTGGCATTGCCCAACTAGTTTGTAATTACTGCGCATTAGTTGCATGGGTTCATCTCTGGCTCTCGCTACCTGACATCGTTATGGCACGTTTATCTAGGCGTTTTAATCAAGGTTTTGCCGCCTTTTTCCTTTTTTCAACAAAATTCTCTCTTTTCTTTCCGACTCTTCACTTTCGCAATTACAGCCCTCTCTCTTCCACCAGAGTCTTTCTCTTTAGAATCCTCCCAATCTACCATTATTGTACCTGTAAAGCTTTGTGTAACTAGCTCCATTCATCACTTCCGGCAAGCATTCTGTTATTCCATTCCAATTGAAAGCGTCGTTTGATTTCAACGGGCAAGATTCCAACCTCCATTTTTACTGCTTCAATATGCAAGTCCTTGAATATTTCCCTTTTCGATTTCGATTTTTTGATTTTTCCAAAATCCCTATGCTTTCATAACTATATGTTTTTACATCTTTATTTGATTTTGCACATTAGCATTGTGAATCATCATCGACCCCTCATGCCTCTTGCATTAATATGTTCATTCATGTCCTGAATGTATTCTTGCTCTTTGTTTTAGATTTTGAATCTATTTTCTCATTCTTTGTTTATAGATTCTTTTATTCAATTCTTGCATATTTCAATTATTTTTCCACAGCTTTAGGCTTGGGATTTATTAGATCATTATACACTTAGGAAAATTGAGACCAACTGTGTTCATAGCCTTCCACAGATTTCCTGAATCTTCATACCAACATTCTTTAGGTTACGCCAAGGTTTTTAAACCTTCAAAGAGCTCCCAACCTGTCCCATTAGAAAACAACACCAATCTTATTCATCTGACGTCATGGGTATGTATAAGTGGAGAGTAGATAGTCCCGCTAAGATAGAGGCTTTCCGTCGAGAGTTTAATATCCCGACCGATGTAAATATCAGGCTTGCCGGGAAGAATGAATTAATCATGCCAAGAGGAAATTACATGCCCTTCCCTGTAGTTTCAATCCTTGAGGATGGAGTTAGGTTCCCCCTCAACATCCTGTTTAGGGAGATGCTTAACTTCTACAAGCTAAACTCCATGCAATTGGCCATTAACACCTTTCGTGTGATCAACAGCATAGCCAAACCCAATCGTCGACATAGAGCCCAACTAAACCTTCAGGATGTCTAATACTGTTATACAATGTGCACCTTCCAATCCAAAAATGACATAACTTACTACTTGAAACCAAGATCTACAGTTTTCAAGATGATTGCCGACCTTCCTGATTCCAACAAGAATGCAAGAGATGATTATCTTATCATTCAGGCAACTGGGAGTTTGCTCCTGATGACGACCTCTACCTTTTTCCACTCCCCATAAACATCTAGGAGATCATAAAAGTAACTCACTAATAGAACATGCATCTATTGTCTTTTTTGTGTAGGTCTCCCTCAGGCTGACAAGAACTTTTACAAATACTACATCCCTGGAGCCGACTTGCAAAGTCTCCTAGACTTGCCCATCAATATTTGCAAGGCTTCCTTCCTTTTGAGTTATATTGCTACGTACAAATCTCTGATCCTCGACGTCTTATCCAAGAGCAGATTTCATTCCTCTATATCGACACCAGCTGCCTCTCCAAGGGAAGATCAAGGTTTTTCTTTATATCCAACCGACCAGCCGTCAACGTTGGTCCTTTCTCAACGAATTCTGCCCTCCGAACACCGTCGTCGCTGATGTCCTCCAAACACTCTTGTTGGCAGGACCAGAAGCAAGAAACGCTGAGGGTTTAGCTTACCGGCTTACAATCTGGAAAATTCTCCACTAGCTCTTCCAGCCATCAAACTTGGGACCACAGTTACTATCGCTGCCACTTCCGAAGAGATGCGTCACAAACCTACCATTGCAGAAGACCTTTTAGCCGATCTTCCCAATGTTGTCACTGTCCATTCCTCCCCTCCCCCACTAGTGAAGAAGCCAAAGAGAGTAAAGAAGGCTAAAGCTAAGGCCAAAGTCACCGTCACCTGTAGACACCCTATTTTCACCGCCCTTAAGACTTGAGCGCCTTACTCTGAACACTTGATGATGAAATGTTACGCTGTGCAATTGTTTGAATCTTTAGCAAAAAGATTTAGTTTTAAGCTTCAAAACATAAACCTTGCACCCCATTTTGAACAAAATCATATTTTTTTCTAACCTGACCACTCAAAGAATAGTTAGCCAATAGATGGCTAGCAGGCCATTTTCATTGGGCTGGCTGTACATCCTCATGGCCGGTCTGCCATGTTTAGCGCAACAAATATTTTGCAGCACCCAGCTGCTCCCATGCATATGCTTTGGACCAAGCTTTGTTGGAGATATTTTCGACGTGAAACTGAAATTTATAAATACAACACCTCCTCATGGTTTGGGGTTAGAAAATTTTTTTCCAAAGAGCCTATTGCTTGTCCAACACACTTCTCTACCTTCTTGTCTGAGATACACAATAGATACACCATACAAGCTTAAACTTGAAGCTTTCTTGAGGTTCTTGAACATAATTTCAGATACTTGAGAGTGTTGAGAGTGAGGTTTGTTAGCTAAGAAGCTTTTCCTCTCTTTCAAGAGGTAAACTTTGAACCTTTTCACCATTTTTTTCTCTCTTTTCTTTGCCTTTCCATACTAATTTCAGAGCTATTTTAAGCCGAAAATATGATTAAAACTTTGTTACAAGTGAGTGAGCTAGCCACCCTTTCATTGGCTATCTCGCTAGTTGTGCACCGCTTTGTTTTCTTTCTTTTTTTTTTTTTTTTTTACTTTCTTTTCACTTCATTTGGTTAAATTTTAGTACTTCTTAGCACTATTTGTAGATTGTTTTTGTGTGATATACCTGGTTCGCAGACCACTACAGAGGGACAAACCCAATGATGAGAGGGTGGCGCAAGATGCCCGAGGTTTCCTGATGTTCTTCTTCAGCACTGCCTTGTTCGCCGACAGGGCGAACATAGTTGGGCTATATCTTTTGAGTGCCTCAGTGGACTTATCTTAGGTTCGGCATTATGATTGGGGCGGCACCGGCCTCCCTACCCTATACTGCTACATGAGCTCGACCTCCCGCAGGAGCGGGAACAGAGTTGGCGGCTATTGGATAGCCTAGAAGGTATGCTTTACTTTTCTGCTTTACATTCTCTGCCATGCTTTCTGCTTTGCACTTTCTGTACACTACACACACTGCACATTGCATACACATAGTCTAATCTCTGCTCTGCACTTGTACTTTCTTTACACTGTACTACATACCTTGTTTTCTGCATTATCTGTTTATTCTGTATTCTCTGCATTCTGCATTCTCTGGACATTGCACACATACTCTATTTTCCGCATTATCTGTGTTTATCTGTATTCTCATTATCGCCCTCTTGCTTTTCATAGCTATGGGTGTACGTCTATTTCCCGACGCTTTCTCTAGAGCCGGAGGTCAAGACGCCTTTTGAGGTGCCATACTCGCATTGATATGATGGTCGGTACCAGCCGAGGACCCAGGAGACCCTCTTATTCCTTCGTCAGTATTTCGATACAGTGAGGGCGGTAGAGGTAACTCAAAATTCACAATTCTTTCTGCTTTCAACTCCAAATCATTTACATATCTAATGGCAACTTATCAGTCTATGCACTTGTTGTCTGCAGATCACATAGCAGCCTTGGGCGACGATACCAGAGGGTGCTAGATTCAAGTTTGCCGGAGCTTGGGGTGCTTCTCGGTATCGGCTCATGCTCGAGGAACCAATAGGACGAGCCTGGTTCCTAGGCGAGCGTTTCATGCGCCAGACGCTAGGTCTGCTATTACAGTCGGTTCCCTTACCACCTCTGCCTTCCATGCTAGCCACAGAGAGTCTCTCCTCTCAGGAGATCATTGACTTCAAGCGGGACGCAGATGCAGACCTGTTCATTGCGAAGGGGGACTAGACGACTTATCCCCAGACGTACCTTATGCCTCCGTTGACAGGTGTTCGTGCTTTTACATGGAGGACAACTGATGTCTCTTTGTCAAGCAGGGCCCGAGCAGCAGATGCCCCTTCGACGAGCAGGGGCCGGCCACCGAGGGGCAGGGCTAGAGGGATACCCCCTGCCAGGCAAAGTTTTGGATGGCCAGATCTTCCGACCGAGCTGACGGGTTGGCGGTACTCTTGGGAGCCTTATCAAATCCCAATTGAGCCTCTGTTGCTTGGTCATCGATATGTCAGGACACCCGATTCACCACCGGTATGTACTTACAGTTTTCATTTATCGCTCAGATACTTAGAGATTCATTCATTCACTGATCATTCCAACTTGCATTTGCAGCCCTCCACCGGGTACATCAAGCAGTTACTCGAGATGTTGGCCTCATTCGAGGCCATGATCTTGAGAAGAGAGTCGATACTTAGCTCCCACGGTATTCAGGTAATTTTTCAGCTTTCTTGTATTTCGTGATGTACTAAAACTGACATCTCAACTGAACATTTCCCTACATTGCACTAATACACTGCATGTATAGATCACATCTGACGCATTGCATTCACATACCATATCTGACTTCTACATGCACTCACTCTGCACACCACACTTGTATCTGATACACATACCATGACTGATATATTCAAACTGCCTTTTCAGGTCACACCTCTACAGACAGATGATTAGTACCCTCTAGCAGTAGAGAGAAAGAGAGAGAGAGAGAGAGAGAGAGATTCCGACACGCTGCCGGGGGAGGCGTCGGGAGCTCATCGTGCGTGATGACGATGATGAGACCAGCAAGGCCGAGATCGATGAGGCCGGGGATCAACACACCGAGTCATCCGAGAGCGGAGATGATGATGTCGGCTTAGGTTCCACTAGTAGAGACGAGGCTGAGCCCGGTTCAGATGCAGAGGATGACGACTGCGGTTCTAGTTCTGCATTAGATTCAGATAGTGGCGCAGATGAAGATAGCTCTGCAGACTCCGCTCCGCCAAGGAAGAGGACGAAGAGGGCCTCTAGAGCTTGAGATAGCTAACGCTGATTTGTGATGTTTTTGCTTAATTTTCTTTTTTACTAATAGTGTTAGCACATTGTACAGCCTTAGGCAGTTTTATTTTCTTGAAAGCTTGTACTCTTTGTAAAAAGGACACCATGATTGGAATACAATAGCTTTTTTTGACGAAAACGTGTTGCATTTTACATTCTGAGCATTGCATTGCACCATTTTACATGAAAACGGGATTGATGCAAATTGAATGTTGTACATTGTCTTGACAATTACTTAGTCAGGTAGTGAACCGACCAACACATAACAAACAGAGTAAAACAACTCAAATAAAAAAACAAATACAACAATTCGACAAACAACAACTTGATAGACAAAACAAATGCAACTTGATAAGCAACAACAAAACAACTCGATAAATAAATTGCAACAACTTGATAGACAAATTGTGACGACTCGATAAAGAAATTGAAACAAACTTGAGAACGACTCAACAAAACCACAGCGGAATGCATCCAGAGTAGAACAAAACACAGGTTCCCAACATTCTCAACACACAGGAAGACCAAAGGCATTCTGCTGGAGACAAACAGTGGCTGCCGGCCACTTAGTGGTGATTGTCGGCCACAAAAGTGGCCGGTCGGCTACCATAACTGGTCGGTCGGCCAGTGATGTAAGGAGTCTCCAAATTGCTGCCACCTGTCTTCCACTTAGTGCCTTATCTTCTATAAAAGTTAGGACTTTGTAGTTTCTTCATTCCAACTTTGTTTTTGCCACAAATGGAACCATTCTTCAATGAAAAACTCTCATCTTGGATTGCAACTTTAGATGGCTCGAAAAAAGTGAATTTCTGGGGTTTCAGGATAAATGCACTATTCCCGCCAAGTTGTACTCCACTATGTTTTTCGTTTCTTCATCCCGCAGCTAGATGTTGGAACCAGGTTACTCATGTGTTTATATTTGGGGGCAAGAGATGTGTCCCACAATCGAAGAGTTCCAAGCTTTGATGGAATCCCGGCGTGACGAGGAAATCTTGCCCCAATCCCATTTTGGACACATCCAGGCTTTAGGAAGAATGTGTGGGTTCACTTTACACAATGCCCGATCTTTGGTTCACAACGGGGAGTTGGATATTCCCAGTTTGGTTTATTAGTTTTCTGATGCCGGTGATCGCAGTGACCGTCTATGGCAGAGTTTTCGGCAACATGCCCTCTACTTGTGTATGTTGGCTCATTTTTCTTCTTGCCCCTGGCTTCGAAAGGTCTAGCATTGGCTTGATCAAAGTGGCCCAAGGCTTGAAAGAGGGCAAGAGCTGCATTGGCTTGACACTAGCTGAGACTTTGATGGGCTTGGATGCTTTCCATCGCCGGGAGACAACCAAATTTGCAGGAAGTCCACTACTCTTACAGGTAATGTTTCCCACCCTTCTCACATATGTTTCTCACATCACTCGGCACTCAGGCTCTGTTTTTCTCTCAAAACCCTTTCTCACTTTTTCTCTCCACATACACCTCTCTATTCTTTAATCTCTCTTATTTTTCATCCCTCCCCAGATATGGCTCATGGATAGGTTGAAAGTAGTGGACACTTGCCCTGCATACTCAGAATGCGACTACTTCTTTCGCCAACGGCTAGTCGATTTCCCGAATGAGGGGTGTTGGTGCCATTGGATGTGCAATAGGTCTGCTGTTGACATTGCTTGGCGTTGCCCCTAGTTTGATCTGCCTGAGATGAGCTACAGCATGTCCCGGTAGCCTGGCATTCAATTGATTAGCTTAACACACTGTGTCTTCTACTTTCTATTTCGGTTCTGGCGTCAATTCAGACAGGACTAGACTTTTCCAAAAGAGGGAGTAGAGTACCCGTCTTCATTTCCAATCCGAGGCTCACAACTAGCTCGATATACCACTGCATAGAGGACAAGAGAATTTCTGGCTCCCGCTCTCAATTTCAGTTGCGCCCTTTCAGGAGAATGCATAGCTTGGCTTGAAGATGAGGCGCAAACCGGGCCTACTTTGGCATCTGAAGCTTCCACAAGCTCTAGGAGGAGATGCAGGAACACCTGACTCAACTATGCCCCAAGTTTATTGCTTTAATCTATACTTTCAAGTTTTCCTTTTGAATGTAATAAAAAGCAACTTCGATTTGTATCAAGAGGTAGAAAACTTTGTATTGAAATCAATGAAATTGAAGGTTGTGGGTACTGAAAATTTTCCTTTTGGTCCAAAAATGGTCTAAGTGGTAAAAAGATTAATTTGAACAAAAATCAACTTTTATTAAAAATTTTCAAAAACATTTTCGATATGGATCACAACTGGACACACCTAAAATCTATCTTTAAGATATACAACCCCGAATTGAACAAACGAAAAGTTGCCCCTTGTCTGAATAGCACTGCACTGTACTATAACCAGCTCTGATAGTGAAGATTACAACCGAACTCTTGGATGCAGAAAAGGCAAAGATACCTAAAACAATCTCATGGACACAGTTGATTTGGAAGTGTTTATGGCTGGACTTTAGAATGAAGTTGCCTACGTATCCTAAAGATGGGAATCAAGCCTTACGTAGTTCGGTTCGGGTTCACTCGGGTGTTAACACTCTCCTTTTGCACTCTAACTTTTGCCAAGGTCGCCCTTTCTGGGTTTTCAACCTTGCGAGCTCAGTTTTTCTTATTTCAAATTTTTGTGCTCTGACTTATGCCTAGGTCGCCTTTTCGGGTTTTCGGCCTAGCGAGCCTCTCAAGGGTAGTATTTCTTCAACTTGTCCATGTTAATTGGTTAGGAGAATTCAAGGCCTTGTAAGTCCATAAGAAAGATATCTCCACCCGACCAAATTGATTTGATGATGTAAAAACCAGTCCAATTAGGTCTGAACTTGCCCCTAGGGTTATGGATTGGAGCTCGGTTGTCTTTGAGCACCAAATCCCCTTCTTTCAGATTCTTGGACTTAACTTTCTTGTTAAAAGCCCTAGTAATCCTGCGTTGATATCCTTGGACATGGTACAGTGCTTTCAGCCTCCTCTCGTCAAACAACATTAGTTCCTCGAACCGGCTCTGCTGCCAATCCGCTTATGCTATCTGGCACTCAGCCATAACCCGCAGTGACGGAACCTTAACTTCAATCGGCAGAACAACCTCCATCCCACAAACCAGAGAATACGGAGTCACCCTAGTAGAAGTTCGAATTGATGTCCTGTAGCCCCAGAGAGCAAATGACAGCTTATCTGGCCAGTCCTTGTAGGTTTTCACCATCTTCTGTAGGATGTGCTTGATGTTCTTGTTGGCAACCTCAACAGCTCCGTTGGTTTGCGGCCGATATGTGGATGACTTATGAAAAGCCACGTTGTATTTCTCCAATAAGTCGATCACTTCCTTCTTGAAGTGGAAACCATTGTCCTAGATGATCTCATTCGGGACCCCATAATGACAGATAATATTATTCCTGATGAACTTGGCTACATGCGACGCTTTTAGCACTGCGTAGGATTGGCCTCGACCCCCTTTGTAAAGTAGTCTATTGCCACCAAGATATACTCATGCCCATTTGACCCCTTCGGAGTAACTGCCCCAATAACATCAATTCCCCAGACTGAAAACGACCAAGGTGAAGTCATATTCTACAGCTTCGACGGCGGGATATTCATGCGATTTGCATAGATCTGGCATTTGTGGCATCGCTGAGCAAAACCAATACAATTCTTCTCCACGGTTGACCAGTAGTAACCCTGCTTGAGAATCTTCCGAGTTAGCATTACTCTGCTCATGTGCGCTTTTACTCTTTTTTATCAACACACAGCTTATGCATTCCTAGATAGCCTCGTTTGTACAATTTACCCCCACAGATGACAAACTGAGCAGCCATTCGCCATATTGCCTTCTTATCTTTGGCATTTACCCTTAGCGGATAAGCCTCATTTCCCAAGAAGTTCTAGATATCATAATACCCGGGGTTTTGATGTTGTACTTCATCTATTGTGGCGATCAATTCGTAGGCCGACACATACCTTTGTTCAATAATGATCGGACGCATTCGGACTCTAAGAGGGATGTCTATCATGGAAGATAGAGTTGATAAATCGTCAGCGAACCTATTGTTCTCTCTTAACAAATGCATGAAGGCTAGCTTCTCAAACCTAGGAATCAGAACGCCCAGGGTTTGGTGATAGATTTTCATCCTTTCTTCTTTAACCTTCTAGTATCCTTTCGCTTGAGACACAACCAGGTTCGAGTCCCCAATGACAACCAACCATTTTGCTTCTAGTTCCAGGGCGGCTTCCAAGGCTGCGATACATGCCTCATATTCTGCTTCGTTGTTTGACACCTTGAATAGGAGTTTAAAAGCTAAAGGTATGTGGGAATTGTCGAGCGCTATCAGCAACACCCCTATCCTATACCCGTACTGGTTAGATGCTCCGTCAAAGTACATAGTCCAAATCTCTTCTTCGACCTGCAGAATTACCTCATCTAGGAACAGATACTCTACTGCTTCGTCTCCCTCCACTAGGTGATTGGCTAAGAACTCCACTACCGCTCTCCCCTTCACAAACTTGCGAGTCATATACTTCAAATCGAATTCGGAGAGAAGAAGCAATCAACAGGCTAGCCTACCCGTAAGTGCTGGTTTCTCGAAGAGATATTTGATGGGATCCAATCTCGAAACCAAAATTACGAACTGAGCTAACAGGTAGTGCCTCATCTTCTTGGTAGCCCATACCAAGGCCAAGCAAGCCTTCTCTAGTAGAGTGTAACGGATCTCATATTCCAGCATTCTTGCTCAGGTAATAGATGGCCTTTTCCACTTTATCCTCAGATTCCTACGCAAGCATACAGCCCATTATCGTGTCGATTACTGACAAGTACAAAATCAACAGTTTCCCGAGCTCTAGCGGTGACAACATGGATGGGTTCTGTAGATACTACTTGATCTGCTCAAAAGCAACTTGGCATCGATCATCCCATTGGAATTTCTTTCCTTTCTTCAAGAGACCAAATAGTGGTTCACAAGTTAAGGTTAATTTTGCGATAAATCGTCTTATGAATTGCACTTTACCCAGAAAGCCTCGTACCTCCTTTTCAGTCCTTGGTGGTGGCATTTCTAGTATGGCCTTGATTTTTGGAAGGATCGACTTCAATGCCCCTTTGCGTAATCAAGAACCTCAGCATTTTCCCTGCTATGACGCCAAAAGTACATTTCTGAGGATTCAGTCACAACCGATACTCTCTGATCCGTTGGAAAATTTTCTTCAAGGTGGTGTAGTGGCCCTCTCTTTCCTTGGACTTGACAATCATGTCGTGCACATACACCTACACCTCTTTGTGGATTATATCATGTAAGATCGTAGTTGCAGCCCGTTGATAAGTAGCCCTAGCATTTTTCAAACCAAACGGCATCACCCTGTAGCAGTAGGTTCCCCACAGCGTGGTGAAGGCAATCTTCTCCGTATCTTTGGGTACCATCAAGATTTGGTTGTACCCAGAAAACCAATCCATAAATGAGAGCAACGCATGGCCTGCAGTGAAGTCCACCAATTCGTCGATGTGTGGTAGAAGAAAGTCGTCCTTCGGACTAGCTTTGTTCAAATCTCTGAAATCCACACACACCCGAATTCTGCCAGCTTTCTTCGGCACTAGAACAACGTTGGCCAACCAAGTAGTATACCAGATACTAGCAAGAACCCTGCATCTATCTGCTTGGTGACCTCTTCCTTGATTTTTAGAGCCCAATCCAAGCGTATTCTCCCAAGCTTCTGCTTGACAGGTCGGGCCTCAGGGTCAAGAGGGATCCGGTGCTGTACAATCTCAGGATCCATTCCACGCATGTCTTCGTAGGACCACGCGAAAACATCTTTGAAATCTTTTAATAAAGCGACTAAGTGCTCGCGTTCCTCCAAAGACAACGTGGGCTCGATCTGGACCGGACGCGGATCCTTCTCATTACTAACATTAATTGAAGTGATTTCATCAACCAAGGGTTTTACAAACCTCTCCTCCTCTTGATCAATCAAATGTTTCAAAACCGGAAGAATTTCTTCCTCGTTGTTTTTATCAAAGTTTTGAAAGTCCTGATTAATGCAATACACAAGTGGCACAAAAAAGTACTTAGAAACAGTAGTGGAACCATTCTCATTCACAACTTCCAGTTCGTCCAATTCCTCGGTTATAACCAACTCAAAAGAAAAGGAAAAAGACGACCGGGACAAAACAACGGCATCCGAGTTATCAACCCCAGGAATACTGGACTCTGACTCAGAAGAACTAGAATCTGATTCCGACTTCACAGACTCTATGGAATCAGATTTCGGTTCACTACCTGATTCAGAACTGTTGGACAAAAAGCCCTCCTCAAACTGCTAAACAAGGGAGGGTGCGATAGATACATCCAGAATACCGGAAGAAGGGCCCACAGTTGATTGATCTCCAATCATAGATACAGAGAAGCCATCCCCTAAGCTCTTTGGTGTGATTTGAGGATCCGAGATGAGACAAGCCAGCGCTGCTCCTATCTCGAGTTCTGTGCCATCGAACTCATCCTTTATGCACTATTCAGCCTTAGCCGATAGGTCAGTCTGCTCTTCTGCAACTTCATCCCCTTGCAACTGTAGGTCGAAAAAGATCTCAAAGTCGGGCAAACGACGCTTTTCAGAATTTAACCATGGCTCAGGAAAGCCACAAAATGGAAAATCTTCCCTCTTCTGGACAAAGTGGCCGTTTAGGGTTCCTTGAAGGGGTCTACGTACAAGCTCGTAGGGCCTCTCACTTTGCTTAGCCTTGGCTCTTCCTGCCATTTCCTTTCCCTTTCTTACCCAATCCTCTTTGGTAGGCATGTAATCTAGACCAAAGGTATAAAGGTTGTGTGGCACTTCGGCCAATGCAACGACGCCCTTCCGGCCGCTGCTTCCCAATCCCATTCCAGGTACATGTTGTAGCTTATTCATGAGGTAGATGGATTGAGCACTGACATATAACCCCTCATCAATAGCCAGAATATCTTGCACTACCCGGGCCTTGGCCAAGGTGAACCCAGACAAAAAGACATCCTCTTCACCGTGTACAATTTCCAAGACCGGTCTAGTAACCTCCAGCGACGGAAGTATGGAAGAGTTCCCAAAAACAATATCTACCCCTTTCCCATGGGGGTACTTCAACATCTGATGTAGAGTGGAAGAGACAGCTCTTACTTGGTGCAGCCATGGCCGTCCAAGGAGTAAATTAAAGGTGGCTGGAATATCCAGGACGTGGAATTCAATGTCCCATTGTGCCGGGCCAACCTGAGTTCTAATCCGAACTATCCCCATCACTTCCCAACTTGTATTGTCATAAGCCCAAATCACTTGGGTTGTCGGTACAAAGTCTGCCAGTTTCAAACCGATAGCATAGGCCATGCGCGACGGACACACATTAATTGCAGACCCAGTATTAACCAAGACAACTGATATCCACTTCTCTTTACATTCCACAGAGATGTACAGTGGCTTGTTGTGCTCAGAGCCCTCAGGCGGCAATTCGTTATTTGTGAAAGTCAAAGTTGGTGAGGCACCACTCGGGAAAACTAGTTCCACTAACTACTCAGGGGTTGTGTCGATGGAGAGCTTAACCTTATCCATTGCCGATAGGACTGCTTGTCTATACACCCGTGAAGCCGTGAGCAATCCCCACATGGATATATCTGCCTGAATTTTCGTCAGCTGCTTCAGTACAGATTCTTCTTTTAGCAGTTTATCTTTCTATTTCTCAGCTTCCTTATCTTTCCCTGATGCTTCTGTTTAGTCGAGGTGGCGGGGCTTAAAGTACCGCCCACTCTAAGTCATGTGATCAACTTCCTTGGTATACCATGTATCGTCTGGTGGATTCTGTCCCCAATCCTCATCCGTGTGGGCGAGATGCAAATCCTCATCTTCCCACCACATTCCTTCGGCAATCGACAGGCAGCTGTCTGGTTCCGTTGTAAGCATTCTTGTATCCACAACACAGTCAGTCCCCATAAGACCTTTGACTTTTCTAACCTTATGATGATTCTCAGTTCTTTCCTGTTCGAACCGCTTTAGCGTTGCCTCCTGTTCTATATCGGCTGTGCAAGCACTACCCAATTCTTGAGAAAAATTCTTAGTACCGGTGCTCTCCAGCAACTTCCGCTTGTTGTCAACCGTTCCGGCCGTTGGAGCAATCCCCGCTTCTGACTGTTCTTGCTTTGGTTAAGACCCCTCATCAACATCCGGCTCATTACTAAGCCACCTTGTATTATTCGTTGATCCGTTCATATCAAACCAGCCAATCTGTACATTCCCCAGATCCTGTTCATCAAAGAACTGTAGATTACTGATGTCCTCCTCAAGCTTAGCTAAGTCATCTAGTCCCTGGCTTGGCTCGTCCTCCCGGACTACATTAACCACCATCCCCATCGGTAATTCCATCCCTGGCTTGGCCTGATCAGCTGGTACAATGTAATGACAGGGGTTGTATGCTTCCTTAATTAAGCCCACAGAGCCCTCAGGCATACCTTTTTCTACTATAGCCACCACCACAGGTTCGGGTTGAGATATGGATGCCCTCATCATGCACAAGTCTGTGCCTTCTGGGATGAACAGCGCCGACTTAGGCAGGTGGGAGGGGGTAATGTATAAGCTAGGGTCATATGGGACGGCCATTGTTTGGATAAGGTTTACTTGTCTGGGTGGAAAAGAGGGTTGGTTATGTGGTGGGAGAGGATTTGTAGTGACGTTAGGCTTCTCAGGAGGCGCTATCACTTTGTTGTCAATGAGATCCTGAATCTCATGACGGGGTCTAAAGCATAGGTTGGGATCATGACCATGCTACTGGTGGAAGGCGTAATACTTGGCTGAGTTGTGTGTAGGAGGGAAGAGATTAGGCAATGGGCACGGCTCTAGGGGCTTCAAATGCTCTTTTTTTATCAGGATCCCCAAGGCTTTAGATAGAGACATGTAGAGTGAAGTAAAAACCCTCTGGCCCCGGGGTGGGTACTTTGTAGGTTGTGGGGTAGTTTCGGATATACTAGTAAAAGGGGTGGCTGTTTTCGGTGTGGTGGTGACCATACCAACATCAGAGGTCCTTGCAGCTGCATTACTACTCATAGCCGCATTTGAACTACGTGTAAAAGCCCTCTTGGGCTACTCCTTTTCATGGTCAATCAGACCCTGTTTCATCGATTCTCTATCTATACCCCTATCTCATGAAGGTTAGCAAATGTAGGTAGGGGTAGGATTATCATCTTTTGCAGCAGCTTCAGTTGCAGATTACGAACGACCATTCATATCTGGTCCTTCTCAACTAGCCTGGTGGTCATCATGGAGGCCTTCACCCTCCACCAAATGACGAAGTCGGAGAAGCCATCATTCGGCTCTTGTCAAGTAGTCTCGAGATCACGAGTTGTGACTTCGATTTGAGTGTTATAGAAATATTGGGCGATAAAGGCCTCAGCCATCTGTAGACGTCCCCGAACGTCCCAGGAGGATGAATCCCGTTCTGTTCGTTTGTGTGGCTACTACAGTTCAGGACTCAATTGTCACGGTTCTTTAATCTGAACCAAAGAGTCCAAATCTGGCAAATCGTTTCGAGAAAATAGATTTTTAGAAAAGAAGTGCCAAACATGGACTGCTTTGCCAGATACAGAGTCGCCAACTAAATATTTTATTTTGGGGGAATTTAGGAAACCCTGACTCAGTGCCAAAGGCCATGTGTCCGTCATCACCAAAGTTGCCTCGGCTCGGGAACTTTGGTACGATTGGGGAAGGTCAGCTATGAGCACCCCCTCTCACCCAATCAAAGATCGGCCTCTACTAACCGTGATATCTTGTTTTGAAAACACTATATGCTCTTATTCCGGTTATTAGCCTAGAATTACTATGTTATGCGCACAGCAAACAAGTATAGACCAAATTGCCTAAATTGGAACAAAACATTTCATGTTTGTTTTGAAAATGGTTTGCTACTCGCAAGTAGGCTAAAATGCAGGTTTTGCCACCCTTGAGTGGGCTTAAAACTCACAGTTTTAATGTATTATTCCAATTCAAGTAATTCGACCTCCACCCACAGGCATTCAAGCAGTTTATATCACATAAGCATCTAGCCACATGGTAAGCATGTTGTCATGTTAACATTCGCACACATGCGGTATGCTAAAGCATAAAAAGCTTACCTAGTACTCCAAGCCAAAACAGAAACTAGTTAGCAATCATATGCATGATCCTAGTTCATGTTAAGATGGCTAATGCAACACATGCAAGATACAACTACAATAGGCTCGGCTATCCTAAAGATGGCATGTGAAATGCTGCAATTAACAAGTACTCAACTTGTAATTGAAATATAAATGTAGTTAGCATGATGTACCGAGCCCGGTGCGTGTAAAACAAATGTATGGATACACACATGCATAGCATAAGGTATGCTAATTTAAATATGCCCTAGTCTACCATCATAAGCGGGTAAATAAAAGGGAAGAAAGACGTGGGATTGGAAGACATGCATACACTCACCCACACTTATTACACAATACGCCCTCACACGGAGGGACCGGAAGAATAATACAGTCCGAATAAATAATACTAAATTAATTATTACAAAACTCCTAATTAATTAACAAATTTAATGCAAAATTAAAATGGCCATATCCTCGCCTTCGAAATGTTTGGATGATGCATGCTCGACTCGTACTGCCTGGAAGCTCGCTACCATAGCATTGCTGCCTCTGTTTTCACTGCCTAGCTCCTCTGAAGACTACACAAGTCTCAGGACAGGTTCTATGCACACTGTGGAACACCACCGGCTGGGAGGAATAGCCACCGGCCATAGGAGATTGCCACCGGCCACTGATAAATCTATCGGCCATTCATTGATGGCCGGTTGGCACTAGAGATGGCCGGTCGGCCAAAACTTCCTGCAGAAATCAGTTTTGACAACAACAGAGGGCAAGCAGTGTATGGCATGGAATTTCAAGCAAATGTAAGCATGGCCACACTCCCTATCATGCAATGGACTCAAGGGAGCATGGCCCTCGACTCTCTGGTCATCAATTATGCATGATGGCGTAAGAGGCCAAGTTTGCCATTCAATGTAAATGCATGCAACAATCAAATGAAAGCTAACACCTTATCATATTGAGATCAAAGGCATCGGCGAATGAGGATCGAGACGTGTTTTGTCACTTAGAGTACAAACACTCCTCGCCCCTCAAGTTTGGCTTGACACCCCAAACCAAACAAATGCAATGCACATATGCCAACTCAGCTCAAAGATGCAACATGAAGCTAAGTAAGTAAGGCATGCCAAATGCAATGCAAACTAAACATGCTAATGTACAATGTACTAAAGCATGCAACATGCAATGCAGTAAACATGAACGAATACTCAATGGGACTAACATGTGGTAACACATAATGAGCCAAATACGTAATAAACATATAACAAACATGTACTGGTGGACTTAAACCATAAAGGGCAGACCTCAGCCTTGCCATAAACAGTGGCCAAAATGCCCAAAAAGATGGGCCAATGCTTATGCAAACATGCACACCAATGGGTCCAAGACAAGGGGCATTCTACCACGACTACCCCAAGCACTCATGGCATGAACTTTCCAACACAAAATAAAGTTTCAATATGCAAAATGACCCCCCAAAACCCACCGATATGGCAGCCCCAAAACTTAAACACTTAAGCACGTACAATGGCCCCTTTTCAAGGCACAACAAAACAATTCTTCAAGGTATGAAAGGGATGATAAGTGCAGGCATACAAGCATGAATTAGGGACTGAAATGGCATGTGAGATGACCCCAAATCACTTAAACAACCTAACCCAAGCATGCTCATGATTCTCATAACCAATGCCAACATGCTAAAATGCTTAAGGAGCCATACAAAGCATATCAAATATGACCAAACCAGCACCTAACAGACCCTAAGCATGGAAAAAAATGACCAAGAACTTCACAATGTAAAGTCAAGACATGAGTGCATGATGGTCAAATGTCATGATACATTTCTAGGCAAAATGAAGGGACACAAAGCAAGTACAAAATGCATGCTAAGGGTCAACAAACCAACATGTAGCAGAGATATAATACGACCCAAAACACCCAAAAAGCCTCTGAAATGGAGTCATAAACAACTAAGCATGCATGCTATCATATTGAGTAAAAAACATGGATAAATGAGTCACAAAGGGGAAAGGGGTGTCCCTTCCCTAAACAAGACCTCAAACCTCCTTCTTTACCACTAAAAATCCACTGGATTTCAGTGGTGAGAAGACCAATACACAAGAGTAACCAAGGCTTAACAAAAGGAGCTCCAAAAGGGCCAAACAAGGCCTAAGAAGGAGAGATCGACCCCAAACCACAAAACAACCTTAATGAAGTATCTTAAGCATGAAAATACAAGACTTTTTTCAGTTATACACAAAGCCTAAATCAGCATGCAAGACAGGTAAAAAACTAGTGCAAAATTGGGAAATCTAAAGTGAAAAGATTACCCTTGAAGAACTCTTGATGAACAGCAAGGCCAACCACCTTCATTTGGTCAAAATCAGTCCAAAAACTCAAAAACAAACCCTCAAAGCCTCTCAAGGTCAAAGTATGGTGTAATGGTGTGTGTATTAGTGCAAAACCAAAGTCAAAACACACCTTTTGGGCTTCCAAACACACAAAAATGATGAGAGAGAGAGAGACAGATATAGAGAGACAGAGAGAGTATATGACAGATGTATATATGTATAAGCTCTGGTTTTTTGTTCTAACGCTAACAATGGAGAAGGAGGAAGCCTTATATAGGCAATGGAGATGTTTTAAAGCTTCTCCAAGAAGCTAAACTAAAAAGAGTCAAAGGGGGCAAAAAGGGCAAGGCTTTTTGAGGAACCTGGGACAGCTGGCCAAGCTTCTTGAGGAAGCTTTGACAAAGGGTCAAGCTTCCTCAAGAAGTTAGACCAAAAAGGGTGCAAAAGGTGCATAACAACCACATTGTGCACGGGGAAGAGTGTTGGTGCATTCCAGCTGGCACAGCTGGCATACACCATGCCTGAAGGTTGCAAAAGGTGCATACCGACCAGCAAAAGAGGTCACCGGCCAAACAAAGTGCCGGCCGACCACATAAAGTGCCGACCGGCCATTGGTATCAAGAAACCATGGCCGATGGCAACAATGAATGGCCGGTGAGGCAAAGGGAAGGCCGGTGGGGTGTGGGGATGGCCAACAAGCCATTCTCTGCCCCTCAAAGCAAAAGCACAAGCATTTGGTGCAAAACCAAACACAAAACAAACTAGTTGAGAGATCCTGAGGCAAGGCGCGCTGCCGAGGCCTCCGGGAACTCAAAACGAACACGAACATGGATGATCACCGGGTGTTCCAACGGTGACGTACAAGTCTTAAGGACGGTCAAAAATGGGGTGTCTACACCATCTCTTCACAGAATCTTCTAGTTTAGCATACCAAATAGCCGTAGTACCCGACAGGGTCTGGCCAAAGAGGGATAGCTTCTGCAATCTAGTCAGGCCCATCGGCCGCAGAATATCTGAAAATAGCCGCAAGTGGACCATGGGATCACCCGAGTCGTCGAAGCGGTCTATGTGTGGCATTTTAAATCTATCCGGCAATGTCACTGCCGAATCTGTATAGCCGTCCTCTATATCTGGGATCAAGTTGACACCTTGAGCTCTCTTAAAAAGCTTCTCAAGCTTGCTGACTTTCAAAACGGTAGGATCGACCTCGAACTCATAGCGGTCTATGTTTTCTTTATAAATATGATGAGCTTCTGTATGTTATATCTGAAATTGAATCTTTAATAATAGTTTTGGTAATGGAATCCGAGTAATAAAAAGCGGGGCGTGACAGTCCAATTAGGATTACTGTACCTTAATTTCTAGGAATAGTTTATTCTTTCTAGGTATAGTTTTAATTTAGTGGTTCTATAATTATTTGCTGATTCTCTCTCATGTAGTTAAGCCTGTAAAAGAAATTCAACCAAACACATCAACTCCACATGAGTCCAATTAGGATTAGTCTACCTTAATTTCTAGGAATAGTTTATTCTTTCTAGGTATAGTTTTAATTTAGTGGTTCTATAATTATTTTTTGATTCTTAATATGAGTAAACTTTTTTTTTCCTCTCTTCCTCTCTTTCTATCGATTATTGTGTTTTTCAAGTTTTTGTTCTTATTTAAAGTTCATGTAACTTATAGCAAGTGACATTAAGTTTGACTAATATAATTTCAATTACTTTTTCTCATTTTTTTTTCATTTATTTTCCTCCAAAGAAATCATTAATCTATTTAAGGTATACAACTCAATCATAAAGTCTGATATATTTTTGTTTAGTAAAATTGAAGTTTTGTCTGTCGATTGGCTTATGTCGATTAACCTTAATAAACTTTTTTGCTAACAGAACTTTATCAAGCCGAGTTTAAGGCTACACAAGTTCAACTCAATTAATAAACAAATTTTAAAATGGAGCATGAATTATTCATGAACTACTCAATTCATTTGTATCCCTACTTACAAATTAGTAGTCAAAAAAAATATGATTTTAGAAAAATTCAATAATACAAAGACTCTAGTTTTAATTTTTTGTAAATCAGTATCAATTGACTTGACCGATTAATCCAAAAGACTAATTCCACCATTTAGTAATGGACCCAAGTAAAAGTTTTAATTTTTTATAATCTTATGTTTTAATTTATTATAATGTTAGTTATAACTAAATTATGATATATTTTTATTTTAAAACATCACATAATGACGGTGAAAGTTGGGTAAAAAATTTCAAATAAGTAGTTTTTTAGAAATTACATTTAACCTGGTACAGTTCAAAAGTTTTTACAAGGGAATCAAATATAATTTAAAAATTTTACTCTTATACGTTTATGGAATAATTAGATACAAGTCTCGTTGTGCTAGGATAAATCTCACTGAAAATTTTTTATTTCAGACAGTGGATATTCCAGAAATTTCTATCCAGATAGACATTCAAAAACTTACACTTCACAAATTTACTAATTTAAACTTCCCAAATTACACAAAAAAAATTCTAATATTTTAATATCATTGTTCCAACCTAAAAATATAAATACATAAACCTTTTACAATTGCAACCAACAAGATTTTATATTTTAAAATCATTATATAATATATTTATTATCAATACTATAAAATATTCATCCACTAATATGTCATTAGAAAAAAAATAAATAAATTAAACAATGAATGAAACCCAAAAAACAAAACATGAGATTCTATAAATCAATAAACAAAACATGAGGTTTTATAAATGGAATAATGTTAGACAAACACACCCGTGGATGGCATTGGAGATCTAAAACAACGGCTACAAGCGTAGTTTTTTGTCTCCTAGTAACTAGGATTAAGGTCTCGTTTGGGAATATGCTATTTTAGTAATTTTTTAATTTTTTATGAAAATATATGTAAAAAAGTAGAGAGGATGATGTGACAATTTATAATAACTTTTTAATTTTTTAGCTAAAATAGCCACTCCCCAAACGAGGCCCAAGCGAAGATGCCATGTATATTTTGGCTTCAACGTAGTCATAGGATATCCATTAGCCTCCGTTTATTTTAAGAGGTAGAGAATAGGGATGATTGTTAGTGAGAAAATTGATAGTGAAGGAATTAAGTAAAATTATGTTTATTTGATGATAGTTATTAGTGTAGGAATTGTTAAATTATTTTTATATAAAATAATAAAACAAATAAAAAAAATATAAAAAAATTAAACATTAATGTTTTAAAAAAAATTCCCAACATGTAAAAAAATATAAAAAAAAATTCTAATTCCCTCACTATTTTTCTAATACCCCCTCCACCTCCTCCTCCTCCTCCTCCTCCTCCATCCCAATCCCCCTTCCAACCTCCATCTCAAACCCCTCCACCATCCTAATCACTTCTCCAACTTACAAACAAACACAACACTAAATAATCCGCCTCCATCCTAATCCCCTCCCATCTATTACACCCCAAAACAAACAGGGCCTCAGTTTGTGGCATTTCAATATTTTGAAAAATTTGGTCAAAATCTTTTCATAATAAAACTTTAATACATTAAGAACAAGTACAAAATATTTTTTTGAAAATTCCAACACATACCACTATTACCAAAATATCCTTAGTGACTAATTTAATATTTTAAACTTTAAAATGATATAACTTTTGATCTAAATGTTGGTTTTTAATAAAATAATATTTTTAAAATTATCTCATCAAGATCTATTAAATATGATCTAGATTGAGTATGAAATTATTTTTTTTAAAAAACTGTCGAAATTGACAAATAGTAAAATTTTACTCTATCATCAACTTGAATAGCATGTTGAATAGCATCACGTATGTCATTAGTGAGATACTTGTCCCACCATGATTTAAGCATTCCGATAAAATTAGAAGCAAGAAGGGAGACTATCTCAGGTTGAATATAATCAGGATAATTACTAAGATAACTATTAGCAACTATAGACATATGGTTTACCTTTTAGAGGATTTGATTTTCGCTAAGACCATCAATATTTCATTCATATAATTTTTTTAACAAAAACGAAAAATTGATTATTAATATTAGTTTCTTCAAATTGAATATCAGGTGGTGTGGGTTTAGTATACCAATTTTTGGTAAGAGTAGTAGGATTAACCTTGGGGTGTACTATCCTATTAAGATTAGTAGACTAAAATTATTTTTCTATTAATCTTATTTCATAATCAGAGCAGGCGGATGACTCATTATTAGTGTCGAGAATAGGTTGTTGAGTGATAACTAATACACATTTATCCTTGGAAGGTTTAGTAGAGGATGTGGCAATTTTGTTAAATATTTCTTCTATTGCGTCAATTGTATGAGTATCTTGTGTGACTAAACTAAGCTTGCGGCGGTCACTAGGTAAATTGATAAGCGGCTTCTCAATAGTTTTACTAGTGGAAGTGTGATATTTGAATCATCATCAAAGGTTGTTTCAATTTTATCTAATTTTTTACCAACAGTTTTTAAATATTGATTAGTATGATTATTTTGTTCAATAACTTTCTTAATTTCACATTCATCACCAGGTATTTTGAAAGGCGAAGCATTAATAGTTGATCCTTTATGTTCAATTAAAATCGTTTCAAGAGGAGGATGACTAGAAGAAACAAAAGTTTTAGTAGAAGTTTTCCATTATTTTTTGTTATAGTATTTACTTGTTGGTAATTTTCAAGATAGTGAAAAAATTGGATTTTAGTTCAATATTCTAACATAAACATATTCCATGATTTAAGTATCGTTGACCTTTGTTTTTTAGTATGTGTAGACCTATAGGTTTCTCATTTGGATTTATTTTCTTTATATTTAAATTCTTCATAGAGATTATTTAGATTAGGTGCGAAATCGGTGTGAATGAGGGGTTGACTTCAAAGTCTATTTGAGTCGGAGATTCTTGAGACTCATCATCATCATCTTCTTGAATTTGTGTAATGAACTTGATTTTTTTTTTAAAGCCCAGTGCATAAATTAATTGAGCAAATAATTAGATTGGACTGCTGTGTAAAATTTTGCGTGAAAATAGTCTAATTCTATATTTTTTTAAAAGACTAGTTCCTTATCACAGAAAATTTGGAGTATTTATTTTATGAAAATTTGCGAATTGATTGGTGTTCAGTTTAGTTTATAGCAGAATTTGATAATGAGTTTTGAATGTTTAGACATAACTTGAGATAAAGTTTGTTGAGTCTATTTTGGTATATAATTGGGCCATGTTTAGCTTATGAGTGTGAATTTAATTCAAAACCCATGATTTAGATTCAATTTAATATGAGTTTGTTTATGACTTATGTTTAATTGTTTGGTCTTTTTTAATTATGTGATTGGTAATGAATATCTTGAGAGTTGTTATTATTTATTATATAAAATATAATAAATATTTAAAATTTGAATTTATAATATATATCATACGGTGAAAAATTATATATTTTTATAATAAATAAAAATAGATATATATCTCATAATGAATAAAAAATTATATTTTGTGACATTTTTATGATAAGATAAAACTATATCATTTTATGGTTTATAATATAAATTTTATAATATTATTATAAATATATTTATATATGAGCAGTGCTTGCTACACCGATGAAGTCGCTTTTGATGAGGTGTCGCGCCTAATCGGGTTCAAACTTAAAAAAAAGAAAAAAAAAAAAAAGAAAACAATTTTTTTTAAACCAATAATGCACTGCCACCTCACTGGGGGTGACCCCCAGCTGGGTGTATGGCTCATTTTGTATTTATATATATATAATTTTTCTCGGAGAAAAAGAAGAATCCACGTGGGGTTGTCTCTCCCATCCCTCCTCATTTCATTTTTCCCCATCCCTTATCTTCACTTTCCTAACTTTTCATTTCTTGGACTTCGTAATCCGGCAGAGAAGAGAGGTGAGGCTCTGCTTCTCTCTCAAACTTTTGAACAAATAATTTTGGTTAACATTTCATAGGCCCTGTTTGTCAGCACTTATTTTCAGCTTTCAGCTTAATTTAAGCTGTTTTGATATGTTTGGTTTAGCTTATGCTTAGCTTATAGCTTTGTGGAAGTCAGAAATTACGTGGATTCATTTGGATATGCTTTGAGAATAAGCTGAAAATCAGCTTAAGCTGAAAGTTATAAGGTATAAGCTGTTTGGGCATAAGCTATAAGCAATCTCCCACAGCTCTGCCAAACAGGGCCATAAGATTGGAGCTAGATCAGCTTAGATTTTGAAAAACTTTTGTGAATAATAATTGGAGAGCTCATCATACTCTTTCTAATAGTAGTCTCGAATCAAAAATACGATGAGGTTTACATTCAAGATCTGCTTTTCATTATTTGAGGAGGGTCTTTTTTTTTTTTTTTTTCATATTATTGTTTTAAAATTTTGGGTAAATTACTAATAAGTCCTACTTTTGAGACTTATTACCCATTAAGTCCTGTTGATAAATTTATTAAGTGATAAAGATAAATTTATCAGTCTTTTATTTTTATGAATAAATTTATAGTGATAAATTTATCAGTCTCTTTGTTTTTATGAATAAATTTATAGTGATAAATTTATCAATCTCTTATTTTTATAGAGTTAAATTTATTAGTTAGGACCTGTGGGTAAATAAGTCTAGTTAATAGGACCTATATGTAAGTATCCCTTAAATTTATATTACAGATATTTTCAGAGGTATTACATATATATGATTCTCAAATTTCATTTGAATAATTTTTGGAAGAAAAATTATGTAAAAATATTAAGAATATTGATATTTTATAATTGATTTGGAAATATCATCTTGTATTAGTAATATTTGTTAAAAAAAAATATGAAAATAAATTTAATAGTTGTTTGGTTTGTATCTACATTATATTATGACTAGATAATTTATTTTGAAAAAAATAATGTTGAAATATTATCTCATCTTTTATTTTATTTTTGAGAAAAATAAATTGATATTGATAAATATTATATGAATTGTTAAGTTGGGATTATAGAGTTATTTTGGGAATATAAATTCTAAAAATGTTATATTCATGATATTTTATGAAAGGTAATTTGTTGATGATTAAGTTGTATTCATTTTTGTGAAAATTAAAATATGAAATGAGGACTTTTGAACTTTCAACTTTAAAAAGTGTACTCTTGGGCATATTTCAAAATTTTTGATGTAATAAATATCATGTTGATTAGTTAATTTTAGAAAAATAGTGAAATTGTTATTAGTAGAGAATTTGGAAAAATTAACTACTTAAGTAGCTTGGTATGACATATGGTTATGTTTGAAGGATGAGACATGTTAAGTTATGTTTGGTATTATTTCTTTTGGAAAAATGTGAATATTATAAACTTGCTAATTTAGTGAATGAAATTAGTTTGGTTAAAAGTTTATATCCTTTATGATTAAAAGTGTGTTATTGAGATTATATCATAATGTTTAATAGAGTAGGATGGAAATGGTAATATTCAACAAGTATGAGATTTGGTGAAAATCATATTGGTTATCTAGGTTGAGGTGGAACAAAGTTGATTGAAAGTTTTGTGTGAGTCAAAATAATTGGGAAATTGATTATTAGTTTTAATAATTGGAATATGTTAATAAGTTATTTTTGTACCTCAAATTCATATATAAGATACTTGATTTGTAAATTGATAGTTTGGTTAAATTAGGAGTTGATTACCTATAATCTTGCTATTTGATGTATTTTCTGTATATAAAATTGCATGTGGGTATTTGAAAGTGAGAAAGCCCCAATTTGTGAAAAATCCTAAATGTTAATGTTTTGGAAGTTGTTGGATTATTAGGAAAAGATTATGTTTGGTTTTAAAATTATGGATTTGATTGGAAAACACTTACGAAACTTTTGGAATATCGGGTATTGGTTACTCCTTCGAAATGTTGAGTTTGATTGGAAATTATATTAGTCTTGAAAATTTATCTTTAAAATGTGGAATATGGATTGTTTCCAAGTGTTGGGAATCATGGGGGATTACAAGTTATGGTTGTATGTTGGATTGTATATCTATGTTGTTATCTTTTCATTAATGCATTAGAGATAACTGTTTTGGCTATCGGTGGAGGATAATATTGATTGTTGTAGAAATTGTATGAGGATTAGGTGAACGGAAACTAATTTCTCATACACATTGCATGTAACATTGTTGCATACTTAATCATTGGAAATGAATTGTTTTGAGAAAAGTAGGTGAATACTTTGGTGAATTTGGGTAAGAGACGTGGTTACTTCAAATTAAATTCGCTTGTGTGTCCAAGGTGAAAATCCTAAAAACCGCGCGTATACATGGGTACCGATCCCACGGACGAAACTTTCGTGAAATGGCAATAGTAGTGCTTTTATAGCCTACGTTTACATGGGTGCTGATCTCACGAACGAAATTTTCGTAAAATGGTAATAGTAGCACTTGTATAGCCTACGTTTACATGGGTGCCGGTTTATGATTTCCTGCGGATGAAATTTCCGTGAAACATTATGTTTGATAAAGGTTCCCAGTGTGTGTACTTACCACCTGTTTTCTACTTTAAAGAAAAGACATGCATATAACTCGTATTATAAACTTTGGCATCGCATCCGTTTTGAAAAGGATATCTTGTTGACATTGAAGCATGTAAATTTATTTAAGTTAACTAGTTATGGTTAATTAATTAAATTTGAATTTAAGGAATTAGGTAATATGAGATTGTTTGGTGAGCAAGTGGTTTGCTCACCCCTTGCCTGTATATGTGTATAGGGAATGCTTTTTGGATTTGAAGATCAAATAGTTGGTTTTACCATTTCATAAGTGTAATGTAGTGATGAATTGTAATACTTCATTTGTTTATTTGGCTGAGTGCTATTTTTTGTAAATAGTAGTGTCTTCTCTTTTATTGGAAGCTTTGAGGCATTCCATTTGTAATGATTATGTTATATTAATTGAGATACACGGAGAGTGGATTTATGGTTTCATTCATGGTATTTTTTTGTATTGAGTTGTGAAAAGTAAAGAAAATAGTCATTGAAAAAGACTTTTATAATTAATTAAGTGAGAATAAAGGTATTTTTCTAAAACCGCATGCTTGGGTTATTTAATTTCCGCTTAATTGATCTTTGAAAATCGGGATGTTACAATTTGGGTTTGTTTTGAATAAACAAGTTTACTAATCTGAGATATTGAGGAGTTATCTATTCTTTTTAATTTACTTTGTGATTCTAAAGGATGTCTATCTTTTCTAGTAAATAAAGATATACTAAAAATTTCATCTTCGTCATTGAGTTGAGAAGATTGACTATTTCGTGAAGATTAATGAGAGTCATATTGTAAACGTAGACAATTAAAACTTATTTTGACTAAACCATCACTATATTGTTGAATATGATTTAAATCATTAATATCATGTTGAATTTTGTGAGAATAATTTTCATTTACAGTTAACCAGTTTTCACAGAGAGTTATTTCACTACAGACTGTGGGTCTTGGGACGTCAACATTAGCATCAGAAGTACTACTTTGAATAAGTAAGATTTTATCTTTTGGACTTTTGACTAAAGCATGAACATTAAGATTAGTCTTCATACATTTATAATAAATTTGATAAATTAAATCAAATATATTGGGAACCAGCAAGTATATTTGTAAATTCACTAGAGGTTTGAATATTTAATGTTAAAGTTCTGACTATGCGAGGACCAGAAAGACTTAAAGCAAAATTAGGAAAGCAATTAAAATGGATTGCTCCTCTGTGGAGACCAGATTCCATCATACCCAACATACTAGTTTGGTAATTTCTAAATCTAGCATCTCTTAAGAATAAAAGAATAGATGAATTTATGCCTAGAACGGTTAATGGTTTGACTACAACCTGTATTAATCTTATATGAATAAAGTTGTGACCTTTAGATTTAAGTTTTCTTATAGATTCTTTGGTTAATAAATGACATGTTTCATGTATTTTAGTTAAAGCATAAACTTGTTCAACAATTTTTTACTTGTAGAGTAACTTTAAAAGAGGATTGTAGAAAACTTGTTTTATAAATTTCTTTAATTGGTACTTTCGGTATATTCCATCATAAATCTATTTTTAAATCTTAGAATTCATGTTCTTCTTCGTTCACTAGATCATGTATAGAAGCAAATGAAATTCTAGAGTTGACTGAAGAGTTACTTTTGAAAAAACGACTCATGATTCTAAAATCTATAAATTTAATTAGAGATGATCTAAATTCTTTGTTGACTTATAATGTTTTCACTTACCATGTTTTTGCTCATATCCTCTCCGGGAATCCTTATATCCTTCATCTACCTAACCAAAGGACTAACATTGGATGTGGGATGAAATTTGGGTCGCTACTAGCAAAGTGGAAAACGTTAGATAAGTAGAAGAATAAAGAAGACTTGAACAAATTATAGAAATAAAATGGAGACGATTAATCAAAAGATAACTAATCAATGAGCGACTAACAACAACTTGGCTCTGATACCAAAGAGAGAGATAGAGCAGCAGAGACTTACAATAAATGGAAATAAATACTGAAAACAAAAGTAAGTGACTTACAATGCATTACTGAAAGCTGGAAATAACTTCAGAATACATATTACAAAATATTTAATGTTTAATACAGCTTGAAAGGGTATTTGAGAATTCGATGAGAGTTCTTTGCTTTCTGGTCTTGATCTTATTAATGGCTGAGGAGGTCTTTTATAAAGAGAGCCAATGGCTGTGATACATGTGATCTGATAAGAGAATCTGACTGGAAAGTAGCATGTGAAGGCACATGGGCATTGTCTGCTGCTTTTGGTGATTGACTATGTGACTGGTGCACGTGGGTGATGTCAGTTACTTTTGACTATGTCTGATTTATGAACAGTGAATAGTAAAAATGACTTTTTTCACTATTCATTACTTTTGGTGGAAAAGTTGGCGAGGCTTGATTGCATAGTGCTGACGGGGAATCTATATATATATATAAGCTGCTTTCTCGGAAAAAGAGTGTTGATTGAAGCTTATATATATATATAAAATCCAATGACTGAATTAGGCATATAGGTATTGAGCATCTTGGGATTATGAACTATATGGATCATGACTAGTTAAGGCTTCAGAAGAGGCTGATTTGTTTGAGGCTTCATCTTCAATTTGTGACTTGTCTTAGGCTATCAATAACTTTGCCATTTGAATAAGTTTATCAACAGTGGTTGACTTGGGCTTGGACTTGGATAATTTAGGTTTGGAAGGCCCAGAGCTGGATGTTGGGCTTCCAAGTCTATTGTTGTAAGAGGAACTGGGCTTTCTTGAGTGATTGGAGTAGTTGGGTTCTGCTATGAAGACTTAACCTTTGGGATTGTCTGAACAGGAATGTTGACTGGGAATTCCTGTTTGACTTGTTCAATTATGCATCCCACTATATGACAAAATGTTGTCAAATGACTATGTTATTAGAAATACCATATTGCTATTTGAATATCCAAGGGACTTTGTATTTGGACATAAAAAGAAGCAATATAAGAAATTAACTCTTAATGTTGACTGATTAGGTAAACTGAAGAAAAATAGTTGACTTGATCCATGAGCATAAAAGAGAGGAGTTCTGGGATAGCACCATGTTAAGACCACCATCTCAGAAACCAAGACGGGAATTCTGATTTGAATTTATGATCAAAAGAGAAAAACCAAGAATGACTAAATGACTTATTTTGATGCAAGAGTATTTCAAACCATGCATCAATGTAATCATAATAACTATATTGGATCGGATGATTAGGGAGGTCTTGTAGTAGAAAGGGAAGACCACACTCATCAAGAGATATAATACTTTGAATATACAAAGAATGATAAATGATTTTACTGGTATTGACTCGATCATAAATGGGTTTAATGACAATGGACTGGTGGTGGTAGAAAATATCTTTGTAAAAGGAAATTGACTTGTCTGGATGGGAAGGAGTAAAATGCCATCCAAAAGGGAAATATGATTTGACTAAATCAATGGGGTTATGGATATTTTTGTGGACTTGTTCTTTGTAGAAGAGATTGGATGAGCAAGGTTTAAGAACATAATCTGTTCTTGGTGTTGACTTATATGGATAATTTGGAGGCATGATTTGCATTGACTAAGAAGTAAGTGGGTCAGTTGCAAGAGCAAAAAGTGTAACTAGGTTTAGGAATAGTACCAAGAATTTGGTATCTATTTATTAGTTTGACTGGTGGTGTTGCAATTGCTTGACTCGATGGTATTATAGCAAGTGGTCTAGAATGAGGCTTCTGACTTTACATCTGTAAAGAGAAAATGGAGATTAGTATCCATTGAGGGTATCTAATCTGGAAAGATGTATAAAACGTCTGTAATGACCAATCAACGAAGATTGTTGTTGAATATTGTGGTAATTAACTTCAGCACTAATTTATGACTCAAGTTGTTTAATCATGTGACGATAATTGTTGACTTGTAATCTGTTAGTAAAACAGTAAGAAATATGTATTTTTACTAAAATTTTTGAAAATTTTTCTGACTACCTACCCTATAAAAATTCTCGAGTAAGAAAATCAGGGATAGAATTTTGACTACCTTGAATATATTCACTATCAAAATTGAAAATACCAAGAATAGATTGCCAACGGGCAAAAATTTGCTTAGTAGCAATATTTTGAACATCTTTTTCCAAAATATATTTAGTACTTTTACAATCAACACGTACTAAAAATCTTTGATTTAAAATATCATCTTGAAATTTACGAATACATAATACAATAGATAAAATCTCCCTGTTAATAATATTATAATTTTTTTGTGTGGTATTCCAAACTCTAGAATGAAAACTAACAATTTCTTCAGATGACTTGAGATTGACTTTCTGAAGAAGAATACCACCATAACCAATATCAGAGGCATCAGTTTGAATAATTTTGAATGAATCTTCAGTAGGAATATCAAGACAAGTCAAAGTCTTGACATATTGTTTAATCTTTTGAACAATAGCAGTATGACTAGAAGACCAAGGAGGAGGATTGTCTTTCAACCGATCAAAAAGTGGTTAACAAGTTTTCCTAAGGTCTTTGTAGAATTCAGCAATGTAATTAAGGGATACTAGAAACCTTTGTAACTGGTTTTTGTCCACTATCTTATTAGGAAATTTACTAGAGAATTCAATTAATCGACTGATAGGAAGAATTGTACTTTGATGAATTTAACAACCTAAAAATCTGACTTTAGTTTGAAATAACTTAGTTTTAGAAGCAGAGATGACTAAACCATTATGTTTAATAGTGTAGAGAAATGATTGGAGATGTTTTCAATATTCTTCAATGGACTTAGAGAAGATGAGAATATCGTCAATGTATACTACAGAAAAATGACTCAGGGGATTGAATATTTCATTCATAATATTCTGGAATTCACTAGGTGCATTTTTTAATCCAAAGGGCATTATATTCCACTCGTAATATCCAAAGGGTGTAGTAAAAGCAGTTTTATAACGATCACTAGGGTTAAGTTGAATTTTCCAAAATCCACTTTGAAAATCAAATTTACTACTAAAGATGATTGCTTGATTAAGTCTTTTAATTAATTTTTTTTTATTAGGGATTGGATATCTAATCCATTCTAAGATTTTGTTTAATTTTTTGTAATTAATTACTAATCGTAGAACGGCACGTTCAAGTTCAACATTTTTATTGACATAAAAGGCTGGGCATGACCAATGTGATTTACTTTTACTAATAATTTGATTTTTGAGTAAATCATTAATTTCTTTCTTACATATTTACATTAATTCATTATTCATTTGAATTGGTCTTGACTAAGTAGGAATATGGTTTTCATTAAAGTTTTTAATATAAGGGAGATTTACTACATGTTTTTTTTCCTATGCCAAAAGGCACTGGGAAGAGTAGAACAAACTGTCTTTTCTAAATGACTTTCAAATTTGTCAATTTTTTCGATAAGAATAGGATTAGTTAATTGAGTTTCAATCCTTTTATATTGAACTTCTTCTTTCAAAAATTTTAATTGGCTAGTTTTTTTGGTTTAATATATTAATTGATTGAGAGAGTGAGTAATCTTTTAACTGGTTTGATTCTTTTATTTCAGGAGGAGCTAAGAATTTGAAACTTACTATTTGACCAAAGGCTTGGGTTATAATACGATGATTATTAGTAGTGAATGGGTATAATAAATAAATAAATGAGACATCTAAAATGACTTTATCACTCATATTTTGTACTAGAACAAAAGATGTTTTAAAACAAATATTGTTTTGACAAATATGAACTTTAGGTAATTTATATTTAATACGCATTTGACTACCATTAGTTGAGCTTAACTGGTCACTTGTTTTATGATTGCATTTTGTACGGATTAAGCCTTCTTGAATACAATTAAGATTAGTGCCCATATCAATTAAGGCTATGACTTCCATTTCATAATCATTAATTACTAATTTTACTTTTGAATGCCATTTCTGGATATTTATTTTATTAATTATGTTTAATCAGTTATTTGCTTCATTATTAGATTTATTGGAACGATTGTCAAAAATTACATGACTTCAAGTATTACTAGATTCATCAGAGGATTTATCAGTTTTACTTTCAAAATCATTAAGACTTTTATTGATTTTTAATATAGCAATTTCATCTTCAAAATATTTTTCTTTATTTTTAAATTTTTTAATAGTTAATTTAAATTGATTAATGTCATTTTGTAAATCTTGTAGAGTTACTTCTTTATGTTTATCTTTTCTAAATCTTTCTAAAGTGGTCGTTAGACTAATAATTGGTTTACTTGTAGAAAGTTTACTCTCTTTGTTAATTAATAAAGATTTTAATTTATTAGTAAATTTTCTTTTTCATTCAGGATTGTCTAATTTACTAATTAATTCAATTAATGAATCTTCTTCTTTTTTTGATTTACTAAGGACATTAACTTGTTTACAATAGGTGTCATTACGTCCTAATTCTATCTAATCATTATCAGTATCATTACTAGGGAAATAATAGTCAGAGGTATCACTAGATGGGTTACTAGATTGATCCCAAGTATTAGCTAACTTGAATATTTTAAATGTTTTACTTTGATTTTCTTCAGTAATCTGTAATTGATTAAGCTTTTTTTTAAAATTACATTTATTAGAATAATGACCCTTTTTACTAGGGGATTGAATATTTCATTCATAAAATTATATGAATGGAATATTGATGGTCTTAGCGAAAATCAAATCCTCCAAAAGTTAAACCACATGTCTATAGTCACTAATAGTTATCTTAGTAATTATCCTGATTATACTCAACCTGAGATAGTCTCCCTTCTTACTTCTAGTTTTACTGGAATGCTTAAATCATGGTGGGACAGGTATCTTACTAATGACATACGTGATGCTATTCAAATTGATGATAATGAATTTCCCATCTTTAATGAAGAAATAGGGATGAGTAAGACTAACGAAAGAAATACTTTAATATTTACCATAATCAAACATTTTATAGGAATACCTAGTAATATTCATTCTAGAATACATGATCAACTTATTAATTTAACATGTCTAACGTTAAGTGATTTTCATTGGTATGAGGATGTCTTTACATCTAGAGTCATGCTTCGAGTTAATTGTACTAAATCATTTTGGAAAGAAAAATTCATTAATGGTGTGGGTATTGATTTCCGACCTCACAACCAAATAGAGAAGTTAGCTAGAGAGCACGCGGTAAAATAGATTAAACCAAGCACCGGCCAACAATGAGACAAGAGTACCTCGGTGGCTCGTGCACCCAGGGACACTCCGACGATCAAGTTAGTCAATCGTATCTCTTAAAGATATCAAACAAGTATTGAGTGCACAAGTAAAAGCATACCTTAGACCTATGGGGGTGCCTCACTTTTATAGCTAGCAGTGCCCTTGTTCCCTAGAAGTCTCACTTCATAGGACTCAAGGACAATGCTTATATTAGACTCTTAGTTAGATATGGATGAACTCCACAAGAGCCTTATCCCTATCCGAACTAAGCACCTCACTCATCTAGGACTCTTGTCCTCTATCCAAATATCTCTGATTCTAATATTGCCTCACCATATCTCAGCAATATCACAATCACCTTGGCAATCTGGCTCGTCCATGTGGCACCTCGGCCTGTATCTTGGCCACATGGTACAACCCAAAAAATACATCTCCACAACTGCCTCCTAGGTTCTATTACCTCGGCAACCTGAGGTGATGAAACCTATATCATCTGATCTTCCAACATGTCGGCTAAACAACATGTTAGAGATACTCCTCTGACCGAGATCATGACTCGTCGGCTTCAAGAAATAGGGACTCAAATGTCCATTCGTTAGAGGCTAGGAACCAAGATTCAAGAACCAATGTGTTCTTTTTAACAACATTTAAACCATGATCATATCACTCGCAGACATCATAATGCACTGGTTCCAGAACCCCAAGAATCTCACATGCGTGCAAGTTGTTACGCACGATTTTCCCAACCATTTTGGCCATGTGGCATTGCCCAACTAGTTCGTAATTATCGCGCATTAGTTGCGTCGCCTCATCTCTGGCTCTCGCCACCTGACATCATTATGGCACGTCTATCTAGGCGTTTTAATCAAGGTTTTGCTGCCTTTTTCCATTTTTCAACTAAATTCTCTCTTTTCTTTCCGAGTCTTCACTTTCGCAATTATAGCCCTCTCTCTTCCACCAGAGTCTTTCTCTTTAGAATTATCCCAATCTACCATTATTGTACCTGCGAAGCTCTGTGTAACCAACTTCGTTCATCATTTCGACAAGCATTCTATTATTCCATTCCAACTGAAAGCGTCGTTTGATTTGAACGGGCAAGATTCCAGCCTCCATTTTGACGGCTTCAATATGTAAGTCCTTGACTATTTCCCTTTTCGATTTCGATTTTTGATTTTTCCAAAATCCCCATGCTTTCATATCTATATGTTTTTACATCTTTCTTTGATTTTGCACATTAGCATTGTGAATCATCATCGACCCCTCATGCCTCTTGCATTAATATGTTCATTCATGTCCTGAATGTATTCTTGCTCTTTGTTTCAGATTTTGAATCTATTTTCCCATTCGTTGTTTGTAGATTCTTCTATTCAATTCTTGCATATTTCAATTATTTTTCCATAGCTTTAGGCTTGGGATTTGTTAGATCATTATACACTTAGGAAAATTGAGACCAGTTGTGTTCATAGCCTTCCACAGATTTCCTGAATCTTCATACCAATATTCTTTAGGTTATGCCAAGGTTTTTAAACCTTCAGAGAGCTCCCAACCTGTCCCATTAGAAAACAACACCAATCTCATTCATCTGACATCATGGGTATGCATAAGTGGAGAGGAGATAGTCCTGCTAAGATAGAGGCTCTCCGTCGAGACTTTAATATCCCGACCGATGTAAATATCAGGTTTGCCGGCAAGCATAACTTAATCATGCTAGGAGGAAATTACATGCCCTTCCCTATAGTTTCAATCCTTGAGAGTGGAGTTAGGTTCCCCCTCAACATCCTATTTAGGGAGATGCTTAACTTCTGCAAGCTAAACTCCATGCAATTGGCCATTAACACCTTTCGTGTGATCAACAGCATAGCCAAACTCAATCGTCGACATAGAGCCCAACTAAACCTTCAGGATGTCTAATACTGTTATACAATGTGCACCTTCCAATCCAAAAATGGCATAACTTACTACTTGAAACCAAGATCTACAGCTTTCAAGATAATTGTCGACCGCCCTGATTCCAACAAGGATGCAAGAGATGATTATCTTATCATTCAGGCAACTGGGAGTTTGTTTCTGATGACGACCTCTACCTCTTTCCACTCCCAATAAGCATCCTAGGAGATCACAAAAGTAAGTCACTAATAGAACATGCATCTGTTGTCTTTTTCGTGTACGTCTTCGTCAGCCCAAAAAGAACTTTCACAAATACTACATCCCTAGAGCTGACCTACAAAGGCTCCTGGACTTGCCCATCAATATTTGCAAGGCTTCTTTCCTTTCCAGTTATATTGCTACGTACAAATCTCCGCTCATCGACGTCTTATCCAAGAGAAGATCTCATTCCTCTATATCGACACCAGCTGCCTCTGCAAAGGAAGATCAAGGTTTTTCTTTGTATCCAGCCGACCAACCGTTAACGTCGGTCCCTTCTCAACAAATTCTGCCCTCCGAACACCGTCATCGCTGACGTCCTCTAAACACTCCCGTTGGTAGGACCAGAAGCAAGAAACGCCCAAGGTTTAGCTTACCGGTTTACGATCTGGAAAATTCTCCACTAGCTCTTCCAACCATCAAACTTGGGACCACAGTCACCATCACTGCCACTTCCGAAGAGATGGGTCACAAACCTACCATTGCAGAAGACCTTTTAGCTGATCTTCCTAATGTTGTTATTGTCCATTCCTCTCCTCCCCCACTAGTGGAGAAGCCAAAGAGAGTAAAGAAGGCTAAAGCTAAGGCCAAAGTCATCGTCACCTGTAGACACCCTATTTTGACCGGCCTTAAGACTTGAGTGCCTTACTCTGAACACTCGATCATAAAATGTTACGTTGTGCAATTGTTCGAATCTTTAGCAAAAGGATTTAGTTTTGAGCTTTAAAACCTAAACCTTGCACACTATTTTGAACAAAATCATATTTTTTTCTAACTTGACCACTCAAAGAATAGCTAGCCAATAGATGGCTGGCAGGCCATTTTCATTGGGCCGGCTGTACATCCTCATGGCCGGTCAGCTATGTTTAGCGCAACAAATATTTTGCAGTAGCCAGCTACTCCCATTCATATGCTTTGGACCAACTGTTTTTGTTGGAGATATTTCTGACGTGAGAAGCTGAAATTCTATAAATACAACACCCTCCTCATGGTTTGGGGTTAGAAAAAATTTGCCAAGAGCCTATTGCTTGTCCAACACACTTCTCTACCCTCTTGCGATACAGATACACAATAGATACACCATACAAGCTTAAACTTGAAGCTTTCGCTGAGGTTTTTGAACATAATTTCAGATACTTGAGAGTGTTGAGAGTGAGGTTTGTTAGCTAAGAAGTTTTTCCTATCTTTTAAGAGGTAAACTTTGAACCTTTTCACCATTTTTTTTTCTCTCTTTTCTTTGTCTTTACATACTAATTTCAGAGCTATTTTAAGCCTAAAATATGATTAAAACTTTGTCACAAGTGAGTGAGCTAGCCAACCTTTCATTGGCTAGCTCACTAGTTGTGCATCCCTTTGTTTTCTTTTTTTCTTTTTTCTTTTTTCTTTTTACTTTCTTTTCACTTTATTTGGTTAAATTTTAGTACCTATTAGCACTATTTTTAGATTGTTTTTGTGTGATATAACTTGATTATGGGCTTATAAATGGGTCCTCATCCTTCGCGCTACATGTGCTCTTATTTCTTATACTTTAAATATCATATTTGTATTGTTGTAAATCCTCACGAATTTGGCGTGTTTAGGACATAGCGGCCAATTTGTTTGAGTTGATCGTTTTTACCTTGTTGTAGCTTAACTTGGAACCTTTTGGTCATGGGATGATTAGAGCTTAGGCTTAGCCACCCCGCCATAAGTTTGCTTATCAAGCGGTAAATTTCTTACTTTCGTATTATTGTTGTCTACTTTAAAGCTAGGTAGTAGCTTTCGTGTTTAAATTGTTGAAAAACTCTCTTATCGATCATTTTCAAAACATGGAAATGGATGTCTCATCCTTGTTCCATGAAAAGAGGAGTTGTCAAGAACTTTGGCAAATTGTGTGTTTAAGCTTTGATAGCTAGCTTACTCCTTGATTTTTTTTCCTCTTACTTGCTTTTTTGCTCCTAAAGAGCTCTTTATTGAGAAGTGTTGAAAACTCTCTCCTAGTTCCACTTTGAAGCATGGAAATGGATGTTTCATCCTTATTCAATGATTAGGGAGAGGAGTTGACAATAATTTTTGAGTTGTTGTTTTCCAATTTATTGCTCTATGATCATCACATATTATCTTGTGATGGTTGAGGATTTGTGAAGCATGTCTACCTCTTCCTTGAATACATTTCATGATATGAAGGAGGTAAGGAGAATAGCTTTGTTTTGTGTTTAGCCAAGTCTTTTCCTTTTGCTTTTAAAGATCATGATGTAACAAATTTGCAATGATTGATGATTTGGGAAGCAAACCTACTCCCTCCTTGAAAATCTTCATGATAGGAGGGAGTAGGAAGGATGGATAGCCTTTAAAAACACTTTGTCTTGCTCTGTTCCAGTTTTGCTGCATGCAGGGTAATCCTCAGAAATAGTGGCCAGCCGACCATTATTCTGTACGGCCAACCATCTTATCAAGGTGGCAGGCCAAACATATTGTACGATAGTGGTAGTTTTACAGCAAAATAGAGCAGGTTCTGGTCGTAAGGAGAGAAGATTTTTGAAGGATCCTCTTGCCCGTGCGCATACGACTCCTCACCTTTCGCTCCATTCCTTTAGATTAGCCGCTCCAATTCATATTTGTAATTAATTAGTCGCTTTCATTCAGACTTATAATAATTAATTAATTAGCTCATTCAATTTGTGTTTGTAATAATTAGTTAATTAGGATATTTAGACCCACTTGTGCGAGGGCAAATTTGTTATATGTGATGTATGTCTTCCAATCCCCATTTCTTTCTCCCTTTTATTTACATGCTTACCATGGTTGTATGTAGTATCAAGTTTTTGGTTCATATCATCACCATGTTTTGTATGCATTTTTGCATTCATTAAGGTTCGGTTCATCATTCTTGAACATCATTGTCATTTCCTACTTACTTGAATACGTGCATTACCGCATGCTTTGAGTTAATCCACATGACATGTTAATAAGCCGAACATAGTAGTTGCGTTTTGTATGTGTTGCATTAGTCACTTTGCATAATAGGATCATGCATTTTTCTAACTATATTCTTTTCTTTGGCTTGCCTTGGTTGAGTACTAGGTGAGCATTTTTGCTTTAGCATATTACATGTTTGTTTGTGTTGCCATGTTGAGCATACTACCTTGAGGCTACATGCTTATTTGAAATACCTCTTTGAATGCTTGTGGATGAAGGTTATTTTACTTGTATTCAAGATGATTTTGATCAATTGTACGTACGAGCTCATTTCTTTCCTTTTGAGTTATGTGCACTCAAAACCCTTTTAAAATTCACATAAAATCAAGTCATTTCCAAAGCAAACGAAACAGTCCATACTTGTGTGCCTTACATAGTAAGTTAGCATAATAAAATTAGAACAAGAGCATGTAATGTTAAGAAAATTCACATCATGATTAGTAAAGGCTGATCTTTGATCGGGTGAGTGGGGTGCTCAATTCATGACCTGCCCCTCTCATACCTAAGTTCCCGAGCCAAGACATTTTGGTTATGACGGACAAGTGGCCTTTGGCATGAGTTACAGGTTTCCTAAAGTTTCCAAAAATATTTAAGTGGCGACTCTGAAATCTGGCAATGCAATTCATTTTTGGCATCTCTGATGATTAATGGATTTTCTAAGATTTGCCAGATTTGGACTCTTTTTTGTTTTTCTGTTTCACATTACACTTGTAGAACCAGATTCAAAACCACGAGAGTCCGAATTGTAGGGCTATCGTATCCGAGGAAACTAAACCCCTCCGAGGGGCATGAGAAAAACCAGCTACAGTTTCTGGAGACTCTGCTGGGGATATTGGAGAACTTGACTTGGACTTCATGATGTGAAATTTTATTTACATATATATGTTCATTGCCTTGCATTTTCATGGTACTCTTAAGTCACTGTGTTGACCATCTGATATCCTGGACGACTTGCCGAAGGCTTGCCAAAAGGCTAGTCAGACGTAGGCGATGTGACGTTGGGAACACAACCCTTGGATCTGGGTTACCGCCATACCGTTTGATCATTCTTTCACTTTTTGGTGTTAGGTGTGATAGGTATATTAGGTAATCTTGCTGAGGTATCCCTTTTTGACTAGCGCATATAGTAAAGCTCTAGTGAGTGTTCCAACATAGGACAGGATGCTCAGCCATATGCAAGATATTGTGAAACTGCTTGTTTGAAGTAGTGAAACTCTAGATCATGCCAAAAGCTAGGATAGGGTAACCCTACCCTCTCATAGGGGTGTTTTTGGCTCTTTTTACCTAGTATGTGCTCTATAGTGAAATTGTACAGGGGTGCTTCATATCAGTGGTTTAGTTACTATCAGTTTGTGGGGCAAAATTCAGTGAGGAGTATAGCTCTACAACTATGATCACATCTATTCTAATAAAATCTTGGCTGAGGTGCTGTACAATTTTTTATTTTTGCTTTTCTTTATTTCTTTTGCTAGGTAGTCCTAAAACCATAACTTCAGAAAGTTCTAATATCCCCCAAGTGCTCTAGACCCATGTTGGAAGACTTTGTAAGGTCGGAGATCTTGTTCAGGGACAACTAGATCCACTTTGTAAGTGGGGTTCATTAGTTCCATTGCTTTAGCAATCACCCCTTAGATCACCTATATTCAATTCACTACAAGCACAATCACATATTCCAGGAATGGCACAATATCCATCATTAGATCTAGAGGACTTACTAATATGTCTGCAGCAATCAGTCGATTCGCTCCAGCACAACCTGGCCCATTAAACCGAGGTCATGAATAGGTTGCAACAACAACAATAGTAGCCAGCTACGGCTTCTGCTTCGCATACACCTAACGTGGCTACTCCTATGCCTGATACCACAGCCAATCCTGCTACAGGTTAGGATCTACCGACCGAGGGTGTTTCGATTTTTCCTGTCCAAGTAGATCCAATTCCAGTTTAGATGTCTAGAGCTCCAGTTCACCAGACTGAAGCACCTTTTGAATTCGGGTTTAACCCGACCCTACTCAAAGTCAACAAACTTGAAAAAATGTTCAAGAAGGTGCAGGGGGTTAACTCTATTTTGGATATTAAGGACGAATATACGAAGTCCATTGTTACTCTCCTAGAGCAGTTCAAGATGCCGTATATTGACCGCTTCGATGGTTTCGGAGATCCAATGGTACATCTGCTTATGTTTTCTGATATCCTGCGATCAATGGGTTTGATCAGAATTCAGAAGTTGTCACTCTTCGGCCAAACCATGTCTGGTATAGCTACCATCTAGTATGCTAAATTGGAGGACTCTGTGAAACAGAACTAGGAGGAGTTGGCTGAATTTTTTATTGCCAAATATTCATACAACATGCAGATCAAGGTCACTACTCATCATCTTGAGGCAACGCGTCAGGAACCGAATAAGGGCTTCTCAGAGTTTGTGACTAGGTGAAGGGCCAAGGCATCAATGATGACCATCCGACCCTCAAAAAGGACTAAATATGGGTGGTTGTTCGGAATCTTCACAGCAAATTGCTTCAGAAAATGATAGTTCTCCCCTTGTTTACCATCAAAGACCTTCATGAAATGGGAGTTCAAATTGAAGACGCTATGAAGCAGGGTATTATCGTAGATAACAAAGAGCCGGCCAAGAGGCCTTTTATTCGCAGTTCCAATGCTACTGGGGGTAGTACAACGGCGACGCCTTCGGAGGTGAGTGTTGTCGCTACTACCAAAATCGCCAACCCCTTTGCCAATATGAGCCCATAAACCTTCTGTGACAACCTTGTTCTAGGATATACTATTAATTGTTAACAATACTTGTGATTATGTGCTTGGCATGAATTTGCATGCTAATTATGTGATTAGATGTGATTTCGAACTTATATCTATCCACCGTAGAGAAATCTGTTTGCTTTTTTGCTATGATTTGCAATTGAAGGCCATAGAGGCTACAAAAACTGAAATTGACTGTATGATTGTGATTAGCTTGATTTTTAGAGCCTATAGTGAAAGTTAATTAAAAATTGATTCGGATCCAAATAATTAGATTAATTTGATTTAATTAAGTTCATTTGATTAGGCCTAACCCTTCATTAGTCAATATGATTAGTAAGACTTATATATGTGCTAATTAGGGGCTTAGCTCATATATTTGAGCTCATTTCTCACCTTTTGGCTAAGTTTATACACCTTAGAGAGGGAAAAAACTTGATTTAGAGAGAGAGGGACCAAGTTCTTGGAGAATTGACTTCAAGATTGAAGAATTGGGAAGCTAGGTTTAAGAATTTGCTAGAGTTAGAAGGATTGAAGGCTCCAAGTAAGTATTTGAACTCTAATTCATGAGTTAAAGTTCATGAATATGTGTATTTAAGAAGAATTGATGAATTGTTGTAGAATACAAACTTAATATGAAGAATTTGGTGCCAAATTACTCATGCATGCGTAATTTTGTTGAGCCACGTGATTTTGACCATCATTTCTACCATTTGAAATGGTATTAGAGTCTATATTACACATGCATGCATAATCCATGTAGTTATAAAGCTTGGTTGCATGTGTTTTGAAGTTATCAAGAAGAATATGAAATGATTTGGGAATTGGATCATGGTTTTGGACAATTGGTCTCAAATTACCTATGTTCTCATGCTATATAATGTATTTCCATGTTTTTGTACCAAAAACACAAGCTTTGGACCTTTGAACATCAAGTTTGAGCTTCAAACACAATTCTAGAAATTCTAGAATTCGACATGTCCGCCCGAGCGAGGAAAGTGTCGCTCGAGCATAAAAATCAAGCTCCCAGAAGTTTTACAGAGATTTGTACGGTAGCTCAAGTAGCAAACCTTGCACTCGAGCGAACCTTGTTTTATATAGCTTGTCGCTCGAGCAACAAGAGTCTCGCTCAACTGTAAAAATCATGCAACCATTACCTTTTACAGAGTTTTACAGACCGCTCGAGCGACCAAAGCTGCACTCGAGTGGAGTGCCTTGTTTTAGAAACTTTTGAAAAACTATTTTGTGTTTCATTTTCCATTCTCATTCATTTCTAAGCACTCTTAGGCATGGATTGAGCATTGTAAATAAATTAAAGAAATAAGATAGAGGCCTAAGAGAAATAATCAAGTTAAGAATGGATTGAATTGCTTATGACCCAATGTGTTATGAAATGTGTAAGGTCAAGTGCAAAGGCAAATCCATCGAGGGAACACTGTGAGTATTATCTTAGTAAAGATAATTTGTGTATATATATTTTCTAAATGTTACTTGTGTGGTAAGTTTCTAAAATTTTGATTTGATACTGTGAATGAGTATTCTATTCACTTGCTTCGTAATGAAATATGTGATGTAATTGATATATAATTATGAAATGGGCCCAAGGCCATTCGGTTTACTTAAAAAGGATATAAAATAGGCCCAAGGCCGTTCAGTTCACTTCAAGAGGATATGAATTTGGCCTATGGCCGTTTCATCTAATTACTAAATGTGCCAAAGGCAGTTTTGAATACGAAGGCAAATGTGAACATGATCATGGATCATAAGTGCGCACAAATGTGAATATGGATTGGTTAGACCCAAGGTTGTTTTGTATATGAATTAGATCCAAGGTTGTTTTACCTATGATGGAGCCAAGGTCGTTTCGCATATATTGGACCGAAGGTCGTTCTGCATATAATGGACCAAAGGTCATTTTGCGAATACAAGTCGGACCTGAGGTCATTTGGTATATGAATATGGATATGACATAAGATATGTTGAACCTAAGGTCGTTTTGCGTTGATATCGATCAACAAGTTTAGTTATAATATAACTTATGATTAAATGAATCTCATTCATGAACTCCTTTGCTTTGGTATTCACTAGGCGTTAGCTCACTCCTTATTTATATGTATGTAGGTGAGCAGCGAGATTTCCAGCCCTAGCCCTAGTGAGTAATGAGAAACCGAGTTTTGAGGAGTCAACCAAGGTCACCTCACACAAGAGGCCTTACTTTTGTCTTGTTTTTCCTTTTGTTCTTTTGTGGTCATGTGTGACCAAATTTGTGTATAACCTTGGTTTTCGTTAACGCTAACTTTTAAACGATCCTAAACTTATTAATACAAAATATGGATTTTTGTATAGTGTGAGTTATTACATATATATAAGAAAGTTTTTGGTTTAGCCATATATGCACAGCTCATTGGACAATCTTTGTAAGTTTTGTTTTAGCAATTTGGCCCCCTATTATTAAAAAATGACTTGATTTCTGACTGAGGTCGTAGCTAATCTTATGATTACTGGCCGATTCTGACTCTAATCCATAGGGGCGGGTTTAGGCCATGACAAAGTGGTATCAGAGCATGAGTAATACCTCACACAGTTGTCTAAATGAGCAATAAAGTGTCTAGAAAGGATCTAAGTTGCATTCATATGATGAATATATGCTTGAATGCATTTAGAATTTACTAAGTGATTTGGAATATGCAACTTCATGATATATATAATTGTTGCCTAATTGTTTGTACATGCTCCTTTTGTACATGAACATTGTATATACTTTTATATGAATTATAATTCAAGTCTCATTAGATAATGGTGAAGACAAGAGCCAATGAATTAGAAGAATCCTCCACTGCTCGACTAGACCGAATGGAAAGAATGATGCAAGACATGGCAGAAACATTGAGGCAACAACAACAGTTGCAACAGCAGTGGCAACACCCGCAACCCCCACCTCCGGTATAACCTAGCCCTCACTAAAGAATTCAAGAAAATGAAGCCACCACTGTTTCACGAGGGTGTAGATCCATTGAAGGCCAAAGCTTGGGTCCTTGGTATTGAGAAGTTATTCGAAGTGTTCCCATGCCTTGAGAATCAGAAAGTGCAATTGGCCACCTTCACATTGGAAGATGAAGCAAGGAGGTGGTGGATGCTAATTCGAGATGACAACAAGGGTTTAGGCTAGACACAGTTTCTTGCACTTTTCTATGATAAATATTTCCCACAGTATGTTCATGATAGAAAGGTGTCTGAATTTGAAGGGCTGAAGCAAGACAATACGACTGTAGCTAAGTATGAGGCCAAGTTCACCGAATTGGCTAGGTTTGCTCCACACATGGTCGACACCGAGTATAAAAAGGCAAGAAAATTTGAGAGTGGTCTTCGCAATGACATTTTGGAAATGGTGAACATGTTAAAACTGCCCACTTATGTTGATGTGTTAGATCGAGCTTTAATGTCAGAAACAAACATGGCCAATCAAAGTAAACCACCAGCTGACTGGAAGGCTAAGAGAAAGGGCTTTTTCTTAAAGAAGAGATTGGCAAAGAAGAAAAATAAGGGGTCCTCAAGCACTTCGGGCTCCACCAGAAATACAGCACCAACATGTACTCAATGTTGTAAGAAGCGTCACGGGGTTTGTTACCGTATTTTCAAGGCTTGCTATAAATGTGGTGAAATGGGGCATATGGCAAGGGAATGCACCCAAACTGAGCAACAAAGAAGGGGGAAACTGACTACTAGTTCGACCGAGTCCATTCCAAAACCGAGAAACACCACAAGGCCTGCTGTTACCAGAGACACAATGCGACAAGGGAGAGTCTTTGCACTTGTCCCAGGTGACACGGAATACTGAAGCCGTTGTTTTAGGTACTATCTTTATATGCAATTAAGACACTTTTGTGTTAATTGATTCTGGATCAACGCATTTGTCTGTGTCTACTCTATTTGCATCTAGGTTGACTAGACCCCTAGAATCATTGCCATATTTGTTATGTGTGCCTACTTTATCTGGGGAATCTGTATTGTGTGCATCTATGTATCATGTTTGTGATATGCGAATTGGCAATACTATCTTGTACGTGGATTTACTACCCTTGGACATTCGGCACTTTGATGTAATTTTGAGTATGGATTGGTTGTCTAAATACTTTGCCACCATCAACTATGTAACAAAACGAGTTGTGTTTAAACCACCAGGGCATGTTGAATTCGAATTTGTGGGTAATGGGGGTAGTGCCTCCACCCTATCTAATCTCAGCAATGAAGGCATGTAAATTGCTTAAAAAGTGGTGTTAAGGTTATTTATGCAGTACCTTAACTGAACAATCTGTGAATGTCGAATTGAACAGCATTTCTCTTGTTAGAGAATTTTCAGATGTATTTCCTGATGAATTGCCAGGGGGATTGGTTGACAGAGAAATAGAGTTTACTATTAATGTTATCCCAGACACCTGGCCTATCTCAAAAACTCCCTATAGAATGTCTACTCTTGAAATGAAAGAACTGAAAGAACAATTGCAAGACATACTAGACAAAGGGTTTATCCAGCCAAGCACTTCACCATGGGGTGCTCCGGTGTTTTTTGTAAAGAAGAAAGACAAAACCTTACATTTGTGCATTGACTACTGGGAAATAAACAAGGTAACGGTCAAAAATAAATATCCATTGCCTTGAATTGACAATTTATTTGATCAGTTACAGGGTTCACAAGTCTTTTAAAAAATTGATTTGAGATCCGGGTACCACCAGTTGAAGGTGAAAGCAAAAGATGTTGAGAAAACCACATTTACAACGAGGTATAGTCACTATGAATTTCTTGTTATGTCATTTGGAATTACTAATGCACCTGCAGCATTTATGGACCTTATGAACCAGATTTTCAGAACTTATCTTGATGAAGTTGTTGTGGTTTTTATTGATGATATTCTGATATATTCATAGAGTAGACTTGAACACGAACAACATCTAAGAACCGTCTTGCAAACACTTCGAGAAAAGAAATTATTTGCTAAACTTACAAAATGTGAATTTTGTTTGGATGAGGTTGTTTTCTTAGGGCATGTCATCAACAGAGATGGGATTTTGATAGACCCACAGAAGATAGAGGCAATTGTAAACTGGCCTACACCAACAAATGTAACAAAAGTCCGCAATTTCATGGGCTTAGCTAGGTACTACAAAAGGTTTGTGAAAGATTTTTCAAAAATAGCTGTACCTCTTACCCAACTGACACGCAAAGGACAACCATTTGAATGGAATGATAAAAGGGAATCTGCCTTCCAAGAACTGAAAATGAGATTAACTACTACACCAGTGTTAACAATACCTTCAGGTACATAAAACTTTGTGATTTATAGTGATGTGTCTTATAAGGGTTTGGGTTGTGTGTTAACGTAGGAAGGGCGAGTAATTGCTTATGCCTCTCAACAATTGAGACCACATGAAAAGAACTACCTAATACATGACCTAGAATTGGCTGCAGTTGTATTTTCTTTGAAAATTTAGCGGCATTACTTGTATGGGGAAAAATACGAAGTTTACATAGATCACAAAAGTTTGAAGTACTTATTTACTCAAAAAGAATAAATATGCGGCAAAGAAGATGGCTTGAACTAATAAAAGATTATGATCTTCAGATTCAGTATCACCCCGAAAAAGCCAATACAGTTGTTGACGCCTTAAGCAGAAAATCGACTGGGAGTTTAGCTTGCATACTTACTGAACAGAAGGAAATCTTGCAAGATTTTGAAAAATTTGAGATTGAAGTAATATTGCTTGAGCAAAGCGGATTGATAGCCATTATTTCAGTTGAACCAGTAATCATCAATGAGGTCAAGCAAAACCAAAAGGAGGATTAATCCCTCAAGAAGATAGTTAATGAATTTGAGGCAAATCCAAAACTAAGATACAGTGTTGTAAATGAAGTGTTGAAATTCCAAGACAAATTGTGTGTTTAGGATATCCCAGAGTTAAAGAGGAGAATTCTCGATGAAGCCCATAATTCAGTGTTTGCTATGCATCCGGGTAACAACAATATGTATCAGTACTTAAAGCAGAGTTGTTGGTGGCCAAATAGGAAACGTGAGATTGCAGAATATGTATTTAGATGTCTTCAATGTCAGCAAGTTAAGGCTGAACACCAGAAACCTGCAGGTCTACTTCAACCTCTCCCTATTCCAAAATGGAAGTGGGACCACATAACCATGGATTTTTTTGTTGGCCTACCTTGGACACCTAGAGGCATGTTACTGGGGGTAGTACAACTGCAAGGCCTTCAGAGGTGAGTGTTGTCACCACTACCAAAATCGCCGACCCCTTTGCCAATATGAGCCCACAAACCTTATGTGACAACCCTATTCTATGATATACTATTAATTGTTAACAATAATTGTGATTATGTGCTTGGTATGAATTTGCATGCTAATTATGTGATTAGATGTGATTTCGAACTTATATCTGTCCACCAAGAAATCTGTTTGCTTTTCTGTTATAACTTGAAATTCAAGGCCGTAGACGCTACAAAAACTGAAATTGACTGTATGATTGTGATTAGCATGATTTTTAGAGCCTATGGTGACATTTAATTAAAAATTGATTCAGATAAAAATAATTAGATTAATTTGATTTAATTAAGTTCATTTGATTAGGCCTAAGCCTTGATTAGTCAATATGATTAGTGAGACCTATATATGTGCTAATTAGGGGCTTAGCTTATATCTTTGAGCTCATTTCTCACCTCTTGGCTGAGTTTATACACTTTAGAGAGGGAAAAAACTTGATTTAGATAAAGATGGACCAAATTCTTGGAGAATTAACTTCAAGATTAAAGAATTGGGAAGCTAGGCTCAAGAATTTGCTAAATGGGCTAGAGTTAGAAGGATTGAAGGCTCCAAGTAAGTATTTGAACTCTAATTCATGAGTTGAAGTTCATGAATATGTGTATTCAAGAATAATTGGTAAATTGTTGTAGAATACAAACTTAATATGAAGAATTTGGTGCTAAATTACTCATGCATGCGTAATTTTGTTGAGCCACGTGATTTTGACCATCATTTCTACCATTTGAAATGGTATTAGAGTCTATAACACACATGCATGCATAATCCATGTAGTTATGAAGCTTGGTTGCATGTGTTTTGAAGTTATCAAGGAGAATATGAAATGATTTGGGAATTGGATCATGGTTTTGGACAATTGGTCTCAAATTACCTATGTCCTCATGCTATATAATGTTTTTCCATGTTTTTGTACCAAAAACACGAGCTCTGGACCTTTGAACATCAAGTTTGAGCTTTAAACAAAATTCTTGAAATTCTAGAATTCGATATGGCTACTCGAGCAAAGAAAGTGTCGCACGAGGGTAACAATCAAGCTCCTAGAAGTTTTACAGAGATTTGCACGGTAGCTCGAGTGGCAAACCCTGCGCTCGAGCGAACCCTGTTTTACATGACTCGTCACTCGAGCAACAAGTGTCTTGTTTGAGCGTAAAAATCATGCAACCAGTACTTTTCACAGACCGTTCGAGCGACCAAAGCTGCACTCGAGCGAAGTGCCTTGTTTCAAAAACTTTTGAAAAACTATTTTGTGTTTCATTTTCCATTCTCATTCATTTCTAAGCACTCTTAAGCATGCATTGAGCATTGTAAATGAATTAAAGAAATAAGATAGAGGCCTAAGAGAAATAAACAAGTTAAGAACGGTTTGAATTGCTTGTGACCCAATGGGTTATGAAATGTGGAGGGTCAAGCGTAAGGGCAAATCCATCAAGGGAATGCTGTGAGTAATATCTTAGTAAAGATAATTTGTGTATATATATTTTCTAAATGTTACTTGTGTGGTAAGTTTCTAAAATTTTGATTTGATACTATGAATGAGTATTCTGTCCGCTTGCTTTGTCATGAAATATGTGATGCAATTGATATATAATTATGAAACGGGCCCAAGGCCATTTGGTTTACTTAAAAATGATATAAAATGGGCCCAAGGCCGTTCAGTTCACTTGAAGAGGATATGAAATGGGCCTAAAGCCATTTTGTCTAATTGCTAAATGGGCTAAAGGCTGTTTCGAATAAGGAAATGATTGGACCTAAGGCCGTTTTGAATACGAAGGCGAATGTGAACATGATCATGGATTGTGAGTGCGCACAAATGTGAATATGGATTGGTTAGACCCAAGGTCATTTTGTATATGAATTGGATCTAAGGTTGTTTTACATATGATGGACCCAAGGTCGTTTCGCATATATTGGACAGAAAGTCGTTTTGCATATAATGGACCAAAGGTCGTTTTGCGAATACGAGTCGGACCTGAGGTCATTTGGTATATGAATATGGATATGACATCAGATATGTTGAACATAAGGTCGTTTTGCATTGATATTGATCAACAAGTTTAGTTATAATATAACTTATGATTAAATAAATCTCATTCATGAACTCCTTTACTTTGGTATTATTCTCTGGGCGTTAGCTCACTCCTTATTTATATGTATGTAGGTGAGCAGCGAGATGTCCAGCCCCAGCCCAAGTGAGCGATGAGAAACTGAGTTTTGAGAAGTCAACCAAGGTTGCCTCACGCAAGAGGCCTTACGTTTGTCTTGCTTTTCCTATTGTTCTTTTGTGGTCACGTGTGACCAAATCTGTGTATAACCTTGGTTGTCATTAACGTTGACTTTTAAATGTTCCTGAACTTATTTAATACAGATATGGATTTTTGTATAGTGTGAGTTATTACATATATAAGAAAGTTTTTGGTTCAGCCATGTATGCACAGCTCATTGGACAATCTTTGCAAGTTTTGCTTCCGCAATTTAGCCCTCTGTTATTAAAAAATGACTTGATTTCTAACTGAGGTCATAGGTAATCTTATGATTACTAGCTGGTTATGACTCTAATCCATAGGGACGGGTTTGGGCAATGACACCTTCAATCCTACCCAAGCCCCAAGTAGGACTTTTAATCAGCTTCACATGACTCTATCTCGAGCCATGCAGGAATTAATCAAAAAGGGGTATTTGAAACCCCTCGACCCTCAACCACTTCCAGACCCTCTTCCACCTAGGCACGATCCCACCAAGTATTGTGCTTTCCATCAATAACATCGCCACGAAACAGACAAGTGCTTTTGCCTACGTCGTGAGATCCAAGATCTCATCGACAACAAAGTTATAGCTCCACCACAAAGGCCAAACACCATATCCAACCCACTTCCAAACCATAACCAGGTACCATCCCCACCATGCACCAACTTCATCCATACACTGCCTATGACCCGAATGTCTATATCACCCCCTCTCATCTACCAAAACTGATGTTGTTCATCCCGTAATGGCACAGACTTGTGCATGATGAATGCATCCAACCTACAATATGAACCTCATAATCATGTGGTGACAACACCCAAAAATGAGGAGGTTTTGACCTTGGAAGGAGATGCCGATCTGTCACTGGAAATTATCAGGGAGTTATCTGAGGAGGAATATGACTTGAGTTAATACATTGTTTGCGTTGCTCAAGCGAAATCGAATGTAGTACTACCGAGTTTAGTTGGCGTTAATGTGGTCAAAGAAGACGGCCCAAGCCAAAGACTGGACGATCTTGCAAATCTTGAAGAAGATTTGGGTAACTCCAATTCTTCAAGGAACAGGACCAGGGTAATGTACACATTGGTTGGTTTGATCTAAGCCTATCGCCTGATAATCAGTGGTGGCTGATTAATGAATTTGACAAAGAAGAAGAAACTGGAGGTAAATCTGAGGAAAAGAAAGTTGTGGCAGCTAAGAAAGCCGAAGAGAAAAGGAAAGTGCCTGAGGGCAGTTGTATAGAAAAACAAACCCAAAAATCAAGTTTTGATGAAATAGAAGGCGCTAAAAGGGAAATAGTGTTAAGGCAGTTTGAACAGGAGAAGATCGAGGAGATTTAGAATGCTACAACACCTTATCACCCTGAGGGGGAGAATTGTCCTGTGGGAATGATCCAAGTTGAGCCAGACAACTGTCTATCAGCAACTGAAGGTGAATGGTAGGAAGACAACGATCTGCATCTTACCCACATAGATGAAGACTAGAAAGATCACATCCTGGATAATGCCTGGTGCACAAAAGAGATAAACTATTTGACCAGGAGTAGACAATACTTCAAACCTCTCCACTTAGATCAGGCTAAACCTTCAGGAAAAGATAAGGAGATTGAGAATGAGAAGGAGAAGAAAGAAAAGAAGATGGAGGAAGAGCTAGTTCTGAAACAATTAAAAAAGATCCAGTTGACATTTCTATCTGGGGCCTTCTCATGGCTTCACGAGTGCACCGATAGGCGGCTTATTGGCAATGGATAAGGCCAAGTTATCTCTCGATACTACACCAGAGCAGCTCATTGGCCTGATCTTGCTAGGCAACACCAAGCTTATGCTCACCTTTTGATAAAGAGCTGCCATGAGAAGGATCAGCTCACAACAAACCGCTGTATATCTCAATTGAATTTAGAGGAAAATGGGTTCCAGTGGTTCTAGTAGACACTTGCTCGGCTATCAATGTTTGTCCTTCTTACATTGCCTATGTAATAGGCCTGAAGCCAGTAGATTTCATTCCCATGATGTAGATGATCCAAGCATACGACAATACAAGTAGGGAAATTATGGGCACTGTGAAAGTGCAGATTCAAGTGGGCCCTTCCGAGCATAAGATTGAGTTCCATGTGGTCGATGTACTAGCTACTTTTAACCTATCTCTGGGGAGGCCCTCGTTGCACTACATGAAGGCTGTGTCCTCCACCCTGCATCAAATGCTGAAATATCCTCATGAGGGAGGAGTTGCTACAGTGTTTGGAAACTCGTCTATTCATCCACCTCTAGAGGTTACTACACCCTTACTAGAAATCAATCACGTTGATGATGATATGTTTCTTTCGGGTTTCACTCTAGCAGAAGCCTAAATGGTACAGACGATCTTAACTGAGGACGAGGATATGTATGTCAGCGCCCAGTCCATTTATTTTATGAACAAATTCAGGCATGTCCACGGGATACGACTCGGAAGGAGCGGTAGAAAAGGTGTTTCTATGCTAGCCAATGTACAACACAATCCATATGCTTTTGGGTTGGGCTATGTACCTTCCAGGAAGGCCTGAAAAAGGAAGGCAAAAAGAGATAAGAGAAAGGGCCAAGGCCAAGAGAGCCGAGAAACGCTACGAGCTGGTTCACTGGCCGATCTAAGGAACCTTGAATGGGCGCTTCATCAGAGAATGATAGGATTTTCCCTTTTGTAGCTTCTTGGAGCCTTGGTTTGATTCCTTAACAAAGAAGTATTTCCCCGAATTCAAAATCTTCTTCAACCATCAGCTGCAAGGTAATGATGAAGGGAGGGCTAATCCAAGTATCAACGTTGGCCAGAGTAAAGATGACGATTCAGATAGTAATGAGGCTGGAGTAAGGATAGCATTGGCTTACCTCTTGACAGATCCTGAAACCAGTATTGAGAACTTGGGGGATACCATTATTGTTTCTATGATCGGAGAGGAACCAATTGTGGACTCCACTAGTTGCATTTTGGATACGTCAAGGGCGCCAGGCTTCATTTGGCAGTTGAAGAAAGGTTTTGTTACCAGTTTTGGATTGAATGATGAGCCTAAGTTTGATTCCACCGAATCTGTTAAGTCGGAGTCAGATTTGAGTCAGTCTGTTGAGTCAGAGTTTGGCACTTTTGGGGGTCATAACTCGAATGCCAAGGTATTGTCTAGGTCCTCTGTTAGTTTTTCTTTTGAGTTAACTATAACTAAGGACCCTAACTTTATCAATGAGAATGAAGTGTACTTTACCTACTTCTCTGTGCCTTTAGTTTGCTGCACTAATATTGATTTTTAAAACTTTGACTTAAACGAAGAGAAAGAAATTCCTTGGGCTTTGAAAAACTTGATTGACCAAGAGGAGAAGAGGCATGCTAAGCTGTGCATGGATGAGATCATTTCAATTAACGTGGGTACTGAGAAAGATCCCCGCTTAGTCCAGATTGGATCCACGTTGTATTCGGAGGAACGCGAGCGGTTAATTGCTTTGTTAAAAGATTTCAAAGATGTTTTTGTGTGGCCCTACGAAGACATGCCTAGAATCGATTTTGAGATTGTACAACACATGATCCCCCTTGACCTCAAGGCTTGACCAATCAAGCAGAAACTTCGTCGAATTTGTCCAGGTTGGGCATTAAAAATTAAAGAGGAAGTTACCAAGCAGATCAACACAGTATTTTTTATGGTATCCAAATATTCGACTTGGTTGGCCAACATTGTTCCGGTTCCAAATAAAGACAGTAGAATCAAAGTTCGCGTCGGCTTCAGGGATTTGAATAAGGTTAGTCCTAAGAACAAATTTCTGTTGCCACACATTGATGAGTTGGTAGACTTCACCGCCGGCTATGCCTTATTGTCGTTCATGGATGGGTTTTCGAGGTACAACCAGATCTTGGTGGCACTAGAGGACAGAGAAAAGACTACGTTCATTACGCCATGGGATACCTACTGCTATAGGGTCATGCCATTTGGGCTGAAGAACGATGGGGCTACACATCAAAGGGCGGCAACCACAATACTACATGACTTGATCCATAAAGAAGTCGAGGTGTGTATGGATGACATGATTGCAAAATCCAAAGAGCGAGAAGGCCACTACATCGCATTGGAGAAGTTCTTGGAGAGGATCAGGGAGTATAGGCTAACATTGAACCTACATAAATGCACTTTTGGGGTGACTGCAGAGAAAATACTGGGTTTTTTTATTACACAGAGGGGAATTGAAGTAGATCCATCCAAGATGAAGGCCATCTTAGAAATGCCACCACCAATGACTAAAAAGGAGGTGCGCAGCTTTCTGGGAAGAGTGCAATTCATAAGACGATTTATCTCTAAATTAACCTTAACTTGTGAACCACTATTTGGTCTCTTGAAAAAGGAAAAGAAGTTCCGATGGGATGATCAATGTCAGTTCTCTTTCGAGCAAGTTAAGAAGTACTTTCAAAATTCACTTGTGTTATCGCCACCAGAGTTGGGGAAGCTACTGATCATGTACTTGTCAGTAACAGAGTCAATCATAATATGCATGCTAGCACAAGAATTAGAAGCTAAGGTGGAAAAGGCCATTTACTATCTGGGTAAAAACATGCTAGATTATGAGATCCGTTACACTTCTTTAGATAAGGCATGCTTAGCTTTGGTTTGGGCCACTAAGAAGTTAAGACACTACCTGTTAGCCTATTCTGTAATTTTGGTTTCAAGATTAGATCCCATTAAATATCTCTTTAAGAAACCAGCACTTATGGGTAGGCTAGCTCGTTCGTTGCTTCTTCTCTCCGAGTTCGACCTCAAGTATGTCACTTGCAAGTCGGTTAAAGGAAGAGCAGTAGCGGAATTTCTGGCAGACCACCCTGTTAAAGGAGAGGAAGATGTAGAGTACCTATTCCCCGATAAGGAGATCTTGCAGGTAGAAGAAGAGACGTGGAAAATGTACTTTAATGGAGCGACTAACCAGTACGGTTATCGAATAGACGTGTTGTTTATAGCACCTAACGATTCCCATATACCCCTAGCTTTCAAACTCCATTTCAAAATATCCAACAATGAAGCAGAGTACGAGGTGTGTATTACTGGATGAGAAGATGCCCTAGAACTAGGGGCAATAAGGTTGGACGTCATCGGAAACTCAAACCTAGTTGTTTCTCAAGCTAATAGAGATTGGAAGGTCAAAGAAAAGAGAATGAAAGTTTTTCACCAGACTCTAGACATTCTGATTCCAAGGTTCGAAAAACTAACATTTACACACTTGTTGAGAGAGAACAATCGGTTTGCTGATGTATTGGCAACTCTATCCTCTATGGTAGACAAACCAATTGGGGTTAAGATGCGTCTGATTATCATTGAACAGAAGTATGTGTAGACATCCCATTTTTGACCGACCTCAAGACTTGGACGTCATCGTTTGTGCACTCGATGATTATGCTTGTTTGTGCTTGTTTTGAGCGCCCGAAGTTCTCGGTGGAACGCCTTGTCTTTGAGCCTCCAAACCCCTTTTGTTTTGTGCTTGTTTTTGGGCCAAACCTTGTTGCCTCTTGTCTGGAAGGGAAAGAGGCCTTGTCGGCCACTTTTTGGCCTTGTCAACCACTTTTTGTTCTTGTCGACCACTTGAAGTGCCCGGTCAGCTAGTTGAAATGCCCGGTCGGCTACTTAGAGTGGTTGGTCGGCTACTTAGAGTGGCCGACGGCCATTTGTCCCTTTTTTCAGATATTTGTTTGCCAACTATACTAGCTGTTGCTCACTGAAGTCCATCTCCGTAAACGTGTATGGAGGGATGAATACAAGCTCTAAGCTTGATTTTCTATAAATGGGGGATGCTCTCCCCATTTGGGGAGGTAAGATTTTTTAGATCAAAATTCTCTCTCTCTCTTCTTGCCTTGTGCTTGATAGTTGATTTTCTCTACACCTTTGCACATTAACCCTTAACCAAATTTGACCACCTGGAGGTCTGAGCCTAAAAGTGTGCCTGTTTTGTGTTATGCTTTAAGAGGTATAGGACTTACCTTGTAGGCTTGGTTTTAATTACTTGCTTGGCCATCTTTCTATATTGTTTTTGACCTAGTTTTCAACTACAAAAAACTCTGATTTTTGGGCCTTAACGTGATGGTTTGAGGTCATTTTGTGTTAAGGGGTAGTCCACCCTTCTTGTTGCTTATTTGTGTGAGCTTTTGTGCCATCTTTTAGCATATTAACATCAAACTTTTTGGGCCTTTAAACCACTAAAATTCAGAGTTATTTCAGTGGTAAAAATCAACTTTTGAAGTCCAAAATAGGAGGGGTTAGCCTCCCCTCCTTGTGTCTTGCTTCCATACCTAGGTTGCTTCACATGTTAGCTTGATTTTCTAGCTTAATTCAAGCATGTTTTAGGCTCTATTTTGGCATGTTTCAGCTCTATTTTGGGTTGGTTGGAGCACTTGAGGCTTGCTTTGTGTGCTTGTAGTGCAATTGTTCTTATTAGTCTAACTTGTGCTATGTTTTGGCCTCTTATTCTAGCTATCTTTAGCTTAATTCAAGTATGTTTTAGGACTCATTTTAGGTTGTCTTAGGACTATTTTGAAGTGTTTGTACCTTTTAAGCTTTGTATTGCATGCCCATAGTCTAATGGTCTTCACTAGCTCATTGTTTGCTTTAAGCATGAAATGCTTGGGTTGCTTGCATGTTGTAGTATTATTTTGCATGTAATCTCAGCATCATAATCTCTGCCACATTCTCATTTGTCTCACTTTCAATCACTTTTGAGAGTTGTTTCAAGTTTGGAATCCTTTAAGCTTGAGATATAGTTTGTGCTTAATGGTTTTTATCCCCTTTTGTGGGTTTCTACTAACCAACGGCATGATCTCTCTCTTGCCTTAAATCATCCCCTGGTTGACACTTCTTTCTCTTTAGAAGACTCTCACCAATGGACTTAATTGATTAAAGGATTAATCAATAATTTAAAATGAGTAAACAAAATGAACAAAGTAAAAGAGGCAAGATTAAGCATATTTGTATTGCATTGCACGTGTTCGGATTGGACGTTAATCCGAACACAAGAAAAATGGGACGTTTCATACTCAAAGTGATGAAATGTGCCACTTTTCTTAGTCACCGTCACTCTTGATCATGCATGATAAGGTGGTGGTCCTTCGAGTCTTATTTATGCATTCATTAAGCTTGTATAAGCTTGGTTCTCTGGCCATCATGTATTGAAAATGCCTGGTTGACGGTTCGAAGGCCAAGAGTTACCCTCCTTTGAGTTTGTGCAATGATAAGGAGGGCAACAATGCACACATTCCTTGAAAATACATTGCTTTGCCTCTGTTTACTCTCTATTGCAGCAAAAGAAGAAGTCCAGGGATGTGGTGGCCGACCGGCCAGTTTTAGTGGCCGACCGGCCAGTTGAGATAGCCGACAGCCACTTGTTATAGCCGACTGGCCACCAGTGAATTTTTGCACAAATGTGCTCCTGAGTTGGAGCAGAAGCATTCTGGGAGTTGGCACAATTTTTCAATGATCAAACGAGTGCAAACAGAGGCATCCGATGGCAAGGCAATGGCATTTTCGGGTGGATCAACCAAGCATGCATGTGTCCCTCACCCTCGAGGCCATTTAGTCGCTTTTGTTAACTTGGAATAAGTTAGCTATTTCATTCATACAAGTGTTGTAATTAATTAGCTTAATCCGTTTTGTAATATTTTAGCTAGCTTGGAATAGTTAGTCAATTTACTTCTATTTTGGTTTGTAATAATTAGTTAACTAGAATAGTTAATTAGATTCATGTTGTAATAATTAGCTTAATTAGCATAGCTAGTTAGCTTATTCATTCGGACCCTCCTTCGCGAGGGCGTAATGTTATAATAAGTATGTGTGCGTGTGTGCATGTCTTCCAACCCCACGTCTTTCTCTCTTTTACTTATCCGGTTTTGATGGTTAGATTAGGGATCATGTTTCAATTAGCATACCTTATGCTCGCACGTTTGCATCCATTCATCTGTCTTGCATGTACCGAGGCTCGGCGCATCATTCAAACTGCTTTGTCAAATTCAATACTTACTTGAATACATGTTTCAAAGCATGCTATCAAAGTGTTGCAAATACCATGATTAAGTAGCTGAGCCTATTTAGTTACATCATTGCATGTATTGCATTAGTCATTTAACATAGTTAGGATCATGCATCTTTCTAACTACTTTCTATTTTGGCTTGGAGTACTCGGTGAGTTTTATGCTTTAGCATGCTAGCATGAGTGTGATTGCCATATTGCCATGATAGCATGCTTGCCATGAGGCTATTTGCTTAAATGCTGAATTGCATGAATGCTTGTGGATGAAGGCTTTGTTGCTTGAATTGGAACAATTCAACGAATATGTGTTTTAAGCCCACTTTGAGAAGTGGCAAATCATGTTTTAAGCCCATCATGTTTGATGGCAAATCCGTGTTTTAGCCTACTTGAGGGTGGCAAATTCAAACCATTTTCGAAAACAAACATGAGTTGATTTGTTCCAAGTCTTGTGATTTAGTCTATACTTGCTTGTGTGCGTCACATAGTAAAGTTAGCTAATAATCGGAACAAGAACACATGAGGTTTATAAAAGAACATATCATGATTAGTAGAGGCCGATCTTTTGATCGGGCGAGCGGGGGTGGTCATTTCAGGACCTTCCCCTCTCATACCTAAGTTCCTGAGCCTAGGTAACTTTGGTGATGACGGACACGTGGCCTTTAGCACGAGTCAGGGTTTTCTAAATTTCTCAAAAATAAAATATTTAGGTGGCGACTCTGTAATCTGGCAAAGCAGTCCAGTTTTGGCATTATTTGATTCAAAATCGATTTTCCAAAATGATTTGCCGGATTGAACTCTTTGGTGTTTATCAGTTTCACATTGCACTTGTGAAAATAGATTCAGAACCGTAACAGGAGTCTGAACTGTAGGACCAATTCGAGCTCTCTGAAAGAGGGCGCAAAAAAGGCGAGCTACAGTATGCACCTGTTTACGAGACAATAGTCACGATAGATGAAGTTTAGGACAAGAATCCCTGGTATCATGACCTTTGGGACTTTCTAGAGAAGGACATGTACCCATAAAAGGCAAATGTCAAGGATAAACGGGGAATACAGTGTCTAGCCATCCAGTTCATTATATACGAAAGTAAATTATACAAAAGGGGACATCTGGGAATGCACAAGCTCTGTGTCGCAGAGGAAGAGTCAAAATGTTTCATGGAGGCCATCCACGGAGGAGAGTGTGGAGCACATATGAATGGTGTGATGTTGGCCAAGAAGATCCTCAGGCAAGGTTACTATTGGTTAACCATAGAAGATGATTGTATCAACTTTGTTCGGTGATGCCATAAATGTCAAATCCATGCTAATCATATGAATATTCTATCGTCAAAGCTCTATAATATGACTTCACCATGGCCTTTCTTAGTCTGGAGAATTGACGTCATCGGAGCAGTCTTGCCAAAGGGCTTGAATGGACACGAGTTCATTTTAGTGGTGATTGACTATTTTACCAAATGGGTGGAGGGGTAGTCATATTCTGTGTTGAAAGCGTCACATGTGGCCAAATTCATCAAGAATAACATCATCTGTAGGTATGGGGTGCTGAATGAGATAATATTGGTCAATGGCTCACACTTCAAAAAAGAGGTGGTAGATTTACTCAAGAAGAACAACGTGGATTTTCACAAGTCATCAACATATAGGCCACAAACCAATGGAGCCATTGAAGCCGCAAACATGAATGTTAAGAATATTCTGTGGTGGAAACCTACAAGGACTGGCCAAACAAACTGCCTTTTGCACTTTGGGGTTATAAAACATCAATTCAAACATCTATAGGGGTAACCCCCTACTATTTGGTATATGGGATGGAAGTTGTTTTACAAATCGAGATCGAAGTACCGTCGCTAAGAATTATGGTCGAGTGTCAGATAGCAGAGGCGAATTGGCAGTAGAACAGGTTCGAAGAGTTGATGTTGCTTGATGAAAGGAGGTTGAAGGCATTGTATCACATCCAGGGGTATCAACGCAGAATTGTTAGGGCCTTTAACAAGAAAGTCAAGTCTAGAAATCTCAAAGAAGGAGATATGGTGCTCGAAGATAACCAAGCTCCTATCCATGACCCTAGGGGCAAGTTTTTGACCCAATTGGACTAGTCTCTACATCATCAAATCTATCTGGTCAGGAGAAGCAATCATCCTCATGGATTTAGATGGCTTGGAGTTCTTGCAACCGATCAACATGGACAAGTTGAAGAAGTATTATCCCTAAGAGGCTCGCTAGGTTGAAAACCCGAAAGGGTGACTTAGGCAAAAGTTGGAGCGTGAAAAATTGGAAATAAAAGAAAAATAGAGCTCGCAAGTTTGAAAACCTTAAAGGGTGGCTTTGGCAAAAGTTAGAACGCAAAAAAAAAGAGTTAATACTCGAGTGAACCTTAACCGTGAACTATGTAAGGCTTGATTCCCATCTTCGGGATACGTAGGCAACTTCATCTCAAAGTTCGGCTCTAATCATTTTAACTGAACTGTCCTATCCATTGTTGTTCGGTTCATCTCACCATCTGTTGGCTTGATTGTTTACCTCCATTTGGCAGAAGGGCAAGTTGCAAGATGAAGCAAGGGGTAGAACAATGTTGAAGGTGAATACAATTGTGGGCAGTTATAATGCTCTTGATTTGGGACTGTACGTCTTGAGGATTGATTCCATTTGTGTTAGGTAATGACTGTTTGCAAAAATTTGTTTTGAAAGGTTTTAATGAGGTTGATTTTCTCTAACTTTTACTTTTTGCAACACAGATCATTCTTTGGACAAAAAAACAATGAAACTTTTCAGTACTCACAACTTTAATTACATGATTTCAACACAAGAACACCATCCAACTTTCAGGTTAAATCAAAGTTGTTTTTACATCATAAAACTTGAAAAGAAAAGTCAAAGCAATAAACTAGGGGCATAGATAAGTCATTAAGTGGTCCGCACTCTCAAAAGTTTCTACAGCCAAGGATGGCCCAACTTGTGTCTCATCCTCAAGCCAAGCAGAGCACTCTTTAGAAAGGGCACAATTGAAGCTAGCAACAGGAGCCAAAAGTTCTCTTATCCTCCAAGCAGCAAGGTATCAAGCCATGTGCGAAGCACGAACTAAAAATGGAGCAGGATATTCCACCCCCTCATTTGGACAGGTCTACTTACAACCGAACTGGCCTCTGAACCGGAATGGGAAGTAGAAAACACAGTGTGTAAGGCTGATCAACTATATACCTGACTAGTAAGATAAACTGTAACTCATGTCAGTCAAGTTCAGCCAAGTGCAACGCCAAGCAATGTCAACCGCGGATTTGCTGCACATCTAGTCGCACCACAACCCCTCTGTGGGAAAGTCCACTAGCCATGAGCGAAAGAAGTAGGATCTAGCCAAATACTCAAGGCAAGAGTCCATGACTTTCAGTTTATCTATCAACCACACCTAGGAAGGGATAAAAAAAAATAAGAGAGATTAAAGAATAGAGAGATGTGCGTTGAGAGAAAAAGTAAGGAAAAGGCTTTTTGAGAGAAAAATTGAGAATAAGTGCCCAAATGATGTGAGAAATCATAAGTGAGAAAGGGTGGGAAACAATACCTAGAGAAATAGTGGACTCCCCACAAACCGAGCAGTTTCTTGCCAATGGAAAGCATCCAAACCCATTAACGTTTCGGCTAGTGCCAAGCTTATACAACTTTGGCCCTCCTTAAGGCATTGAGCCACTTCGACCAATCGGATGTTGACTCCGCTGCCACTAGGGACAAGAAGATACCAGGCGAGCAAGCATATATAGAGGGCATGTTGGCGATAACCTCGCCAAAGAAGATCACACCTATTTCCAATGTCGGCAAAATGATGAATCAAGCCAAGGATGTTCAACTCTCCATCATGAGCCAAAGACTTAGACTTGTTGAAAGAGAGGTTGTACATCCGTTCACAAGCTCGTGCATGGCCAAAAAAGGGTTGACGCATAATTTCTTCATTGCATCGGGACTCCATTAACGTTTAAAACTCTTCAAAAGTGGGACACATCTCTTGTGATTCGAAACGAAACACATGAGTAACCAGGTCCCAACAATGGGCAGTAACATGGAGGAATGGAAAAAAAAAATGGAGTGTGGCTCAAGGAAAAAAGAGTGTTTATGCAAAAATCGTTAGAATTTACCTTTTTTGTGCCATCCAAAGTGGCCATCCAATCTTTGAGCATATCAACAAGGAAAATCTCCATTTTCAGAGAAAACTAGCAAAAAAGTGATGTTCTGTCATAGAAGCAGCATGTGAAGACATTTATAGAAAATAAGGGTGTGTGAGTGGCTAACAGCTGTTGCCAGCTGTCCAGACACAATTCTTAGTCGATTGGCCACTTCACCAGCCGCCCGTACATTTCATTGGCTAACCGGCCAAGTGTGCCGACCAAACAACTTAGCAGTAGGGTTATGTTTGCCCTCTTTGTTTTTGAGTCTTGTTTTGAGTCTTTTGTTTCTAGCAATTGTAAACAGGTTTGTTTAAGTTGTTTTTACTTTGTTTTTCCTTTGTTGAGTCTTTTTTTTTTTTGTATTTTGGTCGGTTGGAGGGCTCAATATCTGATTAAGAACTCATTTAATTGTGATCAAACTCAGTTTCAAATTCAAAAATACAATCATTTTTATGCAGGTGTTGTGCAATTCTCAAGATGCTATGCGAAACAAAATTCTTTCTTTTATAAACTGCAGGGTCCAACCCCGATCATAGTTTTTTACAAAAGAGAAAATACAAGTTTTCAAAAGAAAAGAAGTAAGAGAACCTATCTGAAGCTATACAAGTTTTGTACTACAAAGCAAAAGAAAGAAAAAGAGGAGTCCAAAATCAGTGTCTGCCAAGTCAGGTGCGTCGGGAAACCCTCTTCACCCTCTTTTGAGGATGAGACTCAGGATCACTATCGCCATCGACACCGCTCTCATTGGAAGAATGTGACACGAAGCCAGAATCATCATCTCCATCCTCAGACTTGGAGTGCTCACTCGCGATCTCCTCCGTGTCTCTAGTTTCAGTGTCCTTGCCGATCAAGGTCCTTTTTGCGGACAAAGAAGCCCCCTGCACTCAAGACTCGCTATCCTCACTCTGGCTCCGACTCCGACTCTGGGCACCTTTGCCCCTACCTCTACCTCTGCTCTCACCCTTGCCGCATGCAGGAGCCCGTTTGTCTCTCTTGCCTGCAACTAAAAGGGGTGCCACAAGTGCTGCTAGTGCAGGTGGAGGCTGAAAAGAGTTTGCAAGAAACAGAGTATTAGAACAATTTGGTGCAGAAACAGTATGAGCATGGTGAAAGGAAATTAGTGAATGTCAAATGAGAAAAATGAGATACCTAATGACCATGGTAGGCAAGTAATGCCTCTCTCCTCTGTACCATATGGACCAAGGAGTCGACCAACTGAAAGAGGCTATCCACATAACCCACCGGCACCTGCAATTGAATTTGAACATCAGCATACAAAGAACAGGGGATATGTAATACAAATTGCAAGACAAGGTGCATACCTGCTGGACATCAGGGTCTTTAACGTACTCACACTTCTCCTGGTACTTAATCGGAATCTGGTGAGCTATGTGATTGTAGTCAGGATCACAGGGAGATTAGCTACATGAACGGTAGGGACAATGCCCCTAGTATCAGGCTTAGCTGCACGAGAGACACCTCTGGCAGCGAGTACATCTACAGCATCATCTACTCGAGCTCTGGCCAGAAGTGGCATAAGATGGGTCTAGATAAAGGCAGTGTAGTCCCTCTCTCCACGGAATAGATCTGCATCCTGTCCTACCATGAATGTCACGATAGCCTCGACATGAAGGCTATCAACAGTCGTCATAGATAGCCGAGGGGAGCAGGAACAATGGGGTTTGGTAGGCCCAGAATCTAGTGAACGAAGCACTTCCCTAGGTACTAGGTCCGGTAGAAGGGACCTGTAGCTTGCTTTTTGTGCTCCTCTGAGGGTTTAGTCTCCTCGGATATGATAGCCCTACAGTTCAGACTCTTGTGGTTTTGAATCTGATTTCGCAAGTGCAATGTGAAACAGATAAACACAAATGAGTCCTAATCTGGCAAATCTTTTGGAAAATCGATTTTGAATCAAAATGCCAAAAATATGGACTGCATTGCAAGATTTCAAAGTCACCACCTAAATATTTTTGGCAAATTTAGAAAACCTGTGACTCGTGCCAAAGGCCACTTGTCTGTCATAACCAAAGTGTCTCGGCTCGGGAACTAAGGTATGAGAGAAGAAGGTCATGAATTGAGTACCCTACTCACCTAATCAAAGATCAGCCTCCACTAATCATGATGTGAATCTTAAGTACAGTATATGCTCATGTTTCGATTATTATGCTATCTTTACTAAGTGATGCACACAAGTATAGACTAATTTCACAAAATTTGAAACGCTTTAATTTCATGTTTGCTTTGGAAAGTGTTTGAATATGTACCACTTGAAAAAGTGATCTCATATGTATATTAATCAATTTATCCCAATTTAAGTGAAAAAGCCTTCATCCACTAGCATTCAAGAGATATCTCAAATAAGCACTTAGCTTCATGATAAACAAGCTTGACATGGAAACAATCACATGTATGCAAATGCTAAAGAAAAAACTGCTCACCTAGTACTCAACTGAGGCAAGCCAAAAAAAAGAAAATAGTTAGAAACAATGCTTGATCCTAAACAATGTAACATGACTAATGCAACACATACATAATGCAATTTAAGAGGCTCGGCTACTAGAATGGCATGTGAGTCAATTCAAGGCATGCGATAAAGCACGTATTCGAGTAGGGCATTTAAATTTGACATTGATTAGTATGATGAGCCGAACCCTTATGCATGCAAAAATGGATACAAGGCATGGCAGTGATATGAAAATCAAGGCATGGCAATAACATGGTATGATGTAATGGGCGTAATAGATAGTGTAGTAGATGCATGCCATAGATGTTATATGCATTGCGATAGGGGTAATGGATAGCAGCTAGGAAGTGGTGCCTTAGAAAGCACCTAGCAGAGGCATGTAGACCACCCCGAACTCCGCTCTGCGCACGAGGGCGTGTATTATAGTTCTTAGCTACTACAGTTCGGACTCCTGTCACGATTCTGAATCTAATCTTACAAAGTGCCATGTAAGACTGATAAATCGCCAAAGAGTCCAAATCCGGCAATTGGTTTTGAAAAATCAATTTTGAATCAAAAAACGCCAAATATGGACTGCTTTGCCAGATTTCAAAGTCGCCGCCTAAATATTTTGTTTAGCAAGGCCAATTGCACTACAGCTATGCAATACATGAACCATATGGCCAAGACAATCCAATATAGTCCTAGAGCATGTCAAAATGATGCTAAAACATGTATGGACTAGAGCTAACACATGCTAGCATGAAGGGCATGAAGCATGGAATATGCAAGGCCAATAAGAAGGATTACACTACACCTACCAAAACCAAGCATGAGATGACTTCACTAACAAAAATTAGGGTTATGGCATGGCAAAACAAAACCAAAAACACACTGAAATGATAGCCCACAAGTTTAGGCAAGATGGCATACATAATGGCTCATGTTTAAGGCATAAAGCACCAACCCTCCAAAGCATTGAAAGAGTGAGAGATGTGAGGACATGGCAGTGAAACATGCTTTGAAATCACATATCAATTGATGCCAAATTAGGCAAATGGCCCAAGCAATGCATGCTAGTGACTTGGAAACTCAAAGCTAGTGAGCAAGAATGCACTATGGCTATACAAAGCAAGGCATGCATGACCAAAAAAATTTAAAACAGAGCTTAATCATGGCGAAACATGAGTAAAAGCTTGCTAGAGTGGAGCCAAAAGCATGCTAGAATGATGGTCAAAAGCATGATGCATGTTAGGCTAGTGAATGGAAATGCACTACAAGTGCAAGGTGCATGCAAGAGGCTATCAAACCAACGCTAGACGTAGCTATAACATGCTAAAATAATGCTTAAGACATGCTAAGATGGAGCCAAAACAAGCTTAACAAACATGCTACTTTGATGAGCCACAAGTAGGATTACACTACACATACAAGAAGCATGCAAGGGGTGACCAAGATAGCCAAAACCAGAGTCATGGAAGGTCTAAAAGGTCACAAAAAAGTGCTCAAACAAAGCTTCAAGAAGATAGAGCTACATGCTCCTTTGATGAGCCATCAACACAAACAAACAAGAGAAAAGGAGAGGGGGACAACCCCCTCCTATTTGAGACCTCAAAACACACTTTCCACCACTGAAATTCCTCTAGAATTCAGTGGTGAAGAGGCCAAATAAAGGTGATCACAAAGGCCTAAAATTATGGCTCAAAAGCCTAGCAAATAAGGCATGCAAGGGAGTAGACCACCCCCAACACCAAAGAAGCCTTAAACAAACATTTCAAGCACTTAAAATTAGAACTTTTTGCAGTTTAAAGTTAGGCCTAAATCAGCATGCAAAGTGGGCCAAAGGCTTAACCAAAAACAAAGCTTTAAGGGGTTAGAAACTCACCCTTTTTTGGACCAAAAGCAATCCAAAAACTCCAAAACCAGCTTCAAGGTGCCTCAGCTCCAAAGCAAAGGTGTTTCACTATGTGTTTGTGTGCAAAAGTGTGAAGAAATGGCACTTTTGAGCACAAATATGAAGAGAAATGAGCAATATAGAGATAGAAGTGTATGTATATCTCTCTAAGCAATTTTCTGAACCTGAGACAAAAGGGAGGAGGTTCCCTTTTATAGAAAAGCATGCATCAAGCTTGTTGAGCAAGCTTGAAGCTTGAATCAATCCCTCCGTACACGTGTATGGAGGATGCTTTCTGTGCCCAACAGCTGGCACAACTGGCATGGAAAATATCTACAGAAAGTGCAGAAAAGCTGCCGACCAGTTGAAGTAGTCGGCCAGCTACTTGCACTAGTTGGCTGACCAGAAGAAGTGGTCTGCAAGAATGAAAAGTGGTCGGCAAGGGGAGGAGTGGTCTACACAAAGAAAGCAAGGTGGTGGCATGGCTGCCGACCACTTTGGGTGGTCCACAAACCACCAAGACTAGTTAGCCGACTAGAAAACTAGCTGGCAGGCATAAAAAGTGGTCTTCAAAGAGAGAAACTGGTCTACAACCCTTGTTCCACCCTCCAAGCAAGGAAAACAAGGTTTGTGCCAGAAACAAACCAAAAAGGATGAAAGATAAAAGTCCGCAGGACAAGGCGCGCAGCCGGAAGCCTCGAAAACTAGTCTACGAGCACAAAAAGTGGTCTACGAGGGAAAGGTGGTCTACGGCCACAAAAAGTGGTCTACAAACCTCTGTTTCCTTCTAGGCAAAGGTAACAAGGCATGGTCTGAAAACCATGTCAAGAGGAGAACGTTTAGAGGTCCCAAGACAAGGCGTTCAGCCAAAGGCCCTGGAAACCGGAAACTAGCCTACAAGAGGGAAAAGTAGTCTACGACTATGAAAAGTGGTCTATGGACCTCTCTCTCCCTCCAGGCAGGGTCAACAAGGCATGGTCCACGAACCAAGCCAAAACACAAAGAGTTCAGAGGCCCGGAGGCAAGGCACTTAGCCAAAAACTCTGGAAACTTGAAACGGGCACAAACATGCACAATCATCAAGCGCTCAAATGATGACGTCTGAGTCTTAAGGTCGGTCAAAAATGGGGTGTCTACAGTTGCCCCTCTTTGATAGAACTCGAAAGTCAAGAAGTGACGAGAGTGAATGTCAAAGCCCAGAGACGAACCATTTTTGACAAGGCTGAAGTCTCAGACAAACAAGCAAGATAACAGAGAGATGCGCCCGCAGGCAGGGGCAAGATGCAAATGACATGCACAATGCCGAACATAACTCATGATCATGCAAAGAGAGCTGTGATGAAGCAATTATGAAAAATAAATGCAACATTTTAAGCGAATGTTATGCAAAGAAATGCTACAGCAAACTCGTACATAAGCAAGCAAACACGAACCAAACTACATCTCATGCAGAAAGGATATAAGAAAATTATACAATTCTCACTGCATCTCACGCGGAGAAGACTAAAAGTGACTACTGAGAATACCCGGAGTCTCAAACACAACACCTCTCAACGTATCACATGTAGGAGAGGAGAAAGCAACATCTCTCAGCGTATCACACGCAAGAGAGGAAAAGGTGACACCTCTCAGCGTATCACACACAAGAGAGGGAAAGGTACACCTCTCGACGTATCACACGCGGGAGAGGGAAAAACAACACCTCCCAGCGTATCTCACGCGGGAGAAGGAAAAGCAACACCTCTCAGCATATCACATGCGGGAGAGGGAAAAGCAACATCTCTCAACGCATCACACGCGGGAGAGAGAAAGGCAACATCTCTCAGCGTATCACACGCAAGAGAGGGAAAGGTACACCTCTCAGCGTATCACACGCGAGAGAGGAAAGGTACACCTCTCAGCGTATCACACGCGAGAGAGGAAAGGGCAACAGTGCAAGCACTAAGGAGTTGTATAAACATCGGAGTGCGTCCCAATGCTTCTAACAAGGGTATAGCGTAAACACCGAGCGCACCCGAGTGTTTCTAAGCAATAAGGTAGTATAAATGTCGGACACATGTCCCAAACACTTCTAACTAAAGGAGTGGTACAAACGTCAGGCGTACCCGAATGCTTCTAACCGAGACAAGACAAACTCAAAGGACAGGAAAGGTCTCACCAGGAATTCCTCTAAATGAACCGTACATACAATATCGTCTGGTCGCATCAGCCTCAAATGAACCGTACATACAATATCGTGCCTGCATAAGAAAGAAACTCAACAGGTACAATATAGTAGAAACACATGTTCAATATTACATCAAGATACAATCCCGATACGAGATAAACGCGTGCATATACAATGCAAGTGAAAAAGTGCATAGTAATACAAGTGAAAAGTGCGTAGCAATACAAGTGAAAAGTGCGTAGCAATGCAAGTGAAAAGTGCATAACAATGCAAGTGAAAAGTGCGTAGCAATGCAAGTGAAAAGTGCATAACAATGCAAGTGAAAAGTGCATAACAATTCAACTGAAAAGTGCATAGCAATGCCAGTGAAAAGTACATAACAATGCAAGTGAAAAGTGCATAACAATGAAACTAAAACGTGCGTAGCAACACAAGTAGTGTGCATAACAATGCGACGAGTGGTGTGCATGACAATGTGGGTAAAGTGTGCACATTCTGTGTACAATAACAATGCATTTTTAATGCAACAACGATAGCATGTTTGAAGTAAAATGCTGAATAAGGAAATGCATGCCTTAACGAGACCGATTCAAACGCAACCTCTGATTTACCTCTCGGAGGGGTCACAACATACTTAAAAAGGATACACCTTGCTCTTGACGAGTGATGATGAGCCACGCATCGAAGACTTGAATTGAAGTTCCCGCGGGGACAATTTGAGCCGAAAAGTATACTTTTCTTGCACTTTCTCGAGGGCCAAGGACTCCAATCAACACAAAAACACACAGGGAGGACAATGGGACCCTAAAGACCACCAAAGAGGGCTGCCAACCACCTAAACCAGCTACCGACCACTTGTTGACCACCTAAGTGGTCGGTCGGCTAGAAAAACTGGTCGGCTGACTAGTTTATCAAAATTAGGGCAGTTTGGTCTTTTAAAGGTCGGCTCTTTAAATATACAACTCCAAATCACTTTTGGCCTCACACCCAAGGCCGAAATACACTTCTCTTTGCTCCTAGGCACTTTTCTCTCTCAGATCCACACTTTATACGCGTATTCCAATGCCTCCACGAAGTTGACTTTTGGTCTCACGCCCAAGGCCGAAATACACTTCTCTTTGCTCCTAGGCACTTTTCTCTCTCAGATACACACTTTATACGCGTATTCCAATGCCTCCACGAAGTTGATTTGCGAAAAACTTTCGATTCTCTTCATTTTGAACCGATCAGAGTTTGTTTTCGGAGCTTCTTTCTCCATTTTCACCACTTGAGGTATGTTTCTCTCGAAGTTTAGCACCTTTTCCCAGGCTTTGACTTTCTTTGACTTTTTCTCTTCCCGAGAGTTGACTTTTGTTGACTTTTTGCAATTTTAGCTCATTTCGCTCATTTTTGCTCATTTTGCACCTTTTTTTAGATGGCTGACCAAATCTCACACGATAGGGGTTCTTCTCGAGTAGAGGACGAGCTTGACATCATGCCATTGCTACCCAGGATCCGGCCTTTCGACCCAGAGAAGTACCACCCTCAAGAGCACGTACTACCGCCGAGCACCTTTCACCACTTCACAGATTTTGCGCGACGAGCACCCGCAAACATACCGTTACGAGAGCCGGAGTCCCGCTTATCTCATCACACGCGCGAGGTGCGCACTTCATTACCTGTACACTGGAGAGCTTGGGAGGTACATTCTACCCTCTTAATTTACATTTCTGCTTTACATTACCTGTACACTGCACACTCCGCACATTGCACATATTACATTCTGTACTCCGCATTCTGCACTAAGTATTCTGCATTTTCTATATATTCTATATTCGCATTCTGCACTCAATATTCTACATTTTCTATACATTCTATATTCGCATTCTGCACTCAGCACTTTGCATTTTCTGTACATTCTGTATTCTGACTGCCACTATCTTCCCTTTCACAGCTGTGGGTTTGCGCCTACTTCTCGACGCTCGCTCCAGATCCGGAGGTTAAGGCATCACTCGAGGTGCCATACTCGCGCAGATTTGAGGGTCAATGCCGGCCTAGACCCCGGGAGACATTGCCATATCTCCGGTAATATTTTGATACAATGCGAGCGACCGAGGTCATCTAGAACTCCCAGTTCTTTATGCTTTCAGCTTCGGTTCATCTTGCATATTTATGACATCTAATCAATTTATGCACTTGCTATCCGCAAGTCACCTGGCAGCCTTGGATAGCCATGCCAGGGTATTCTCAATTCCAGTTCGCTGGGGCATGGGGCGCCTCCCGATACAGCATTTTGTTTGAAGAACCAGTTGGCAGGGCCTGGTTTATCGAGGAGCGCTTCATGCACCAGACGATGGGTAATCCCGCTCAAGAGATCCCTTCGTCGTCTCCAACAGACATGCGGACCACAGAGAGTCTCTCCGCTCGGGAGGTTATCGACCTTATGCTGGGTGCTGACGCAGTCTTTTTTTTGAAGGAGGGGGAGTACGCGATTTCCTCCACACATACCTGATGCCTCCACTGACAGGTGTCCGTACCCCCATGAGAAGAGCTGCTGACATGCCTTTATCGAGTTGCGCCCGAACTGCAGACATTCCCTCAACTAGTAGGGCCAGTACATCGAGAGGTAGGACTAGGGGGATCCCTCCTGCTAGGCAGTGTGCTGGATGGCCAGATCCTTCGACACAGCTGACATGTTGGTGGTATGGGACACCATACCAAATTCCGCTGAAGGATCCATTGCCAGATCATCGATACGTCAGTGCCCCTGACTCAGCATCAGTATGCTTCACAGCTTTCATCTATCATTCAGATATTTAGATATTCATTCATTCACTGATGACTTGAACTTGCATTTGCAGCCTTCTAGAGGATACGTTGAGGGGTTGCTCGAGGCAATGGCCTCGCTCGAGTTTATGGTTTTGAGGAGGGAGACGATGCTGCACACCCACGGCATCCTAGTACTTTTTCATTTCCCTATATTTATCATACTTCTGATGACATATCGAAACTGAACATTTCACTATGCTGATTCACTACATGTGTAGAGCACATCTGACATATCACATTCACATACTATATCTGCATGCACACACTCCATGCACCATACTTGCATCTACATCTGATATACATACTCTAGCTGATGTATTCGAACTGCCTTTTCAGGTCACACCTCTACAGCCCGGGCCACTCGGGCCTTCTCGAGTAGTAAGGAGACGGATTCCAACACACGGCCGAAGGAGACGTAGAGCACCTGCCAGATGCGATGACAAGTCCAGTGAGGAGAAGGAGTCAACACACCCTCAGTCAGAGACATCTGCGGGCAGAGATGATGACACTGGTTCCGGTTCTGAGGGCGGAGGTGACGCCATGGAAGATTCTGAGGATGGCGGCTCCGATTCACATAGAGGTGCCGATGGCGATGGTGTAGAGGTTGCTTAGCCGAAGAGGGTGAAAAAACCCTCTCAATCTTGAGCTCGATGGTACCGATTCAGTTGCTTTGCTTTGTTTTTCTTTTTACTAGTAGTTGTAGCACATTGTACAACGTTAGGCAGTTTTATTTTCTAAAAACTTGTACCTTGTTGTAAAAAGAAAGCATGATGGAATGAAAACAGCTTTTTGTTCAAAAAGTGTTGTATTTGTATTCTAAGCATCACATCGCATCATTTTGCACAAAAATGAGATTGATGGAAATTGAACATTCGTGTATTGCCAAGTCAGGTAGTGAACCAACGCAACAAACAAAACAACTTAACAACAACAATTCGATAAACGAATTATAACAACTCGATAAACAAATCGCAACAATCCAATAATCAAAGAGCAACAACTCGATAATCAAAGAGTAATAACTCGATAAGCAAATACATATTGGACAAACAACACAACAGGACGCATCTGAAACAGAAGTAAACTCAGAGCTTCAGCTCCCTCAGCACATAGGAAGGCTAGGAACTCTCTTCTGGGGACAAGGAGCAGCTGTAGACCACCTTATACTCACTGTCGACCACCCAAAAAGGCTTGCCGACCACTTTTATGGTCTGCAGACCAAAAAATGTGGCTGGTCTCTACATTTTTGCCACATGTCCCCTAAACAGTGCCTTATCCTTCATAAAGGTTCCAGCTTCATAGTTCCCTCATTTCAACTCAATTTTTGCACCAAATTGAGGCACTTCTTGTCCAAAATCTCATAAATTGGATCGCTAACTTGGATGGCTCGGAAAATCTAAATTTTCGGGGCTTTGGAATAATTGCACTATTCACGCTAAGCTGCACCCGGCTGCATTTTCCATTTCACAATGCCACGACAAGGTGCTAGAACCCGATTACGCACGGCTTTAGCTTTGGTGGACAAGAGATATGTCCCAATTTCGAAGACTTCCAAGCTTTGATGGAGTCCGAGCGTGAGGAAGAGATCTTGCCCCAGTTCCGCTTCGGCCACGTCCAAGCCTTAGGACGGATGTGTGGGCTTACTTTGCATGACATTCGGTCATTGATTCGCGACGGGGAGCTGGACATTCCGAGTTTGATTCATCGATTTTCTGATGCCAGTGACAACGGCGATCATGACTGGCAGGGTTTTCGGTGACATGCACTTTGCTTGTGCATGTTGTCTCGTTTCTTGCTTGCCCCAGGCTTCAGTGGATCAAGTGTCCGTTTGATTGAAGTTGCCGAGGGCAAGAACTGCATTGCTTTGACACTAGCCAAGACCATGATGGGTTTGGATGCTTTCCATCGCCGAGAGACGACTAGATTCGCAGGGAGTCTACTACTGATGTAGGTAATGTTTCCCATCCTATCTCGCATATATTTCTTATGTCACTCGGCCCACAGGCTCTTTTTTTTTTTTCTTTCAAAACCCTTTTCTCACTTTTCTCTCCACATACACCTCTCTATTTTTTAATCCCTCATTTTTCATCCCTCCCCAGATATGGTTGATGGACAAGTTGAAGGTTGTGGACTCATGCCTAGCATATTCAGCTCACGGCTATTTCTTTCAGCGACGTCCAGTCAATGCCCTTGATGAGGGATGGTAGTGCGAATGGATGTGTAGTTTGTCCGCAGATCACATTGCTTGGCGCTGCCCCTGGCTCAATCTGCCGGCGATGAGCTACAGCATGACTCGCCAACCCGGGATTTAGTTGATTTCTAGAGACCCTAATTTTTTTGTCATTACACTTGAAGCCCTGAGCCTCAGGTTAATATCATTTTTAGCCGTAGTTCCATAAAAGTCTGCGTAAGGGCCCAAGTAAAGAATAATTTCTCCGTGTGTTACCATAATTAAATCATAGAACACGACTTTATGATTGGAACTATCATAAAACTTGGTTTTATTTATTTTACCTCATAATTTCTAAATTAACTCACACATTTTATTTTTATTTCTATTTTTTTGTTTTGTTGTTCTTTCATTTATTATTTATTTGAATAGAATACTATTGTTTATTTGAATATATACATAGTTTATATATATATATATATATATAATATGTTAGTGGAAAAGTTGATTGGATAACAACAAAAAATAAAAATAAAAATAAATAAATAATAATAAAATAAAAATAAAAATAAATATCTAGATATTTAGTTCTCTTAACCATTAAGCTACCTGTGGTGAATGTGGTTTGGAAATACTCTTCAGATCCCGGAAGACGCCAATGAGCCTCTGCTAGTCACCTGCAAAAATACAAACTCCGGTCGGGGGTGCCGGAATTAGCACTCCGACGGACAAGTTAGTTCCTCTCAAGAAAGCTTGCTTGCTAAGTCTCTAGAAGTAATTCTTACATACCTTTATAAATCTGAATCTCTTGTATTTATAGCCATTTTCCAGCCTCGGGGCAAGAGTCTACTTTTAAATCGTTTATTTATTCTTTTATTTATCCTGACGTGCTTTTTCCAGTATACTCGGCCCGAGAGTCCTACTCGGCGTCTCGGCAGAGCAGAATGGAGCCGTTTAACACCCGGCTCTCTGTGCGTATCGGACTTCTCCCCTTTAATTATACGGCTCCCACAATTGCCCCCCGAACCCCCTATTTAACCGGCAGTTAAATCGGCGTGTTTGGCTCGGAATTCGAAAAAAGTTTATCATCGGGCGGCTTTGCGTGTCCCAATACGTCAGGAGGCGCACGCCCTTTTTTTTTTTTTACTCATTATTACATTTTCCCGCTCTATTCAGATATCTCAAAGATTTATTGTGATTTGAAACTTTAGTCCTTTCAATTCATATTTCGTCGGTCTTCGAGCTTTTTGGATCGCCTGCATATCCCTCGTGGCTCGCGTTTCGCAACCTCTTCCGCCTTCCTTTGTCTCATCCGTTTTTTGTAAGTCTTCTTCTCCTTTCATTGTAACCCTATTTTCTACCTGCTATTTTTAGCCTCGGCGAATACTTGGTTCCACTAGAATGGCAAAACACTTGAAAGACCTCCTCTCCGAGGATCGCATCTCGCTTCCTAAGCATTTTTCCATTCTCGACGACGTTCATCTATCCCTTGTCACGGACAACGCTCTTGACATGGAGAGGGAAGACCAAACGGTTGTATTCCTCTTTTGTCCATTGCGGAGGCGGAGTTCGCTTCCCTTACACCCACTTCTCGGGGCGTTCTCCGCCATCGGGTTTGATTCCTTCTCAACCCAATGTAAATTTCTTCGAATCATCATGGGGGTTGTGGAGTTGAATCAACGCCTTAGTATTAACCTTGGGATTCCGGCCATTCGGCATTGTTACGCCTTAGCCAAGTCCTCTGGTCGGCTGGGGCGATATTTTCTCAGGGCCAAAGATACTGACCATCATTTAGTGACTATGCTTGCCTTTTCTGGTAAGCGAGTTGACGACGTGATGGTCAACGTCCGAGGTAATTGGGAGTTCGCCGAGGGGAGGATCGCTCGACCCTATTCGTGCATAAGGGTGAACCGGTTGACACGCAATGTCTCATATTTGTTGGCCTATTCCTTATTCGCTTCCTTTTCTTAGATCGCTTTCATCTTCCGCAGTAATAGGTTGAAGAAAATTCTGAATTCGGTTGATGACGCAGTTCTTGGGGAAATTAAGACTGCATTGACGTATTTCGCCGTCGAAACGTACAAAAACAGGGGAGGGCCGCCCATATCCTTCTTGGTACGAACCCACCTACACCACGTTTTCGGCTGCAGATAATATTCCGATTCCATTGGGCGATCAACAGCTCTCGGCCCTTATCTTTCCCAGCTTCAGAAATCTTCGGCAGATCGGTCTTGCAGCTTCTGATTCGGGGGAAGACGCGGAGCAGACCGTAGAAGTGACTGCCGATCCGACTGCAGGATCTGCCGAAGGGGTCGAGGGCGGCGAGACCGTACGCTCGGCATCCGAGGCCCCTCAACCATCTACCTCAGGACGAGCAGATTTGTCTGGGGATATTTTTGCGAACTTGGGGGATCTACCAGGCGATTTTTCTGAGGATATGGCGAAGGAGAGCTTAACGCAGATGGCGCGCAAAAGAAATGCCGAGCGCTTGGCCGCCCGTCAGAAGACTGAATGTGCCGAATCCAATCCTAGCTTGATCAAAGCCATTTGTAGCCGCTTCGAGGGCACGGTTGAGGCCGTGTCCGCTGGCGATAAGGAGGGCGGAGAAAAGGCCGATCAGGTGCAGCTAATTTCGGAGCCAGGCCAAAAACGCGATGCCGCAGGAGAAGCGACTTCGGAAGCTGGCCCTGCCAGTAAACGGCCTCGACTTGAAGAACCGGTCGCGGTGGCTCCGTTCGTTATTCAGCCGAAGATCAGGGGCACGCCGATTTTATCCGATGCTTCGGCTAGCGAGGATCCGGCCGTCGCTCTTAACTGGCGGCTTAATTTCTTGCCACCGACAAAGAAGCTTTCGGTGCCGTTCCTGATGTCATGGCAGTTGCCTTAACTGCTCAATCGGCGCTCCTGGTAAGTCAGCTTCGTTTCCTTGTTGTTTGTTTAACGGCGTCTAATTACACCGAATTGTCTTTGCAGACGATCGGAAGGGTCGCCGACTTGGGTCGCCGCCTACGTGATGCTCTCGGGCGAATTGACCATTTGCAAACAGAGTGCAGGTCGAGAAGTAGGGCGAATTGAAATTATGAGGGCGAGATGGAGAGCGCCTTGTAAGCGGAGAAAGAGAGGGTTCGAGTCGCCGAACAGCTTCGTATTGATGCAGAAGGCAGGGCAAATATGAGCGAGGAATCGCTCAAGCTTTCCCAGAAAGCGCTTGCTGAAGCGGAGGCTCAATTAGACGAGCTTAAGGCGACCCGCGAGAAAGCCGAATCGGAGGCCTTTGAGGCAGGGAGAGGCGCCGCTTTGTCGGAGTATGTTGAAGAAGTGGCCAAATTTGAGAATCGCGGGTTCAAGCATGGGTGGCTCAAAGCCCTTGCCGCCGCTGAGGTTACATTGGATTTGCCAATTCCTTACGAGCAGGTGGATGTTGAGCCGCTTGAATCCGATACCGACGAGTGATCTGGGAGCCGTTTACCGAACGGGCGTCGTTTTCTTTTTGTCTTTGTTGTTTTTCTTCTTTTGGATAGTGCGTTGGTAGTTTTCGTGTATAAATTGGTTAGCATCTGCGCGCAATTTATGAATGAAAATTTCCTTGTAATTTCAATACGTATTAATTTCTGCTGCCACCACACACTTTGTATGAGACGGCTCTATGCTTAATTTTAATGAAAGAGTTCTATGTTTTGTCCATGCATTTGGTAAAATAGAATTGTATGTATTGTGGGGAAATCCTAATTGGTGAGCCTGCCCGTACCCCAGGGGGTTCGTGAAACGAATTGCCTCTTGTGTGCCGGTTGGGGTACTTGGTCTGACTGGATAAATTTTACTGTGGCATTGGTGATTTTTACCTAGAGCTCTTCTGAACAAGCCGTACATGCAATATCGCTCGCTTAATATATATCCCGTCAAAATCGGCATTTGCAATTTCAAGGTTTCACGATCATGGGCCGATCGGGCACTCGAGTTTAATAGATTGATGAATCGCCTTGCCCCTGGGTTCATGATAAGGGCGCTTTGGATTCAATTCGCGCCGGGGCCGATACCGACATCGGTCAACAATTTTGGTAGGATTCAATACGTATTCAATCAAAATCGGCATTTGCAATTTCACTGGCATTTGCAATTTCACTGCCTACCGATCATGGGCCGACTGGGCACTCGAGCCGAATATATTGATGAAGCTGCCCTTGCCCCAGTGGGTTCATGATAAGGGCGCTTTGGATTCAATTCGCAGCCGGGCGATACCGCGGGTCGAACAATTTTGGTAGGATTCAATACGTATTCAATCAAAATCGGCATTTGCAATTTCACTGGCATTTGCAATTTCACTGCCTACCGATCATGGGCCGACTGGGCACTCGAGCCGAATATATTGATGAATCTGCCATTGCCTCAGGGAACCTGTGAGCAGGTTGAACCAACCACCGCCTCGCCATCCCATTCGGGCGGACGATTAAGTTTGAAATTAATGAATATGACTCGATCGAGTTGACTTTGAGAGTATTTAAAGAGTCTGATAGGTACTGTGTTCGAAGGGACAGCTTTAAAGGGTCCGTAAGTCCGTGTTCGAACTCCCGGCGGAAGTCGACAGCGAATGTCGAACAAACGCTTTTTAACAAAGAAAGAAGCGAAGACATTGGTCGAAATGGGTGGCGATATGAATCGCATGAACATCGAGGCGCGCCTTGTGCGCGGGAGCAAGAGCTCTATGAGTAGAGAGGGCGCCGATCTCCTCGACGTCAAGCAGTCGCCCAGACGAGAGGCGATCTCAGCGGTTGCCACACGCCCGCCGAAGGAAATCGACGCGACTCGCGTCTGCTGAGTTTTGCGGTGTTTGTGAAGAATAAGCCCATGACGGAAGCGGATTCGATCGTGCGAGATCCAGATGTAGGCGTGAAGTTGGCTCGACAAATATTTCCTCCTGAAGTTCAGCAGTCGATGGTTGGTCGTCAGGACTACGAAGTGTTTCGCGAGGGTATACATGGAGCGGTGAAAGGGCTCTATACGGCTTACGAAGTCGGCATGCGATTGCGCGCCGCCCGCCGAGAAATGGCGGAAAAGGAAGAGCGTATCCGGAGTTTGGAGGCTCGAGCGGAGGCGGCGGAACGGGCGGTAGGGACGATCAAAGGCAACAGTGAACCAAGTGTGAACCCAATCGTTGAAGAGAGGGTTACCATGGCTTATAAGCCCGCCATTGCCGATCGGGATCTGGCGAGTATGTTCGCCTTTGAGTCCGCAAAGGGAGGGCCTAGGAATAAGGTTTACACGAAGGACGGCTGGTCGGAATTCAAAAGACCAAGGAAAAGCTCGCCGAAGAAGTTTGCCGATGTGAAAATCGTGGGTTTAGGCATGGTTGGATCAGGGCAACTCAAGTTGCCGAATCTCTTCGCCTGGCAGGAATTGATGCGGCGTCGCCTCGCTACCGTAAGAAGGACTTCCCGTTTTCTGCTTTTGAGGTCGAAAAGAGTGAGGATGAGGGTGATGCCGCATAATATGTATTTGTTGTATGGTTCGGACGCTAGTCGCGTTCGTAATTATGTAATTTCTTGATGTTTAATAAAAGATGCTTTATGGGAAATATCAAATTCTCTCCCGCATTCGGCGTACGCATGTTTAATTTTATTGCATGTTTAGCTAGATGAAAATATACTAATCGGACTCGTCGTTTTAATTCGATGCGCCGATTGGTTGGCTTGATCGGCCTCCATGTAATGGCCGTCTGATTTAGAATTAAACCATTGCGTATTTCAAATTGGGTAAGCCATGAGCGAGGATGAAGGGTGTCGGCATTCTTGTTTTTGTTTGCAAGTCGGCACAAATGCCGCATATCTAGCCGATTGGGATAGATGGTTCTAACCCTTGCGCGTTTTAGTCAACCGTTGGTTTAACCAAGTCATGGAGAATGTTGATCGACGCCTGTCTCATGGGGTTTAACGCTGATAAGAATTACTTGAGATTTGGGCCTCAAATTGGGGTCATATCGAGAATAAAAACGACAGGGCCCTTATGCGATCGAACCTATTTAGTTCCCCAGAGGCTATTGTATGGGATAATGCAGATCGAGAGTTCTCGTCATCAGAACGTGATGACAGTTGCAGGGGCTCAGCTTCCGGCCGGACTTGGCGTTCCGTTGGTTGGCGGAGGATTTTCCGGTGTGGGCGGTGGACCCGTGAAAGGAGGAACTGGAAACTCGTCAGTCTCCAAGTTGCTGAAGCAGATCGCCCCGAAAGGAGATACAGCGACCGTTCCCCGAGACCTTCCTTGTCTTGGATCTTGGCCTTGACGTTGTCGATGGCGCCAGAGGCCCGGGGGGATGGCGATTCGGGCACGGATGTGCCCTTGAATCGATGGATTCGTTTGTCTTAGAAGTTAGAAATAGATATTGTAATGTTCGAACGCAGTTGCGTCGATGTAACAACTTTTTAATCGAATAAAAAGTGTCATTACATAAAGAGTGTTATTTTATGTATTTTACTTCATATGCTTTAATAGTTTCTTTGTTAGCTTGCCATTGAAACCGCTAGGTTTAAACCCTTTTTTTTTTTTTTTTTTTTTGTAGCGGGTCGGCCTCGCCTTAGGCGGATTGGCCAAATTGTTGTATTAAGACGGCTAAGGCATGTTGTCCGAGATGCGCGTTAGTGATTCTACCGACACGGGCATTCGCCCTCATTTAGGCCAGAGGTGTCGTGTAATAAAAGAAGTTCCGAATTCGGAAACTTATTCTGGCCGATCGTGATATCCACGACGGGCGCTCCGAAGGCGGAGGCTTATTCGGCCCCAGATGACGTGCATCGACAGGGCGCTCCGAATCCGGAGACTTGTTTTGGCCAATCGCGACATCCACGAACGGCGCTCCGAATCCGGAGGCTTATTCGCCCCGATGACGGTATCGGCAGGCGCCCGAATCCGGAGACTTGTTTTGGCTAATCGCGACATCCATTTAACGGCGCTCCGAATCCGGAGGGTTATGCGGCCCCGGAGGACGTGCATCGACAGGGCGCTCCGAATCCGGAGACTTGTTTTGGCCAATCGTGACATCCACGAAGGGCGCTCCGAATCCGGAGGCTTATTCGGCCCCAGATGACGTGCATCGACAGGGCGCTCCGAATCCGGAGACTTGTTTTGGCCAATCGTGACATTCATTTAACGGCGCTCGAATCCGGAGGCTTATTCGCCCCAGATGACGGCATCGGCAGGCGCCCGAATCCAGAGACTTGTTTTGGCCAATCGTGACACCCACGAAGGGCGCTCCGAATCCGGAGGCTTATTCGGCCCCAGATGACGTGCATCGACAGGGCGCTCCGAATCCGGAGACTTGTTTTGGCCAATCGCGACATCCACGAAGGGCGCTCCGAATCCGGAGGCTTATTCGGCCCGATGACGGTATCGGCAGGCGCCCGAATCCGGAGACTTGTTTTGGCCAATCGTGACATCCACGGCGGGCGCCCAATCCGGAGGCCTATTCGGCCCCAGATGACGTGCCTCGACAGGGCGCCCCGAAACCGGAGACTTGTTCTGGCCAATCGTGACATCCACGAACGGCGCCCCGAATCCGGAGGCTTATTCGGCCCCAGATGACGCGGCATCGACAGGCGCCCGAATCCGGAGACTTGTTTTGGCCAATCGCGACATCCACTTAACGGCGCTCGAATCCGGAGGCTTATTCGCCCCAGATGACGGCATCGGCAGGCGCCCGAATCCGGAGACTTGTTTTGGCCAATCGTGACATCCACGGCGGCGCCCGAATCCGGAGGCTTATTCGCCCCAGATGACGGTATCGACAGGCGCCCGAATCCGGAGACTTGTTTTGGCCAATCGTGACATCCACGACGGCGCCCGAATCCGGAGGCTTATTCGCCCCGATGACGGTATCGACAGGCGCCCGAATCCGGAGACTTGTTTTGGCCAATCGTGACATCCACGAACGGCGCCCGAATCCGGTGGCTTATTCGGCCCCAATGACGTGCATCGACAGGGCCCGAATCCGGAGACTTGTTTTGGTCCCAATTGGGTTGAAGGTCAGGCAAACAAAAATCCGTTTTCATTAAAATGAAGTTTCAGTACAAGCATCAGGTCCCACAAGTTGGGTCTGCAGATGAATTCGCATAAGATCTACATTCGTGTGGATTCCGCGAGCCACGGATCTCTTCAATCCCGCGATCTGCTGGGAAGCGATAAGTCGATGGTAGGTGCTTGGGACGGCCTTCATGACGTGCAACGAGGCGGCCTATGATGGCATTATATCGCGATGGAAGCTTTACAACCAAGAATTTCGGTCGATCGTTTTGAGCCCGCCGAACGGCAAGACGACCTTCCCCGGATACTCGATTCGCGTTGAAGCGAAAATGGTGGGACGATGGTGACAGATCCGACTCGTTAAGGCCGAAGTTCTACAAAAGCTTTGTAGTCTGAGATTTCAGAAGACTTCGGTCTATGAGGATGCGTTCAACGCCGAATCGACGCATTCGTGAGCGGACGGACCAAAGGGTCGACGTGGGTGGCCTTCATTCCGAGGAGGTCGAGTCGCCGAACCCAATCGCCGGCTTCACCGGGCCGCCGGTTTTGCTGTCATGTTTTGGGAGACGGGTGCGATTGGATCGTGTGGATGACCGGGCGGTCGCCGATCAGAGATCATATGGATCACAAGCGGAGGTGAGTCTGTCTCGGGGCTAATGCTTTAATCGGCGTTCCTTGCTAACATATTGTCGCAGACCACCATCCCGCACCAATTCTTCCAGATGATCCTTCGCATAGCAATTCTCGGTTTCGTGGCCGTGATCTTTGTGGTATTCGCATCGTCATCCGCCTCCGTGTGTCGGGGTCCTATCATTTTGGCGGCCACTTAAAAACGGAGATCCGGACCTTGGTCATTATTGCCGCGATCGGTTCTGTTAGCTCCGTGATATTTCTTGTCGTTTTCGCCTTGGCGTCTGCCGTCGACTTTGTAATCGCTCGCTTGCTCGGTAGGGGCATTGATCGTTTGTTCGGGGAATCACGCCTTTGTCTCGCTTGGTTCGTTGTCGTGGTTCAGGGCTTGGTACGGAGTTTATTGGTCGAGCAATTTGGGAGTTCCGTTTCGGAGCTTTGTCCGGCCTTTGGTCTCAGGGCATCATCTTAGACTTTGCAATATTCTTCGACTTTCTTCATCAAGGCCCAGACTGCTTTGGGGGGCCTCTGGTCAAGGCTGCAGAAACCTTTGTCGGTGTAAGCCCATTTGAAAGGCGGTTATGGCCATGGAGTCGTTGCAAGCGTCGTCAACTGTTGAAGCACTCCCAATATCGAGCCGAAGTACGCCTGGCGTCTCCCGATCGATCTGCATCGCCTGCAGGAGTCGGCCTGCTTTGGTTGTACCTCGCTGGTAATGAATCGCTGAAAGACTTTTGCAATTGGTGGAAGTTCTTGATCGACGGCTCCAACATGTAATCCCACCAGACGGCTCGCGGCCCTAGACTACTGGGGCATATTCGGCACATGAGGGCCTCGTTGTGCGCATGTAAGGTCATGGCTCGTTTGTAGTGACGGATATGATCGATGGGGTCCGATTTTCCGTCGTAAGAGTGAATGACGGAGCTTTGAATTTCTTGGGCAAGGACGCCTCGTGATTCTCCGAACGAAAGGGTCATGACGATCTTCCTCGCTCGAAATTTCTTCTTCGCTTGTTTCTTGATCGCGAATCTTTGTCGAGGAGGAGGTTTCGGATCGCTCCTTCGATCGAGCTCCGTGGATAATGAGTTGGAGTCATTGTTGGTAACCTTTGGTCGGCCGTGGTCTCCGCCCGCCCGCCTTGGGAATGGCTCCGGTTTCTGGCGCATGGCTTCCTTAGATTTTGCTACCTCCAGGGCCAAGTCTTGACGGAGTCGTTCGTTCTCAGCGATCATGTTCTCGAGCCTTTGTTCGTTCTGCTTCGCTTGTTCGATGACACCGCATTGTTTCTTGTCAAGTCGTTGGCGAGTCGAAGCGCAAGGCGCGTCGTGCGCAATGGTTTCTTTTCGAGCATGTTCGCTGGGGTGAGGTCGTCTTCCTGCGCGATGGCGTCGGTGGCTATCGGAGGATCTTCGGTCACGCCTTCCATGGATATGTTTGAGTATTCCCACAGACGGCGCCAATTGTGGTGAATGTGGTTTGGAAATACTCTTCAGATCCCGGAAGACGCCAATGAGCCTCTGCTAGTCACCTGCAAAAATACAAACTCCGGTCGGGGGTGCCGGAATTAGCACTCCGACGGACAAGTTAGTTCCTCTCAAGAAAGCTTGCTTGCTAAGTCTCTAGAAGTAATTCTTACATACCTTTATAAATCTGAATCTCTTGTATTTATAGCCATTTTCCAGCCTCGGGGCAAGAGTCTACTTTTAAATCGTTTATTTATTCTTTTATTTATCCTGACGTGCTTTTTCCAGTATACTCGGCCCGAGAGTCCTACTCGGCGTCTCGGCAGAGCAGAATGGAGCCGTTTAACACCCGGCTCTCTGTGCGTATCGGACTTCTCCCCTTTAATTATACGGCTCCCACACTACCTTATATTATATAAATTGAGGGCTTGTCCAAATCCACTCCCACGTTTTTCTAAAGCCCAAGGAGAGGGTGAGAGAGGGAGAGTTGGCTCAAGGGAAGGGAAGTAGAGAAGTAAGAAGAAGAAGAAGAAAAAAAAAAAAAAAAAAGGGAAAAAGAAGGAATTCTTGAAGGTAAGAACATACCTCTTCCTTATTTTCTCCAATCCTTTCATCATCTCATTCTATGGTCTAGTATGCCTCTTGTGTTACAAATTGATGGTAAATAGGGTGTTTTTGGTGTGTGTTAAGGTGTAGGTATGAAATAGTGCCATTGTCTTGCAAACTTGTGAAATTAGGCACTGCTGGAACTTCTCTAATTTAAAAGAAATATCAAATCTATCTAATTCTCAAATCTGAATTTATTGTAGGATATTTTATGTGTTTAGAGCTTGTGACAATTTTATTAGCTCCTAATTGTGTGTTTTTAGGGCTTGGATAATTTGTTGAAATATCTGGTCCTGAATCTCTGAAAAACAATCCGTTTTTAGCAATTTTATAAAATTCTAGGCAAATCATCTCATGTTGCTTCTTTTGTCAAAAGTTAGAACTCTGAGTCCTCTTTCCAAATATTTTATTTAAGTGAAAACCATCGGGTAGATTGAGAGAAAAGTTAGTTTTCCCAAAGGGTGACAAATCTAGACAGGTTTTCGAATATAGTTTGTAGATGCATTTGTGGAGGAGCTGTGCAACTTCTGAAAATTGGAACTGAAACTAGACAGATTGAATATTGTTTCTGTGCAATTTCAGCCCCTAATTTGGCCTAGAAGTATTTTTACCAAAGCGTTCTTGTTAGCCCTGCAGAACCGAACAGTGCTGGAAATTGTGTTATATTATGTTATTTGTCTCTAAATGTTTCAAAGCATTTCTAATGTTGTTTTCTTGCCTTACTATACTTATGTATCATGATCATGGACTATATTTCCTCTCGTATATTTTTCTCATACTCTTTTATATGACCGAATTATCGAATGTGACAAAATTACCTAGCAAAAGATCTAATAAACGGGAAATGATAAGGGGTTGGCAATGGGTGATGTTTATCTTAGTGTTTTAGAACAATTTTATACATATGCATGACATGAATTATGATGGGATTAATACCAAATGAGTTAAGTCTTGCGTAAGCAGTTTAAGCCAGCCCCTAGGTTGACCGGGATGTATTCAGACTCTATGCGGTGGTTTCAGGGTGTAAGCGAGCCCTTTGGTATGGTATGTGCAGGGTGTAAGCGAGCCCTAGGCACGATTTGGGTGTAAGGGAGCCCACTTGTTGGCCGTCCCTTTTGAGGTCCATCAATGCCACTGACAGGTAAATAATCGGAAGGTGGGCATAGGTGGTAAGGTCTGCAAAGTAGCAAAAGGAGGAGTTCTGAATAATCTGGTGTTCAATACTTGTGGTTGGGTAGAAGGATCTCTTTGGGGGGGGGTTCTAGATGCCTAGTCTAACTACTAATTTATAAAACCTTGATGTAAGTATGGTATGCTACCTGATTTGTTTTGTGTATGATTGATTGATAGAAGATATTGGGGTGTGTGTGTTTTTACTAGGCATTCCAAGCTCATGGCGTGTCATGCCAAGTGAAGAAGCAGGTTACGACAAGGAAGGTTATTCCGAAGACAATCAAGATGAAGTTTTAGAGCCGTGGTTCACTTGAAAATTTGGACTAGTAGTTTGTTTTTGTGTTCTCTCTTCTTTTACCTTTTGGTTTGACAATGTTTGTAAACCTCTAGTGGAACTCAAATCAGTTATCTATGTTATAACTCTGCTTGTATGTGTATATTAACATATTGTGGTTATCTCTTTTGTTTGAGTTTTACTTTATATATTTCTCTTGCAGTTGCAAATTTTGGGGCGTGACAAATTGGTATCAGAGCCCTAGGTTCAACCCTTAACCCAGGCGTGTTGACTTGTGATTTTAGATACCCTTGCCTTTTACGTTGCTACATTCTGTTAACATTATACTATATCATATTAAAGGTGGACTAAAAAAAAAAATTGTTTACCTACCGTAGGATGGATTCTACGTCAGAAAGCGTTGATGACTAGGGAGTTTTTCGTGTCTAGAATAGACGAGCAGTAGCTGTTAGTCCACAAAGACTTAACTGACGGTGTCAATTGGGAGCGGAACGCGTGATAAAGAAAGCTATTCGGAAAACAGAGGAGGATTTTTCATACTACACCACGCAAGCAAGACAAGCGTTGGTACGCCGACGCCTCCAGTGTAAATACCGGGAGCTTAGGTTCGCTCTACAGATAGAGCAGAATGGTCAGACTTTTGCTGAGCTTAGGCAAGAGGTATTGGCTGAGGATCCGCATCCAGTGATGCGTCGGGTTAGACCCGAGAGCTGTGGCTCTCATCATCTTGAGTTAGAGGTTCCTTTTGTCTCAGTACTTCCCGGAGCTTCCCCTACATTCCCTATAGAGGTGTCGTTAGAGTACTCCCCAACACCGGCTTGGCAGTTTCCAGCCTCCCCGACATATGCTCCTTTACCACCAGAGGATCCCGAGGAAGATCCCGAAGAAGACCCAGAGGAATCGTTTGACTTAGAGCTGTAGTAGTCATAGGACGAACCTTTTTGTGTACCTTTGTAAATAGTGTTTTGTGTGGTTAAAGCGTGTTTTGTTTTGGTGTATACACGCTACACGCTAACCTAGATAGTGTATCCTTTTGTAAGAAGAAGTTATATACGTATGTATAAAATATCTAGTTGGTTATTCTAGTGTATTGTTTGTTATTTTATTTTATTTTATTTTGCTTGGTTTTATTGCATTATCCATTTAGAAAAAAAAATTAATTACACCTCAGACCACATTAAATTGGCCTATTTATTGAACACCTCTTCGCCTTCACAACAACCCTAAGCTTATATTATCCACAAACTTGGCAAATGGCTGACAATGTGGAAGCAAACAATCAAGTCAGATGCCGACGAGAACGTCCAGCTCATAATCAAGGCGTTAATCGCGGTGGACCTATACCTACTGAGGAGTTACCAAGACCAGTCGAAAACCAGATTCTTGAAGAGTTAGGAAGGCTTAGAAGAACGCAACCAAATGAGTGGATATATTTGTTATCTGAGTTCAGAAAGCAAAGACCGCCGGTGTTCATAGGTGAGCCTGACCCAAGAGTCGCTGAGAGCTAGATTCGTCAAATAGAAAAGGTGTTGGAAACCATGAGTATTACTGTGCATACAGACAAGATCGCCCTGGCAAGTTGCCAGCTAGAAGGAGAAGCGGATCATTGGTGGTCCTTGATGAAAAATTCTCGGGACACGACAAGCATGACTTGGGCTTAGTTCAAAGAATTGTTTCTAAGAAAATATTTCCCAAACACAGTTAGACAAGAGCGAATTTGGCAATTTCAAACTTTGAAACAGGGTGAGATGTCAGTGACTCAGTATGTGGCCAAGTTTGAAGAGCTGGCTCGATACACAGTCCGATACGTCGCAAATGAGGAAGAGAAAGCACGAAAATTCGAGTGGGGTTTAGACCCTATTATTAGAGGTAAAGTGTTACCCTTGCGCTTCCCTACATTTGTTGATGTGGTGGATACGGCATTGGATACAGAAAGAGAGTGCGCAGACTCAAAAAGGATTTGGATGATGAAAACAAAGAAAGGGGGTCAGTCCTTTATAGGGCCAAGAAGAAATGACCGAAGGAATGTGGTACGGACACCATACACCAGACTATCGCAACAGCCGCAACAACAAAGCCAGAAAGGAAGTTTACAAACCAAGCCTATTACACAAATCCAATGCTTTCACTGTCATCAGATAGGGCACAAGAAGTCGAATTGTCCCCAACTTTCTGGGATGGGAAATCAAGCAGGGGGTTCAAGCGCAAATGCTCAAGTTATTGGCGGGCAAAGGCCATGGACGAACAAGTCAGGAGAAAACCGAAAGGTTGGACCAACCGGTAATCAAAAAGCCATAGGCAGAGTTTTTGCTCTCCAAGAGGAAGATAATGAAGATCCGTCAGTAATTAGAGGTAACATTGTACTCTATAATTCCTGGGTTCACGTTCTATTCAATTCTGGCGCATCACATTCTTTTATATCAACATCATGTGTTAAATCATTAGGCCTTAAATGTAAACCTTTAGAAACTACTTTACGTATTGCATCACCCTTGGGAGGAAGTTTTAGGGTAGGATTAATCTGTCAAGGGTGTGAATTAGAAGTGTCAGGGTTACACTTGAGTTGTGACCTTCGGGTCATGAACATGTCCGATTTTGACATAATTTTGGGTATGGATTGGTTATCCATCCACCGAGCAGTGATTGATTGCTACCACAAGAGGGTGATGGTTTGCACACCTAGTGGAACGTGTTTCCAATTTAAGGGGGATAGAGAGGATTCCCTGAGCACGACAAATCGTAAAATGCAGTGGCATCGACAATTTGCTGGATGGTTAGCAAGTTTGATCATTAATGAAGAAGCTCAATCGGAATTAAATCTTCCACGTGTAGTTTGTGAATACACTGATGTTTTTCCTGAGGAATTTCTAGGATTACCGCCATATTGTGAAGCAGATTTTAGTATCGAGTTACAAGCGGGTACTACACCAATATCCCTGACACCGCACCTTATGGCTCCTGCTGAACTTCGAGAGTTGAAGATGCAACTGCAAGAATTACTGGACAAGTGATTTATCCAACCAAGTACCTCACCGTGGGGCACACCAGTTCTATTTGCAAAGAAAAAGGACGGAACACTAAGATTGTGCATAGATTATTGGCAACTCAATCGGGTGACGATCAAGAACTGATATCCACTTCCACGGATTAATGACCTTTTTGACCAACTTTGAGGTTCGAAGTGCTATTCAAAGATTGATCTTAGATCTGGCTATCATCAATTGCGGGTCACAGATGATGACATACCAAAAACTGCTTTCCGAACCCGTTATGGCCATTACGAATTTGTGGTGATGCCCTTTGGATTAACCAATGCACCAGCCGTGTTTATGAGCTTGATAAATAAGATTTTTACTCCATACTTGGACCAGTTCGTGGTGGTGTTTATCGATGATATTCTAGTCTATTCACCGTCAGAAGAGGAACATGAGCAACACTTGAGAGTGGTTCTCCAGGTTTTAAGAGACAATCAGTTGTACGCAAAAGCAAGTAAATGTGAGTTCTAGTTGAAGGAAGTCACATTTTTGGGACACGTTGTGTCGAAGCATGGAATCTCTGTAGACCCAGCCAAGGTGGAAGCAGTATTAGATTGGAAGCAGCCAACCTCAGTATTCGAAGTTCGTAGTTTCTTAGGGTTGGTCGGCTATTACCGACGATTTATTCAAGACTTTTCTAAACTAGCTAAGCCAATGACTCGTCTAATGCAAAAAGGGGTAAAATACGATTGGAACGAAGCATGTGAAGAATCCTTTCAAGAACTTAAGAGGAGATTGACTAGTGCCCCAATACTCATCATTCCAGAGCGAGACATAGGTTATACGGTATATTGCAACGCATCCAAGGATGGGCTAGGTTGTGTGCTAATGCAAAAAGGGAAGGTGGTGGCATACAGCTCTAGGCAACTGAAACCGCATGAAAGGAATTATCCGACACACGATCTAGAGTTGGCAGCAATGGTTTTTGCGTTAAAGTAGTGGCGTCATTGTTTGTATGGTGAATAATTTGAGATTTTCACGGACCATAAGAGCTTGAAGTATTTGTTCACGCAGAAGGATTTGAACATAAGACAAAGACGGTGGCTAGAATACCTCGAAGATTACCATTTTACTCTATCCTATCATCCTGGCAAAGCTAACGTGGTGGCGGATGCCCTGAGTCGCAAGAACCGGGGAATTATTGCTAGCTTGGCACTCAAGGAATGGGACATGGTCGGAACACTTAATGAGTTTGGAGTACAGATGAAAGCTCAAAATGAGAAGGTATACCTTGGCACTCAAATCACAACGCCCAAATTACTGACCGAGGTAATAGAGTCACAGAAGTATGATCAAGAGGTGGCGTTCATAAAAGCGCGAATAGCATCCGGCGATTCTATACCTGATTGGACGATTCATTCAGATGGAAGTTTGAGACATCGGGGTAGAGTGTTTGTACCACAAGATGAGTCGCTTAGAGAAAAAGTTCTGAAGGAGTTCCACCATTCGATGTTCGTAGTACACCCAGGAGGGACGAAAATGTACCAAGACTTAAAACGCCAATATTGGTGGAGCGGAATAAAGAAAGATGTGGCTCAATTCGTAGCCAGATGCCTTACGTGTCAGCAAGTAAAGGCAGAACACCAGCGACCTGGAGGGATGCTTCAGCCCTTGCCGATATCATAATGGAAATGGGAGCATGTAACAATGGACTTCGTCACTGGACTACCCAGGTCACCTAGAGGACATGATGCTATATGGGTTATAGTTGATCGTTTGACGAAAACTGCGCACTTTTTGCCAAACAAAATTTCCGATACTTTGACATCGCTGAGTCATCTCTACATTAAAGAAATTTTCCGATTACACGGAATTCCTGTATCAATTGTGTCCGACCGGGACCCGCGTTTCACCTCCCGATTCTGGGGAAGCTTACAGGAAGCGTTAGGGACCGAATTATGTTTCAGTACCACATTTCATCCTCAAACTGACGAACAGTCGGAACGTACCATTCAGACTTTGGAGGACATGTTGAGAGCTTGTGTGATGGATTTCAAGGGGAATTGGGAGCGACACCTACCGTTGGTAGAGTTCACATACAACAATAGTTTCCAGGCTAGTATTGGCATGGCTCCATTCGAAGCATTGTATGGTCGGCCTTGCAGATCACCAGTTTGTTGGACTGAAGTTGGAGAAGTGAGTCTATTGGGCCTAGAGATCATGCAATAAACTATAGAAAAGGTGAAACTTATTCGACAAAGATTAGTGGTAGCTCAAGAACGTAAGAAAAGTTATGCAGATAAAAGGAGAAGACCACTAACCTTCACTGTCGGTGATTATGTTTTCTTGAAAATTTAGCCCCGCCGAGGGATCATTTGTTTTGGAAAGAAAGGAAAATTATCACCTCGATATATAGGACCCTTCGAGATACTTCAAAAAATCAGAGAGGTTGCATACAAGTTGGCTTTACCCCCACAGTTGGCTGGAGTACATGATGTTTTCCATGTATCTATGCTGCGAAAGTATATAATGCACCCTTCTCACATCATCAACTGGGAAGAAATCCAACTCAATGAAGACGCTACCTTTTGAGGAGGGGCCAGTAGCAATTATCGACAGTCAAGAAAAGAACTTGCGAGGGAAGACAATTCACCTTCTTAAGATACTCTAGCGTCACCATGGTAATGAAGAGTTCACCTGGGAACGTGAAGATGCGATGCGAGCAAATTATCCACAACTATTTGAGACGTAAGGTATGATCTAATTTCGAGGACGAAATTTATTTAAGGGGGATAGGTTGTAGTGACCCTAACTTTTTTGTCATTACACTTGAAACCCTGAGCCTCAGGTTAATAGCATTTTTAGCCGTAGTTCCATAAAAGTCTGCGTAAGGGCCCAAGTAAAGAATAATTTCTCCGTGTGTTACCATAATTAAATCATAGAACACGACTTTATGATTGGAACTATCATAAAACTTGGTTTTATTTATTTGACCTCATAATTTCTAAATTAACTCACACATTTTATTTTTATTTCTATTTTTTTGTTTTGTTGTTCTTTCATTTATTATTTATTTGAATAGAATACTATTGTTTATTTGAATATATACATAGTTTATATATATATATATAATATGTTAGTGGAAAAGTTGATTGGATAACAACAAAAAATAAAAATAAAAATAAATAAATAATAATAAAATAAAAATAAAAATAAATATCTAGATATTTAGTTCTCTTAACCATTAAGCTACCTTATATTATATTAATTGAGGGCTTGTCCAAATCCACTCCCACGTTTTTCTAAAGCCCAAGGAGAGGGTGAGAGAGGGAGAGTTGGCTCAAGGGAAGGGAAGTAGAGAAGTAAGAAGAAGAAGAAGAAGAAGAAAAAAAAAAAGAAGGGAAAAAGAAGGAATTCTTGAAGGTAAGAACATACCTCTTCCTTATTTTCTCCAATCCTTTCATCATCTCATTCTATGGTCTAGTATGCCTCTTGTGTTACAAATTGATGGTAAATAGGGTGTTTTTGGTGTGTGTTAAGGTGTAGGTATGAAATAGTGCCATTGTCTTGCAAACTTGTGAAATTAGGCACTGCTGGAACTTCTCTAATTTAAAAGAAATATCAAATCTATCTAATTCTCAAATCTGAATTTATTGTAGGATATTTTATGTGTTTAGAGCTTGTGACAATTTTATTAGCTCCTAATTGTGTGTTTTTAGAGCTTGGATAATTTGTTGAAAAATCTGGTCCTGAATCTCTGAAAAACAGTCCGTTTTTAGCAATTTTATAAAATTCTAGAAAAATCATCTCATGTTGCTTCTTTTGTCAAAAGTTAGAACTCTGAGTCCTCTTTCCAAATATTTTATTTGAGTGAAAACCATCGGGTAGATTGAGATAAAAGTTAGTTTTCCCAAAGCGTGACAAATCTGGACAGGTTTTCGAATATAGTTTGTAGATGAATTTGTGGAGGAGCTGTGCAACTTCTGAAAATTGGAACTGAAACTAGATAGATTGAATATTGTTTCTGTACAATTTCAGCCCCTAATTTGGCCTAGAAGTATTTTTACCAAAGCGTTCTTGTTAGCCCTGCAGAACCGAACATTGCTGGAAATTGTGTTATATTATGCTATTTGTCTCTAAATATTTCAAAGCATTTCTAATGTTGTTTTCTTGCCTTACTATACTTATGTATCATGATCATGGACTATATTTCCTCTCGTATGTTTTTCTCATACTCTTTTATATGACCGAATTATCGAATGTGACTAACTTACCTAGCAAAAGATCTAATAAACGGGAAATGATAAGGGGTTGGCAATGGGTGATGTTTATCTTAGTGTTTTAGAACAATTTTATACATATGCATGACATGAATTATGATGGGATTAATACCAAATGAGTTAAGTCTTGTGTAAGCAGTTTAAGCGAGCCCCTAGGTTGACCCGGATGTATTCAGACTCTATGCGGTGGTTTCAGGGTGTAAGCGAGCCCTTTGGTATGGTATGTGCAGGGTGTAAGCGAGCCCTAGGCATGATTTGGGTGTAGGCGAGCCCACTTGTTGGCCGTCCCTTTTGAGGTCCATCAATGCCACTGACAGGTAAATAATCGGAAGGTGGGCATAGGTAGTAAGGTCTGCAAAGCAGCAAAATGGGGAGTTCTGAATAATCCGGTGTTCAATCCTTGTGGTTGGGTAGAAGGATCTCTTTGGGGGGGGTTCTGAATGCCTAGTCTAACTACTAATTTATAAAACCTTGATGTAAGTATGTTATGGTACCTAATTTGTTTTGTGTATGATTGATTGATAGAAGATATGGGGGTGTGTGTGTTTTTACTAGGCATTCCAAGCTCATGGCTGTAGACACTCCATTTTTGACCGTCCTCAAGACTTGGACGTCACCGTTTGAACCCCCGGTGATCATCCATGTTTGTGTTCGTTTGGAGTTCCCGGAGGTCTCGGCTACGCGCCTTGCCTCAGGATCTCCGAACTCGACTGTTTAGTGTCTGGTTTTGCACCAAACACTTGTGTTTTGCCTTAAAGGGGCAGGGAATGCCTTGTGAGTCATCCCCACACATCACCGGCCATGGCTAGAGGCCACCGACTGGTATTTTGTTGCCATCGGCAATATATATTGCCGGTCGGCAGTCCATTTTGTCAAAATGGCATTTTTGAGCAATAATTCATCGCTCATCTCGCTTTTGCGATATTTTTAAACAGCTTGTCTGCATTTTGTTCCCTCCATACACGTATGGAGGATAGCCTTCTTGTTAGCTTCCTTGGTAAGCTTTACAAGATTGGCTCCTCTATAAGAGGAGCCCTTCTCTCTTGGCCTTAGGGTTAGAGATTTTGGTTAGAGAGCATTGTGAGAGAAGCTTTGGATTAGGGTTAGGGTTTATACACATTTCCTATCTCTATATCTCTCTTGTGTGTTCTAGTGTGTGTTTTAGCCTTAGGATTGCACACAAACACCTACCATCACACTATCCACTTGGAACTGAGGTTCTTGAGGCCTGTTTTTGGAGCTTTGAAGCTGATTTGGAGCTCAAGAAGGGGCTGGTTCATCATTGTTGAAGAGGTTCTTCAAGGGTAAGAAACTAGTCCTTTTTACCCCTTTCTTGCATTGCTTTTTTGCCTATCTTAGAACTGTTTTTGAGCTTAGTATATAATACAAAAAAGTTCTGTTTTTAGGCCCTCTAAATAGTTGGTTTAGAGTGTTTTGTGGTTTGGAGGCGTTTGACCCCTCTTAAGCCTTGAGGGGCTCCATTTTGTGCTATTTTGAGTGAGCTTTGGGACTTTGGTGTTTGGGCCTCCTCACCACTGAAATCTTGAGGGATTTCAGTGGTAAGGATGGTGCCTTGAAGTCCCAAGAAGGAGAGGGCCACCCCCTCTCCTTATTGTCCTTAAAAAGGTCCATTTTTGGCCTCTTGAGGGAGCACCATGTTTGAGGGTTTGTTGATCATGCCTTGGCTGTTTTTCATGCATATATTTTCATAATATAATAGGATTTTAAGTTGGTTTTGGTACACCATGCATGCTTAGCATACCTACCTTGTAATGCCATGTTTAGGTCTTAACATGCCTTAGGTTATAAACCATTGTTCTAGCATGTTTTAGGCTTAGCTTTATGAAGCTTTAATGCATGTTTTTGTATGCTTTAGCTCTATTTTAAGTTTCTTTAGCCGTACTTTCCATGTATTGCATAGCCCCCTTGCATTTTGGCTTGTTGGCCTTGAGTGTGTGAGTGTGTTGCATGCATTACTTGCTTTATTTCAGTGGTTTGGCACCATTTGTAGCATCATTTCAGTCCCTTTGACATGCTTGTATGCTTGCCTTGGATGCCTCTTTGATGCCTCATGAGCTTGTGTTGTATACTCCTTGAAAGTGCATTTGTGCATGCTTTTGATTTCAAGCCATTTGGATGCCATCTAAGTGGTCTTTTGGGCTTTGTTTTATGTGCTAAAGCTCTGTTTTTTGCCATTAAATTCATGCCATGTTTGGTCTTGCTAAGTGTAGTTCAATGCTTTATTGGCTTGCTTCGAATTTTGGATCTTCTATGCATGCCTTGCTTATCTTGTTTGCTTTAGTTTGGCATCATATTCTTGCATGATTTTCAGAGCTTTCTATGCATGCTAGTTATCCATACTTAGCCTCTTTTAAGTGTGCTTGAAAGTTACTTGCTTAATGCTTAGGTTTGTGCCTTGACATGTACATGTATGTATGTGTGTTTGGCCTCATTTCCTTTGCATTTTGGCCACTGTTTTGGGCCTACTTAGGGCTTCCCGAGTCATGTTTAAGTCCACCCCTTTGCTTAGTTTGCATGCTTGTCTTGTATGTGTGTTTGCATACTTGCATTCTTACATTACATTGTCTATGTTGCATGCTAGCTCGCATACTCACATGCTTAGAAATTGCATTGCATTGTACATGCTTGGCCTCTTGAAATGAGTATGATAGAGGTTGGCCCTCTTATGTGATTATGTGGTTTGCATTGCATTTAACATCAAAATGTGCACACTTGGTCTCTTGGGCCATCACGCATTGAAATGCGTGATTGGTGGTCCGAGAACCAAGGAGCATGTCCCCTTGAGTCACTAACATGATAAGGGACATGGTTGGTGCATATATGGCTTGAATCGCATTGCCATGCAAGGCTCTGTCCTTTGCTACTGTCAAACAGGTTCTGCAGGAATTTATTGCCGATCGACTGCACAGAGTTCCGGCCGGCAATCAATTGGTGGCCGATGGATTAATCAACAGCCGATGACCACACCCTACTGCCGGTGGCAATTCTACTCAGCCGGTGGTGTCTCCCAAATGTCCAGGGAAGTAATTTAGAGACTTTGATAGTCTTCAGAGGGGCAGAGCAGGGAAAACAGAGGCAGTCTATGCATGGCAGTGCGCTTCCGAGCAGGACCCGAGCATTCATTGCATTGGGCACTCTTCCCGAGGCAGTTTACTGTCTTTTCTAGCTTAGTTAGTTTGTTAACTAATTAGGTAATTTGTAATAATTAATTAGCTCATAGTTAGTTAATTTATATTATTCTTTCGGTCCCTCCGGGCGAGGGCAAATCTGTAATAAGTGTGGGTGCGTGTATATGTATGTCGTCCAACCCCCACTTCTTTCTTCCCTTTTATTTACCCACTTATGATGGTAGATTAGGGCATGTTTAAATTAGCATACCTTATGCTACGCATGCGTGCATCCATACATTTGCCTTGCATGCACCGGGCTCGGTACATCATGCTAACTGCATTTGTACTTCAATTCCAAAATTGAATACGTACATCAACTAATTGCATTTCACATGCCATGTTTAGGTTAGCCGAGCCTACCCTAATTGCATCCTGTATGTGTTGCATTAGTCAATTTGACATGAACTAAGACCATGCATGTTTGCTAACTAGTTTATTATTTTGGCACAGAGTACGATGTAAGTACTTTTGTGCTTTAGCATATCGCATGCGTGTGAATGTTATCATGACAGCATGCTTACCATGTGGCTAGATGCTTATGTGAGACAAACTGTTTGATTGCCAGTGGGTGAAGGTTGGATTGTTTGAGTTGGAAAAACTCGTTGAAATCTGCATTTTAGCCTACTTGCGAGTAGCAAATTCCAAAGTGTTTTTTTTTCAAAACAAACGGATATGCAATGCTTATTTCCAAATTAGGCAGTCTAGTCTATAATTGTTTGCTGTGCGCATAACATTGTGATTTTAGGCTAATAACCGGAATAAGAACACATAACGTTTTCAAAATCGGATATCACGGTTAGTAGAGGCCGGTCTTCGGACCGGGCGAGAGGGGGTGCTCATAGCTGACCTTCCCCTATCGTACCCAAGCTCCCGAGCCAAGGCAATTTTGGTGATGACGGACACGTGGCCTTTGGCACCGAGTCAGGGTTTCCTAAATTTCCCCATTAAAAAATATTTAGGTGGCGACTCTGTATCTGGCAAAGCAGTCCATGTTTGACACTTCTTTTTCAAAAATCTATTTTCTCAAAACGATTTGCCGGATTTGGACTCTTTGGTTCAGATTACGAACCGTGACATAAATCGAGTCCGAACTGTAGCGCGAGGTCCCCCGCGGGCGTGTTACAATGGCGTGTCATGCCTGGTGAAGAAGCAGGTTACGACGGGGAAGGTTATTCCGAAGACAATCAAGATGAAGTTTTAGAGCCGTGGTTCACTTGAAAATTTGGACTAGTAATTTGTTTTTGTGTTCTCTCTTCTTTTACCTTTTGGTTTGACAATGTTTGTAAACCTCTAGTGGAACTCAAATCAGTTATCTATGTTATAACTCTGCTTGTATGTGTATATTAACATATTGTGGTTATCTCTTTTGTTTGAGTTTTACTTTATATATTTCTCTTGCGGTCACAAATTTTGGGGCGTGACATGATTGGCCTGACACACTGTTCTTTATTTCCCATTTCGAATCCGGCGTCAATTTGGACATGATCAGACTTGCCCGGAAGAGGAGATAGAATACCCTGCCGCATTTCCAGTCCGAGGCGCATAGCTAGCTCGATATGACACAGCATGGAGGATGAGAGAGCTCCTGACCCCCGCTTCCGCTTTCAGTTGCACCCTTTTTGATGAGTGCATAGCTTGGCTTGATGAAGAGGCGCAGATTGGGCCTACTTTGGCATCAGAGGCTTCCACAAGCTCTGGGAGGGGGCGCAAGAACACCTGACTATGCCCCAAGTTTATTTATTTTAATCAGTACTTTCAAGTTTTCTTTATGAATGTAATAAAAAGCAACTTCAATTTGTATTTAAGAGTTGGAGAACTCTGTACTGAAATCAATGTAATTGAAGGTTATGGGTACTGAAAATTTTCCGTTCGGTCCAAAAGTGGTCTAAGTCGTAAAAAGATTAATTTGAGCAAAATCAACTTTTATTAAAACTTTTCAAAACCATTTTCAATATGGATCACAACTGGACACGCCCGAGATCTATCACTGAGATGTACAACCCCGGATCCAAGCAACTAGAAAGTTGCCCCTAGTCTAAATAGCACTGCACTGGAGATCACAACCGAGCTCCTGAATGCAGAATAGACAAAGATGACCAACATGATCATGTGGACAAAGTTGATTTGGAAGTGTTTATGGTTGGAGTTCAAGACGAAGTTGCCTACGTATCCCGAAGATGGGAATCAAGCCTGACGTAGTTCCGGTTCAGGTTCACTCGTGTATTAACACTTTCCTTTTGCACTCTAACTTTTGCCAAGGCCGCCCTTTCTGGGTTTTCAACCTTGCGAGCTTAGTTTTTATTATTTCAAATTTTTCATGCTCTAACTTTTGCCTAGGTCGCCCTTTCAGGTTTTCGGCCTAGCAAGCCACTCAAGGAAAGTATTTCTTCAACTTGTCCATGTTGATCAGCTGGGAAAACTCTAGGCCATCTAGGTCCATCAGAACAACAGCTCCTCCCGACCAGATAAACTTGATGATGTAAGGGCCAATCCAATTGGGTTTGAACTTGCCCCTAGGGTCGTGGATGGGAGCTCGGTTGTCTTTGAGCACTAGATCCCCCTCTTTCAAATTCCTGGACTTAACCTTCTTGTTGAAAGCCCTAGCAATTCTTCGTTGATAACCCTGGATGTGATACAGTGCTTTCAGCCTTCTTTGATCAAAGAGCATGAGTTCTTCGAACCTACTTTGCTGCCAATCTGCCTTAGCTATCTGACACTCAGCCAATACCTGTAATGATGGAACCTCAACTTCGATAGGCAGAACAGCCTCCATCCCATAAACCGAGGAATACGGAGTTGCTCCAATAGAAGTTCGAATTGAAGTCCAGTAGCCCCAAAGAGCAAATGGCAGCTTATCTAGCCAGTCCCTGTAGGTTTCCACCATCTTCTGCAGAATGTGCTTGATGTTCTTGTTGGTGGCCTCAACAGCTTCGTTGGTTTGTGGCCGATATGTAGACGACTTATGAAAAGCCACGTTGTATTTCTCCAACAAGTCGATCACCTCCTTCTTGAAGTGGGAACCATTATCCGAAATAATCTCAGTCGGGACCCCATAGTGACAAATAATGTTGTTTCTGATGAACTGAGCAACATGCGATGCCTTCAACACCGCGTAAGATTGGGCCTCAACCCACTTCATAAAGTAATCTATCGCTACCAGAATATACTGATGCCCGTTGGACCCCTTCGGAGTGACAGCCCCAATGACATCAATCCCCCAGACTGAAAACGGCCATGGTGAAGTCATGTTGTACAGCTTTGACGGCGGAATGTTCATGTGGTTTACACGAATCTGACATTTGTGGCAACGCCGAGCAAAGCCAATACAATCTTCCTCCATGATGGACCAGTAATAACCCTGTCCAAGGATCTTCCGGGCTAGCACCACCCCGCTTATGTACGCTCCGCACTCTCCTCCATGGATGGCCTCCATCAGGCGCTTGGATTCTTCAGCATCAACACACAGTTTATGCATCCTGAGATGACCCCTCTTGTATAGTTTACCCCCACAGACAATGAACTGAGCAGCCATTCTTCGAATTGCCCTCTTATCTTTGGCATTTGCCTCTAGTGGATACACTTCCTTTTCCAAGAAGTTCCAGATATCATAATACCAAGGATTCTCATCTTGTACTTCATCTATGGTAGCAATCAGCTTGTAGGCCGGCACGAATTTCTGTTCGATGATAATCGGACGCATCCGAACTCCGAAAGGAATGTCTATCATAGAAGATAGAGTTGCTAATGAATCAGCGAACCTATTGTTCTCTCTTAACAAATGAGCAAAATTCAATTTCTCAAACCAAGGAATCAGAACGTCCAAGGTTTGGTGATAGATTCTCATCTTTTCTTCTTTAACTTTCCAATCTCCTTTAGCTTGAGATACAACAAGGTTCGAGTCCCCGATGATATCCAACCGTTTTGCCCCTAGTTCCAAGGCTACTTCTAGTCCAGCAATACATGCCTCATATTCTGCCTCATTGTTCGACACTTTGAACCATAGTTTGAATGCTAGAGGTATGCGGGAATTGTCGAGTGCTATCAGCAACACCCTTATCCCATATCCATATTGGTTTGACGCTCCGTCAAAGTACATCATCCAAGTCTCTTCTTCGACATGCAGAATGGACTCGTCTGGGAACAAATACTCAACTGCTTCATCCCCTTCAACTTGGTGATCGGCTAGGAATTCCACTACCACTCTCCCTTTCACTGACTTGTGTGTCATGTACTTCAGATCGAATTCAAAAAGCAGAAGCAACCAACGACCTATCTTACCCGTAAGTGCTAGTTTCTCGAAGAGATATTTGATGGGATCTAATCTCGAAACCAAAATTACAGAGTGAGCTAACAGGTGGTGCCTCAGCTTCCCGGTAGCCCATACCAATGCCAGACAAGCCTTCTCAAGCGGAGTGTAGCAGGTCTCGTAATCTAACATTTTCTTGCTCAGGTAGTAGATAGCCTTCTCCACTTTGTCCTCAAACTCCTGTGCAAGGATGCAGCCCATCGTCGTTTCAGTCACTGAAAGGTACAGAATCAACGATTTTCCCGGCTCAGGCGGTGACAACACAGGTGGGTTTTGTAAATATTGCTTGATCTGCTCGAAGGCAACTTGGCATCGGTCGTCCCGCTGGAACTTCTTTCTTTTCTTTAGGAAACCAAAGAGTGGTTCACAAGTCAAGATTAATTTTGCAATAAACCGTCTTATGAATTGCACTTTACCCAGAAAGCCCCGCACCTCCTTTTCAGTCCTCGGTGGTGGCATTTCTAAGATGGCCTTGATTTTAGAAGAATCGACCTCGATACCTCTCTGTATGATCAAGAACCCTAGCATTTTCCCTGCTGTAACACCAAATGTACATTTCTGAGGATTCAGCTACAACCGATACTCTCTGATTCATTGGAAGAATTTCTACAAGGCGGTGTAGTGGCCCTCTCTTTCCTTCGACTTGACAATCATGTCGTCTAGGTACACCTCAACCTCTTTATGGATCATATCGTGCAAAATTGTGGTCATAGCCCATTGATACGTAGCTCCAGCACTCTTCAGCCCAAACGGCATCACCCTATAACAATAGGTTCCCCACGGGGTGGTGAAAGCAGTCTTCTCCCGGTCTTTGAGTGCCATCAAAATCTGATTGTAGCCTGAAAATACATCCATGAATGAGAGCAGCGCATGCCCAGCAATGAAGTCCACTAATTCATCGCTATGCGGCAGAGGAAAGTCGTCCTTCGGACTGGCTTTGTTCAAATCCCTGAAGTCCACACATACCTGAATTCTATCGTCTTTCTTCGGCACCGGAACTATATTGTCTAACCAAGTTGGGTATTCAGATACCAGCAGGAACCCTGCGCTAATTTGCTTGGTGACCTCTTCTTTGATCTTCAGAGCCCAGTCCGAGCGGATCCTTCGAAGCTTCTGCTTAACAGGTTAGGCCTCTGGGTCAAGAAGGATCCGGTGCTGTACAATCTCAAGATCAATTCCAAGCATGTCTTTGTAGGACCACGCGAAAACATCTTTGAAATCTTTTAATAAAGCGACTAAGCGCTCACGCTCCTCCGAAGACAACGTGGACCCAATCTGGACCAACCGCAAGTCCTTCTCAGTACCAACATTAATTGTGGTGATTTCATCAACCAAGGGTTTTACAAACCTCTCCTGCTCTTGATCAAGCAAATATTTCAAAACTGGAGGAATTTCTTCCTTGTCATTTTCATCAAAATTTTGAAAGTCTTGATCAATGCAATAAATTAAGGGCACAGAAAAGTACTCAGAAGCCACAGCCGTACCATTCTCATTAATAATATCTAGTCCGTCTGATTCCTCTGTTACAACAGACTCAAAGGAAAAAGAAAAAGACGACCTGGACAGGACAGTGGCATCCGGGTTATCACCCCCAAGAATACTGGACTCAAACTCAGACGAGTTAGAACCTGATTTAGACTCCACAAACTCAATGGAATCAGATTCCGGCTCACTACCTAACCTGGTGTTGCTCGATAAAAAGCCCTCCTCGTATTACCAGACGAAGGAGGGTGCAATGGATGCATCCAGAATGTTTGAAGATGGGCCCACAGCTACTTCATTCCCAATCATGAAAACTGAGAAGTTATCCCCCAAGCACTCTTGTACGATTTGAGGATCTGAGAGTAGACAAGCCAGTGCTACCCCCATCTCAATTTCTGTGCTCTCGGAATCCTCCTCCTTGCACTGCTCAGCCTCAGCTGGTGGGTCTGTCTGCTCTTCGGCAACTTTATCCCTGGATAATTGCAAGTCAAAGAAAATCTCAAATCTCGGCAAGCGCCACCTCTCTGCATTTAGCCATGGCTCTGGGAAGCCGCAGAACGGGAAGTCTTCCCCCTTCCGGACAAAGCATCCGTTCAAGGTCCCCTGGATAGGTTGGTGTATCAACTCACTTGCCAGCCTACTTGGCTCTGGCTCTTCCGGCCATCTCTTTTCCTTTCCTCGCCCAATCCTCTTTGGTAGGTAGATAACCTAAACCAAAGGTATATGGGTTGTGCGACACTTCAGCCGACGCTGCAACGCCTTTCCAGCCACTTCGCCCTAATCCCATCCCAGGGATGTGCTGAAGCTTATTCATAAGGTAGACAAACTGTACACTGACATATTGCCTCTCATCAATAACTAGCATGTTATATACAACCCGGGCCTCAGCTAGGGTGAATCCTGACAAAAACACATCCTCCGCGCCATGCTTAATCTCCAGAACTGGTGTAGAAACCTCTAGTGGTGGATGTATTGAAGAATTCCCAAAAACAATGGCCACCTCCTTCCCGTGGGGGTATTTAAGCATTTGGTGCAGGGTAGAAGAGACAGCCTTCACCTGGTGTAGCCACGGCCGCCCCAGGAGTAGATTAAAGGTTGCAGGAACATCCAAGACATGAAAGTCAATATCCTGTTGCCCCAGACCAACCTAAGTCCGAATCTGTACAATCCCCATCACCTCTCAACTGGTATTATCGTAGGCCCGTATCACTTGGGCAGTAGGTACAAAATCCACGGGCTTCAACCCGATAGCATATGTCGTTCTCGATGGACATACGTTGATAGCAGATCCTGTGTCAACAAGGACTACCGGTATCCATTTCTCTTTACACTCGACAGAGATGTAGAGTGGTTTGATATGATCTGAGCCCTCAGGCAGCAATTCCTTGTCAGTGAAAGTCAATGTCGGGGAAGCTCCTCCCGGGAAAACCAACCCTACCAACTGCTCAGGAGTTGTATCGATGTAAAGTTTGGCCTGGTCCATGGCTATAAGAACGGCCTATCTGTGAACTCTTGAGGCCATTAGCAGTCCCCAGATGGAGATGTCTACTTGGATTTTCTTAAGGCCTTCATCTGACCTCCTCCTCGAAAGCGCTTTTCTTCTACCTCTCCGCTTCTTTGTCCTTCTCGGACGCCTTTGGTTGATCCAAGTGTGGGGGCTTGAAATACCACCCACTTCTGGTCATATGGTCCACCTCTTAAACATACCAGGTGTCATCCGATTGGTTCCGCCCCCAATCTTCATCAATGTAGGCAAGACGTAAGTCGTCGTCTTCCCACCACATCTCGCTTCAAGAATCGGGCAATTTGCTCACGGAACTGCTTTCATGCGCACAATAGGTTCCATTCCAGCAGGGGCTTTGGCCTTCCTAGCCCTCTCAAGATCCTCGATCTTTTCTTGCTCAAACCGCTTCAGTGCAACCTACTATTCAGTATTTTCTGTACTCAATCTGCCCAAATCCCGAGGAAAATTCTTTACACCGGTGCTCTCTGGCGATTTTCCCTGATTCTCGGCCATTCTGGCCACTACTAAAGTTCCCGTTCCTGAGAGTCCCTATTCTGGCTAAGATTCTTCAACAACATCTAGCTAGTCACTGAGCCACCCCGTATTTTCTGCTGACCCATCCAAGTCGAACTAGTTGATGTTCACATCCCCTAAGTCCTGCTCTTCAAAGAATTGCAGATTTGCGATATCTTCTTCCAGCTCTGCTAGGTCATCTAACCCCTGACTAGGTCCATCCTCCTGAACCACACTGATCTCTACCCCAACTGGTAATTCTACCCTCGGCTTGAGCGGATCTGTTGATGTGATATACCACTCGGGTTGTACACAAAGCTCGCAGACCCCTCAGGCTCTGAATCAACATTCCCATCTGCCCCCAAAGTCATCATGGTTCTGTTTTCGATGGTCACCACCATCGGTTCAGGTTGGGTTTGGGACGTGCTCAACATACACAAATCCGTGCTATCCGGGATGAACACCTCCAGCTTGGGTAGGTGGGAGGGCGTGATATATATGCTAGGGTCGTATAGCACAACCCCAGTTTGGATCAGATTGATATGTTTGGGTGGTGGAGCTTGGTTGTGGTGGGAGGGGGTTGGTTGTGACATTTGGTTTTTCTGGAGGTGCAATCACCTTATTGTCGATGAGATCCTGAATCTCATGATGAAGTCTATAACCGGTCGATTGTCGTGACCATCTTTGTTGGTGAAAAACCTGATGTTGGTCGGGTTATGGGTTGGTGGGAGGTTATTTGGTAATGGTCGTGGCTCTAGGGGCTTCAAATACCCCTTCCTAATTAAAACCCCCAGGACTTTGGACAAAGGCATATACAACGGGGGAAAAGTCCTCTGACCCCGGGGTGGGTATTTAATTTGTTTGAGCTAATCTTTGGCTTTTGATGAATGGAGTGCATTGTTTTTGATGACGCACTGAATGGATGGTCATTGATGTGGTGGTGGTGACCATGCCCACATCAGAAGTTCTGGCATCTGCAGCATTACTCGTGCCTACATTCAAACTGCGGGTGAATACTCTCTTGGGCTACTCTCTTTCATAGTCAATCAGACCCTGCTTCATGGCGTCCTCGATCTGTACCCCAATCTCGTGTAAATCCGCAAAGGTGGAAAGGGGTATGATAATCATCTTTTGCATCAGCTTGGGTTGGAGGTTGCGCACAACCATCCATATCTGATCCTTGTCGACCGGCCTAATGGTCATCATAGAAGCCTTGGCCCTCTAACGGGTTACAAAGTCGGAGAAGCCCTCCTTTGGCTCCTGTTTGGTTGTCTCGAGATCACGAGTTGTGATCTCGATCTGTGTATTATAGGAGTATTAAGCTATAAAGGCCTTAGCCATTTCCTCCTAGCTTTTCTTGATAGAGTCCTCTAGCTTTGCGTACCAGATAGCCGTAACACCCGACAGGGTTCGGCCGAAGAGGGAAAGCTTTTGCAATCTGGAGAGGCCCATTGGCCTTGGGATATCTGAGAACAGCCGTAGGTGTACCATGGGATCCCTAGAACTGTCAAAACGGTCTATGTGCGGCATCTTGAACCGGTCTGGTAAAGTAACCGCTAAATCGGTGTATCCATCCTCTATGTCCAGAATGGAATTAATGCATTGAGCCTTCTTGAACAGCTTTTCTAGCTTGCTTACTTTCAGCGTTGTTGGATCCACCTCAAATTCAAACGGTGTATCCATAAGATTGGTGGGTGCTTTGGATAGCTAAGGTAGGATTGGGGGTGGAACTGGCCTCGTTGGGACGTCCGTATTTTCCTGGACGTTTGCAATCTCCCCGGGTGTTGGAACCCTAGGTGGGAGAGGAGATGGGTGCGAAGCAAATGCTCCGGCTTGCTGTGGTTGTTGCTATTGCTGAAGTCTAGAAATTAGTTCTGTTTGTTGAGCCACAACCTCTGCCTAGCGTGCAGCAAACTCTGCTTAACGAGCAGCATCCCTCTACATGGCTTGCATAGTCTCTTGGAGCTGACGCATCATGTCCTCCATACTTGCCATAAGGTGTTGATCTAACTGAACAACAAGTATATCTCCCTCTGTGGAAGAAACGGAAACCTCAGCCCGACTACTCACTGGCGGGGTGGATAAGGACCATTGATCTGGTAACCGCTATATTGATGAACTGCGCCTAACTGACCTCCGTCTAGTAACCGAGGGTAATTAAAGGAACACTGGTTATCTGTCTATCAGATCCTCTGATCGATAAAGTCTTCGACCTCTGATCCAAAGTGCTTGGGGAATATCTGCCTGGTCGGAAGCAGTTGTGCTAAACTACCTTGCAAAAAGATAAATAAAGCATAATAAGGAAACAAACAACCAGAAAAACGGACAGCATAACGGCTTAAATAAAGACAACACACAGTTGGCATTTGTAAGCTAAACACACTGTTCTCAACACTGATCACTGTTCCCAAATCACTGCCTCAAATTTGATACCCTCAGGTAAAACAGATTCCCCCAAATACTGATGCTCGCAGGCCTGATACCCAAACTTGCAAACTGATACATGTATTCCTGTAGAGACACACTCTAAAAGCACATAGCAAGTAAGTGAGAACCAAAACACCCCTATGGAGGTGTAGGGTTTCCCTATCCTAGTTTCATCAGGAGCTAGGGTTTCACTATGCACACAATGGTTTCAAACAACCTACAATCGGGTAAGCAACATGTCCTAGTTTGGAATAGTCACTATGGATTCCGATATGCACTAGGTCGAATGGTCAAAGAGGGTGCCTCGGTAATAACTGAGGTTTGTGTTCCCATCGTGGCAAAGCCCGCAACCGGTCAACCTTATGGCATGCTTTTCCAAGCAAGCCTCCGGCAAACCGTTCAGGAATAGCATACGGCAAACACGGTGTCATAGGCGCACCAATGCAACTGCAATGCAAAGAAGCACATAAGTGTAGTCAAAACAACATACCATGAGTTCGAGTCAAGTTCTCTAAATCCCCAGCAGAGTCGCCAAAAACTGTAGACCGCCCCGAACTACGCTCCGCGCGCGAGGGCACGAATTGTAGTTCTTAGCTACTACAATTCGGACTCCTGTCACGGTTCTGAATCTAATCTCACAAAGTGCAATGTAAGACTAATAAATCACCAAAGAGTCTAAATCCGACAATTGGTTTTGAAAAATCAATTTTGAATCAAAAAGCGCCAAATATAGACTGCTTTGCCAGATTTCAGAGTTGCCGCCTAAATATTTTGTTTTGGGAAAATTTAGGAAACCCTGACTCGTGCCTAAGGCCACGTGTCCGTCATCACCAAAGTTGTCTCGGCTCGAGAACTTGGGTACGAGAGGGGAAGGTCCTAAAATGAGCACCCCCGCTCGCCCGATCAAAGATCGGCCTCTACTAACATAATATGTTGTTTTGAAAACACATGTGTTCTTATTCCAGTTTATTAGCTAACCTTACTATGTGATGCGCACAGCACACAAGTATAGACTCAATCACGCGGATTAGAACAAAACAACTCATGTTTGTTTTTGAAAGTGGTTTGAAAGTGCTACTCACAAGTAGGCTAAAGCAAGGATTTGCCACCCTCAAATGGGCTTAAAACATGATTTTGCCACTTCAAGTGGGCTTAAAATTCACAATCATCGAGTTGTTCTAATTCAGGCAATCAAACCTTCATCCACAGGCATTCATGCATTTAAACACATAAGCACATAGCCTCATGGCAAGCATGCTATCATGGCAGTCACTTACACACATGCAAGGATGTTAAAGCATAAACACTCACAGTGTACTCCGAGCCAAAACAGAAGCTAGTTAGTAATCAATGCATGATCCTAGCTATGTTAACAATGCCTAATGCAACACATGTAAAATGCAACTAAGTAGGCTCGGCTATCTAGAATGACATATGAATGCAACACTTGATAACATGTATTCAAGTTGATATTGAAATACAATGCAGTTTGTATGATGCGCCGAGCTCGGTGCATGCAAGACAGATGAATGATGCACGCATGCATAGCATAAGGATGCTGATTGAAATATACCCTAAAACTAACCATCAAAAGCTGGCAAATAAAAAGGAGAAAGATGTGGGGTTGGAAGACATTCACACACTCACACACACTTATTACAAAATTCGCCCTCTCGACGGAGGGTCCGAATAATAAGCTAACTAGCTAATCTAAGCTAATTACACTAATTATTACAAATTAAAACTAATTAACTAATCGTAATTAACTAATTAGTTATTACAACACAAATTGATTAGTTAAGCGCGTTAACTAATTAAGTACAAAACCAAAGCATTAGCTAGCTAAGCAAAGAAGCTAAGTAAAGCAGTAAAAGAGGAGCCTCGGGACGAGAAGTGTATGCATGTTCGATCGCCTCGCTCAGAAATCCATCGTTATGCCCCAACTTGCCTCTGTTTGCATTTGATTTCAAAACACTGCACAAAGCTCCAGATAGCTTCTACCTCAACTTGGAGACCTCCAAAAAGGTTGCCAACCACTTAATGGTGGTGTAGACCACCTGTAGAACACTTATACATGTTGCAGACCAGAAAAAGTGGTCGGCCAGCCACTTTTACTAGTCTGCTGACCAAAAAATGCTACCCAACTCCAGTTTGCTGCAACAGAGAACAAGAAGGGACACAGCAGTGTATTTGCAAGGTATGTGTGCACAACAACCCTCCCTATCATTTCTTAGGCTCAAGGAAGTGCGGTACTCGACTCTCGGGCCACCAACCGAGCATCACAATGCACGATGGCCAAGAAGCCAAGATTGCACAATTCAATGTAAATGAATGCACAAATAACATATAAAGGCCTTAACCTCTATCATGCCTGATCAAGAAGGTCGGCGACCGAGAAATGAGGCACGTTTCATCACTTCAAGTATGAAACGCCCCTCGTTTCTCGTGTTTGGATTAACACCCTATCCAAACACAATGTAACACAACATAAGCATGATCAACCTATCAATGCTAATGGCATGCAAACACAATGCAATGCAATAACATGCAAACAAAATGCAATTCTACCAATGCTATTATGGCACGCGCAAGATTCTATCATGCAAACAATGCATGCACAAGATTCTATCATATGGACAATGCATGTATGGCATGTTTAAAAGCTAATGCATCAAAGCTAGTAAAACATGTTACACACGAGGCATGAAATACGATGCTCAATGGACTTCAACCGAATATGGACAGACCTATGAGGCTCCATAACAGTGGCCAAAATACTCTGAAATGATGGCATGAAAAGCAAGATAATGCATGCTCATGCATTGGCCCATCAACTAAGCATAAGAGCACAACTCTCAAGCATGATCAAGAAGTGACAAATGTGAGAGTGTAGCTACACTATATGCACTGAAATCATGTATGAAATGATGCCAAACCACTCAATCAACACAAGTATAGCATGCAAGAGGGCCTAAGGCATAAGGCCACCAAGAGGGACTACGCAAGAGGCATGCAATACATGGCACAAATGACTGAACCAACCATGGACAGAGCTCAATTAGGCCAAAACAAAGACCAAAACATGCTGAGATGGGAGCTCACAAGTCTAGACAAGCATGCATACACATTAGGCCATAAGCAAGGCACAAAAGGCATAACCCTTAAAGACACTCGAAGAGTGAAAGAAGTGAGAATATGGCAATACTATACGCTCTGAAATATCATGTCAAATGATGCCAAATCATGCACATGTCACAAATGAAGCATGCTAGGAGGCTCAAAACTCAAGGCTAGGAAGGCCAATTGCACTACAGTTATGCAATACATGAACCATATGGCCAAGACAACCCAAAACAATCCTAGAGCATGTCAAAATGATGTTGAAACATGTATGGACTAGAGCTAACACATGCTAGCATGAAGGGCATGAAGCATGGAATATACAAGGCCAATAAGAAGGATTACACTACACCTACCAAAACCAAGCATGAGATGACTTCACTAACAAAAATCAAAGTTATGGCATGGAAAAACAAGACCAAAAACACACTGAAATGATAGCCCACAAGTTTAGGCAAGATGGCATACATAATGGCTCATGTTTAAGGCATAAAGCACCAACCCTCCAAAGCATTGAAAGAGTGAGAGATGTGAGGACATCGCAGTGAAACATGCTTTGAAATCACATATCAATTGATGCCAAATTAGGCAAATGGCCCAAGCAATGCATGCTAGTGACTTGGAAACTCAAAGCTAGTGAGCAAGAATGCACTATGGCTATACAAAGCAAGGCATGCATGACCAAAAAAATTTAAAATAGAGCTTAATCATGGCGAAACATGAGTAAAAGATTGCTAGAGTGGAGCCAAAAGCATGCTAGAATGATGGTCAAAAGCATGATGCATGTTAGGCTAGTGAATGGAAATGCACTACAAGTGCAAGGTGCATGCAAGAGGCTATCAAACCAACGCTAGACGTAGCTATAACATGCTAAAATAATGCTTAAGACATGCTAAGATGGAGCCAAAACAAGCTTAACAAACATGCTACTTTGATGAGCCACAAATAGGATTACACTACACATACAAGAAGCATGCAAGGGGTGACCAAGATAACCAAAACCAGAGTCATGGAAGGTCTAAAAGGTCACAAAAAAGTGCTCAAACAAAGCTTCAAGAAGATAGAGCTACATGCTCCTTTGATGAGCCATCAACACAAACAAACAAGAGAAAAGGAGAGGGGGACAACCCCCTCCTATTTGAGACCTCAAAACACACTTTCCACCACTGAAATTCCTCTAGAATTCAGTGGTGAAGAGGCCAAATAAAGGTGATCACAAAGGCCTAAAGTGATGGCTCAAAAGCCTAGCAAATAAGGCATGCAAGGGAGTAGACCACCCCTAACACCAAAGAAGCCTTAAACAAACATTTCAAGCACTTAAAATTAGAACTTTTTGCAGTTTAAAGTTAGGCCTAAATTAGCATGCAAAGGGGGCCAAAGGCTTAACCAAAAACAAAGCTTTAAGGGGTTAGAAACTCACCCTTGAAGAACAACTTCAAAGCTGCAACTCCAGCAACTTTTTTGGACCAAAAGCAATCCAAAAACTCGAAAACCAGCTTCATGGTGCCTCAACTCCAAAGCAAAGGTGTTTCACTATGTGTTTGTGTGCAAAAGTGTGAAGAAATGGCACTTTTGAGCACAAATATGAAGAGAAAGGAGCAATATAGAGATAGAAGTGTATGTATATCTCTCTAAGCAATTTTCTGAACTTGAGACAAGAGAGAGGAGGTTCCCCTTTATAGAAAAGCATGCACCAAGCTTGTTGAGCAAGCTTGAAGATTGAATCAATCCCTCCATACACGTGTATGGAGGATGCTTTCTATGCCCAACAGCTGGCACAGCTGGCATGGAAAATATCTGTAGAAAGTGCAGGAAAGCTATTGACCAGTTGAAGTGGTCGGCCAGCTACTTGCCCTGGTCAGCCGACCAGAAGAAGTGGTCTGCAAGAATGAAAAGTGGTCTGCAAGGGGGAGGAGTGGTCTGCACAAACAAAGCAAGGTGGTGACACGGCTACCGACCACTTTAGGTGGTCCACAGACCACCAAGACCAGTTGGCCGACCAGAAAACAAGCTGGCAGGCACAAAAAGTGGTCTTTAGGGAGAGAAACTGGTCTACAACCCTTGTTCCACCCTCCAAGCAAGGAAAACAAGGTTTGTGCCAGAAACAAACCAAAAAGGATGAAAGACAAAAGTCCGCAGGATAAGGCGCGCAGCCGGAAGCCTCGAAAACTAGTCTACGAGCACAAAAAGTGGTCTACGAGGAAAAGGTGGTCTATGAGCACAAAAAGTGGTCTACAAACCTCTATTTCCTTCTAGGCAAAGGCAACAAGGCATAGTCCGAAAACCAGGCCAAGAGGAGAACGTTAAGACGTCCCAAGACAAGGCGTTCGGTAGAAGGCCCCAGAAATCGGAAACTAGCCTACAAGAGGGAAAAGTAGTCTACGACTACGAAAAGTGGTCTACGGATCTCTCTCTCCCTCCAAGCAGGGTCAACAAGGCATGGTCCATGAACTAAGCCAAAACACAAAGAGTTCAGAGGCCCAGAGGCAAGGCACTCAGTCGAAAACTCTGGAAACTCGAAACGAGCACAAACATGCACAATCATCGAGCACTCAAACGATGACATCTGAGTCTTAAGGTCGGTCAAAAATGGGGTGTCTACAAGACACTTAGTGAGGTCTCACCTTATGCTGTTGTGGATTTTTCTCTTCTTCTTGGTTTCAAGACTTCTTCCTTCATCTTGCACTTCTAAACCACGGGTACTACTTTTCTCCCTAACTATGTTTGCAACTTTCCCTATTCTCCAACAAGGTGACAGACTAGGTTGGCTTAGTATCCAAAATTGAGGCACATACAAGCTACCTCAACCTATGGGGCTTCCATACAGATTTCAAGCGAGGATACACTCCTGGGTATTTAAACCAGACTTTAGTCTCGAAAATTCTAAACTTTTTCATTCTAGGCCTCGACCATTTGAACTCTAGTTTCCACTGTGTCAATTGGCCGCCTAGGAACTCACAGTCAGATGGCTATACTATACCAGACCGCCTGAAGCCATTTGAGCACGACAAACACCAAAGGAATTGCACCTTTAGAGGATTTAAGGTCTTCTAGACCCAGTGAGTGCATAAGATAGTGCAAGTAAGGTGTGCAAAAAATGCGGGGTGAATGAATGCATAAAATAGTGCTATGCAGGTGAATGCACAAAACAGTGTTGTGTAGGTGGACAAGATAGTGTGGTATAGGTGAATGCACAAAACCGTGCAATACAAGGTGCACAAAACAGTGCGATGCAAGGTGAATGCACAAAACAGTGTGATACAAGATACACAAAATAGTGCAATACAAGGTGAATGCACAAAATAGTGCGATGCAGGGTAGAATGCACAAAACAGTGCAATGCAAGGTGCACAAAACGGTGCGATATAATATATATGCACAAAATAGTGCGATATAAGGTGCACAAAACAGTGCGATGCAAGATGAATGCACAAGGTGCACAAAACAGTGCGATGCAAGGTGAATGCACAAAATAGTGTGACGGAAGGTAGAATGCACAAAACAATGCGATGTAATGTGCACAAAACAGTGCGATACAATGTGCACAAAATAAGTACAAAACAAGATGAATGCACAAAATAGTGCAATGCAAGGTAGAATTCACAAAACAGTGCGATACAAGGTGAATGTACAAAATAGTACAATACAAGGTGAATGCACAAAATAAGCAAGGTGAATGTACAAACAGTGCGATACAAAGTGCACAAAATAGTGCGATACAAAGTGAATGCACAAAACAGTGTGATAAAACAGTGCGATACAAACAATGCTATAAAAGATGAATCTAGGGTGCACAAAATAGTGCGATAAAAGATGAATGCACAAAACAATACGATGCAAGGTGCACAAAATAGTGTGATGCAATGGTAATGAGCAGTACGTAAAGTAGTGCATCATGTACCTTATGAAATGTGGGGCAACTTGCAACAATTTATTTGAAATGTAACTAAAAAACATCAAGGGAGGTAACCCAACGAAACTCTGTAATTACAAGTACAGACAAAGTTAAGAGCAAGAGCAACCAATCATGCAATTCAAATCAACCAGAGTGTATAAGCATGCATGCATGATCCAAAGCAAATGTATTAATCAGAGAGAAGATGGCAATCCCAAGAGTGTTTTGAAATGGTCGAAGATAACTTTTGAAACCTGAATCATATCAGAATCATCATGGGAGTGAAGTACCCTAATCCAAGGAAAAGTGCCTGACAAATGGCTCTGAGTGGATTGAGAGAAAGGTTGGGTTCATGCCCCTCGTTCAATTGATAACCCGATCAGATGCACTAAAAATTGCCCCTAGCATTCACTGGCCACCGGTTGGGTTCACGCCCCTTGTTCGATGGATGGCCTGGTCAGATGTACTAAAAATTTCCCCTGGCCACCGGTTGGGTTTATGCCCCTTGTTTGATGGATGGCCCTGTCATATGTACTGAAAATTGCCCCTAGCATCCAATCACTGGCCACTTTTTCAACATTATGCAAGCACATGTGATGGGGATCATCAGATCCTAGAACAGTTGCCAACCAATTAGACTCATGATTCTCTTCTATTCCAGCATGTTAAGAACTTACTCCAGTCCCCTCTAAGTAGTGACGGATTCCTCATATACACTTTGCAATGATCATGACTACACAATGCCCCTTGTATGAGCACTCTCAGTTTGTTTATGAATTCCACACATGGACTTGTTTTTGAGTTAGGATGACTCAATGAAGAGCGTTTTTTAGTGACAGACACGCTATGGTGACTCGATAAAGAGTGCAAACTGAGACAAACACCAAGCAAGACACAACAGAACTCACAATTGACCCAAAAGCAGAAAAAGACTCAAGGTAACTAATCATTCATAGTGCCCCTAGTATTACTTATGTTCCCTTTAAAACTCAATTTCGATTCCTTTTTTTTGCTCAAGTTAGAAATTCTACTAATAAGTTCAAGTATTCAAAATTTCTCTACTTTTTGATTCAAGCTAGTTCTTTCTTACCCAACGCAAGTATGTGATATGCACAATAGTCGGTGTCGTTCATGGATTAATGCGAAGCTGATGATGTAAATTGGCCAAGGTGATCGGGTTGAGATGAATAAGATGGATATGGTTGAGACTAAACTTCAATATGAAGTTGCCTACGTATCCCAACATGGGAATCAGGTCAACGTAGTTCATGGATAAGGTTCACTCGGGTATTGACACTCTCCTTTTGCACTCTAACTTTTGCCAAAGTCGTCCCTTAGGGTTTTCAACCTTGTAAGCTCTATTTATTTGATTTCTCATTTTTCATGCTCTGACTTTTGCCGAGGTCGCCCTTTTGGGTTTTCGGCCTAGTGAGCCTCTCAAGGATAGCGTTACAACACTTGCGGTGAATTTGATCAATAGTCATTCTTACCCTAATACTGGAACTGGCTTCGCCTTGATTTGAGCTTGGTTCTTTATTCTCTTATGCATGTCTTCTTCCTTTCTTTTGCTCCATTTTCAAAGTTGGTTGGCTTTCTTGAATTCAGACAAAAGCTCATTTCCTCATAGTTGATTGGATTTCATTCCAATGAATACCCCTGGCTTGATGGTGGACTTCTTTTCCATTTTCTTTTTCTTTTCTTTCTTTTTTTCTTCTTTTCTTTTTGGTATCTTTTTTTTTCTCTTTTTTTTTTTTTTTTTTTGGTTTCTCTTTCTTTTCCTTTCTGGTTTCTTTTTCTTTTCCTTTCTTTTTGGTTTCTTTTATCTCTGAGTCTCACAGATTGAGTCTCACAATTACCCTGATTGTCTCCATACATCTTCTTGACCGAAACATTGCTTTTTCACACCATGCCCCTAGTTCAAAAGGTCCCTTTCATATGCTTTCGACAATTCCCCTAGCTGAGATTGAGGTTCATTATTCCAACCATCATTGTTGGCATCAGTTAAGGGAGCCCACTGCTTTATTTCAACATCATCAAGCTCAAGATTGAGTAAGTTTTCCACATTTCCAAAGAATTTGTTCCTTTTGCTTTTCTTTCTCAGAACTTTTAAGGAGGTAGAGATTGGAAGATTCAGGAATGAACACAATGGGTTTGGACACATTGGTGGGTATGATGTGCTAGCTAGGGTTAAGGTTGGTTGTTAGCCAGCCATGAATGGGATTTATGTTATGGGGTGGCAATCTATTGCGGTCATGGAGAGGTTTATAGACAGCTTTAGGATTTTCAGGTGGGTTAATGACCTTATTGTCAATCAAGTCTTGAATTTCATGGCGAAGACGAAAGCAACAATTAGTATGATGATCAAACTGCTGATAGAATGTGCAATATTGGGTAGGGTTGTGTCTTGGTGGGAAAGGATTCGAAAGAGGTCGAGAATTGAGAGGTTTGAGATACCCTTTCTCCATCAGTACCTTCAATGCACAAGTTGGGGTCATATGGAGATGAGTGAAGGCTCATTTTTTGGAGGAGGAAGCATCAGTGTTAGAAACATTGGCAAACAAGTTGGTGAGTGTTGGCTAGGTATTCAGGAGCATGGGACTGGAATCAGGAGGGGTGTTTCTGGTAAGGCATTCCTTTTCATTGTTTAACGTTCCCTTGTTTGCCAACCTGTGATTCAAAGTACCCGCAGCCTGGCTTTTCTCATTGAATTCATCTATAATAACCCCTACTTGAGCATTAGTGTATTAAGCAACGAAAGTTTCATCCACAACCCTTTCAACAATTGCAAGGACTTGCCATTTGTTCAGGTCTTTAGTCCTCAAAGCTTTGACAACCTATCGGAGATGTGCACAAGGATCAATAGTCATCCTAGACATATTCTTGCTACTTGCTTCGACCTTATTTGCTTTTGATTGGCCCATTCCACTTTTAGCTTGTCCCAAGATTGGAGAATTCTTGTGACACCCTCACTTCTGGGTATCATATATTAATATAAATAATTCAACATGGTTAAGTATTAAGTTCCAATATAACCACTAAAGGAGTACGTTCCAAAGCTTAATCTTAATATAAGCCCAGATGTTTGATTTCTTACACCAACCTCCAGACATTGTTACATTAATACATAAAATTTCATCAACATAGATAAGAAAGTGGGCAAGACAGGCCTTAATGACCAGGCTAGGACGATTCTAAGTGAACCATGGCTGAACTTCAGCATCTTCGACAAAATCTACCCTGAGATTTTCTCTTTCTCTTTCACCTAGCATGAAATACTGTGAGCTGCGAAGCCCAATCGGATACAAGAAATCCAAAAAAAATAGCCACTTCTTACAGTTCGAAAACTTATCTAATATTAACACAGTGGAGTTAATTAACAACATTTAAAAATATACAATCATAACGAAAAAGATAATAGTGTAGCAAAAACAACATATATAAAAATATATATATAGACATGATCCATCATGAATATATTTAAAATGCAAATGCTAGGTTATCATAGAATTCATAACATAATCTCAATTAATCATAAATTTGGTGAGCCTACGGTGACTCCCCGTGGAGTGCCATCCTACCCAACCATTGACCCTAGCCAGAGATTATTCTGCACCTCCTCTTCATCGCAAGGCACTGGACCTAAGGATGCTACATGCTGAGTTAGATACTCAGGGCGTATCATTAGTAGTTCGTCTCAAGAGAACCGGCCTTCCAAAGGTACTCCCTCTGTGTGAGACCCTTATTGCCACCCTTATCCCAAAACCAAATTCATCAAGTTAGAATACAATCCGAGCCATGTCAACGTTTCGCAAGCTAAATAATCACATTTCCTTAGAACCAGGACACACCCTGCACCAACAAAACATCGATATACCTTTTCCTTGTATTCATCCGCATGCGCGTGGCCCAATGCGCATGGTCCAAAACCACCCATTTCATTTTCCTTATATTATGGTTATAATAGCTCTTGATGAAAATACCTGTAACAAGCCCGCGAGGGGGCCTCGCTACAGTTCGGACTCGATTTTGTTGCGATTCTCAATCTTGAACCAAAGAGTCCAAATCCGGCAAATCGTTTTGAAGAAAAACAGATTTTTTGAAAGAAGTGCCAAACATGGACTGCTTTGCCAGATAACAGAGTCGCCACCTAAATATTTTTTAAAATGGGAAATTTAGGAAACCCTAACTCGGTGCCAAAGGCCACGTGTCCGTCATCACCAAAGTTGGCTCGGGGACTTGGGGACGATTAGAAGGTCACATCGTGAGCACCCTTTCGCCGGTCAAAGACCGCCTCTACTAACCATGATATCGATTTTGAAAACATTGTATGCTCTTATTAGATTATTAGCCTAGGTTACTATGTGATGCTCACAGCAAACAAGTATAGACTGGGCCGTCTGAATTGGAACAAAACATTTCATGTTTGTTTGTAAAAGATGGTTTGCTACCCGCAGGTAGGCTTAAAATGCAGATTTTGCCACAATCTAGTGGGCTTAACAAACAATTGATGAATTGCTCCAATTCAGATAACTCAACCTCCACCCACAGGCATTCAAGGCAATTATATCACATAAGCATTTAGCCTCATGGTAAGCATGCTATCATGGCAACACTCACACGCATGCAAGGATGCTAAAGCATAAAACTTACCTAGTACTCCAAGCCAAAACAGAAAACTGATTAGAAATCATGCATGATCCTAAATATGCTGAAATGCCTAATGCAACACATGCGAAATGCAACTATAGCAGGCTCGGCTATTCTAAATATGGCATATGAGATGCATGACTATCAAGTACTCAACTTAGAATTGAAATACCAATGCGGTTTGTATGATCGCCGAGCAGTGCATGCAAAAGCAGATGAATGATGCAAACATCTTTGTCATCTTTGTATGCTAATTGAAATATGCCCTATATCTAACCATCATAAGCGGATAAATAAAAGGAGAAAGAAATGGAGGTTGGAAGACATACATCACACTCACACACCCTTATTACAACATTGCCCTCACAGAGGGTCGAATAAAATAATAATCTGATCAAAATGAAAGAATAATACAGATTAACAAATTAAACTTGGAAAGCGGTAAAAACTGGCATGCAAGCCAGGGGATGCCTTGCTTCTGATGTATAGTGTATGTTGATTTTGACGCTGAAATCCTGGGATGCCCCGATTAGCCTCTGTTTGCAATATTTCTAAATGCGCGGACTCGAAAAGTTGTTGATCCTCGATTTTGCTGTAACAGAGAGCAGGAAAAGGGCATAGCAATGTATTTCACAAATATATGCATGCCTCGATCCTCGTGCCACCAATCACGCATATCGATGCATGATGGCCGAGGAACCGAATTGCACAACTCAATATCAGATGAATGCAGATGAATGCTACAACAAAACCTAACTCCATCATGGGTAATCCGGAGTGTCGGTGACCTGGGAATTGAGACCCGTTCCGTCACTCAGAGTCTGAAAGCGTGCCTCGTTTCCGTGCGAGCTAACGCTGTCGAACACGATGCAATATGCATGATATGCATGAAATGCAACTAAGATACAGCCTAGTATGCACAATGCTGTGAAAATGAGATGCCTCGAAATACGTGCCTACGGGCACGCAAACCGAGACAATGATGAAACGCAAATCGGATAAGACCGAAGTGCCTCAAAATGCGTGCACACGGGCACGCAAACCGAGACGACGATGAAATGCAAATCGGATAAAACTGAAGTGCCTCGAAATGCATGCACACGGGCACGCAAACCGAGGCAATGGCATACAAGCATGAAAATGCAAATTGGGCTTACGCCAACATGAGAGGGCCTCAACCACACTCACATAGGCTGCCGTCGGATAAAAATGAAGTGCCTCGAAATGCATGCACACGGGCACGCAAACCGAGGCAATGGCATACAAGCATGAAAATGTAAATTGGGCTTACGCCAACATGAGAGGGCCTCAACCACACTCACATGGGATGCCGATAGATGAAAAAGAGCTGCCTCGAAATGCGTGCACACAGGCACGCAAATCGAGGCGATGCGGAATGACATGCGAAATGCAAATTGGGCTTATACCAACATGAGAGGGCCTCAGCCGCACTCACATGGGATGCCGATGAATGAAAACGGAGTGCCTCGAAGTGCGTGCCCACGGGCACGCAAACCGAGGCAATGCATTAAGGCATAAAATGACATGGGAAATGATATGCAAGCATGCAAACCAAATTTCAGCCACTAAATAAAGGGAAAAACAGCCCCGAAATGATACGAAATGACAATCAATGCATGAAATCATCTCGAAATGCAATTCTAAGTGCCCGAAATGGCCTACGGCTATGCTAAACATGCAAAATTGGCACATGACAGCAAAAACAGTAGCAAGGCAGCCCCAAAAATAGCATTTTATTAGCACAAAGCAAGGCCAAATAATGCTCACAAGTATGGAAACAAAAGCTTGCAAAAATACGGTAAAATAGGGGAATTACAAAGAAAGTGATATGTACAATGCTCAAACCCAAAAAATCAGTTCTACAACATTATAGAGGGACTAAAAATATGCATTTTTACAGAAGATGAGATCCCCAAATTCAGTGTGTAGATATACAATACATAGCATGCAAAATAAGGGTCAAAAGAGGTTTATAAAGAGAGGTATCATAAGCAATGACCAAACAACTTAAGACCCTTAATAAAACTTGAAGAATAGACCAAAATAAGACACTTCACAAGCCTGATGAAGGCCAGAAACAGAAGCTAGAATGGCCTAAACAAATATGCAATTTTACGGAAAAAAAGGAGGAATACAAAGGAAGTGCCAAAAAAAATCATCAAATGGCCTAAGACCCTTAATAAAACATGAAGAGGAGGCCATTTTAAGACTATTTCCAAGCCTGATGAAGGCCGAAAACAGAAGCCAAATAAGCCTAACAAAGCATGCAAAATAATGAACCAAAGAGAGGTCTTGAGACAAGTAGTATATAGAAAATTCAAACAGCAAAATTTCCTTCTACAACATTGAAGAGGAGCCAAAAATATGCATATTTACAGTAGATTTCAGCCTCAAAATCAGAATACTCATGAGTCAAAGAAAGCTTGCAAAAACAATGGCATATGATGAGGTATTGAAACAAGCATTAGATAGGGACCCCAAATGATGTTGAGACCTTAAACAAACATGAAGAACACCTCAAAATAGTGACATTTCCAGTTAATCTCGGAACTCAAAACCACAAGAAAATAGGTCTAAGAAATGAGCCAAAATAGGGCTAGAAAAGAGGGAAAGAGGACTTACCCTTGTAGACAACTTCTTGGCTGCCTTTTGCTTGAAGAATGGATGTTTCCTAGCTGCTGGAATTCATCCCTTGCTGCTGGAAATGGTATGGTGATGATAGAGCTTGGAGTTGATGAAGAAATGGTGCCAAGACTTGGATGTTTGAAGCTTGGAAATGGAGAGGGAGAGGAGAGGTGTGTATGGAGCTTTCAAAGAGTTTTTCTAACCCTTCCACCAGCTGGAAGCTGCTGGTTTTTATAGCCAAAAGGGTGGAAATATCTTTCCCCAAATATCTAGATATTTTGAGGGCAAAATATCTAGATATTTTGAGGGCAAAAGAAAAAGATTTTGTTCGGCCACGAAGTGGGCATCTGAGACCGCAGTGTTCCTCGGAATGATGAAACAGAGGTACCTGCCAAAAATCAGAGAAAACTGATGCAAAACGAAAGCTCGGGGACCAAAACCGCGCGGGGTCCCGAAAATGGGCCGCCGGGCACCGGAAGTGGTGTTCGGCTGCGAAGTGGGTTTCTGAGACCCCAGTGTTCCTCAGAACGATAAAACAAAGGTCCCCGCCAAAAACCGGAGAAAACCGATGTAAAATGAATGCTCGGGGACCAAAACCGCGCGGTTCGGGGTCCCGAAAACAGGCTGCCGGGCACCGGAAGTGGTGTTTGGCTGCGAAGTGGGTCTCAGAGACCTCAGTGTCCCTCGGAAGGACCAAACAGAGGTGTCTGCCAAAAATGAACAGACATCGATGCAAAACGAATGCTCGGGGCCAAAACCGCGTGGTTCGGGATCCCGAAAATGGGCTGCCGGGCACCGGAAGTGGTGTTCGGCTGCGAAGTGGGTCTCAGAGACCCCAGTGTCCCTCGGAAGGACCAAACAGAGGTGTCTGCCAAAAATGAACAGACATCGATGCAAAATGAATGCTCGGGGCCAAAACCGCGGTTGGGATCCCGAAAATGGGTCACGGCACCTAAGTGGTGTTCGTCAAGTGGGTTTCGAGCCCCGTGTCCCTCGGAAGGACCAAACAGAGGGGTCTGCCAAAAATGAACAGCCACCGTTGCAGAATGATTGCTCGGGGCCAAAACCGCGCGTGGTTCGATCCCGAAATGGGCCGCGCACCTAAGTGGTGTTCGTCAAGTGGGTTTCGAGCCCCAGTGTCCCTTAAATGGGAGTAAATGAGACGCATGCCAAAACCGGAGAAATCGAGATGGTTGGGCTGTCCCAACCGAGGCACACGGCCTAACGGCTCAAAACCGAACCGGCCGGAATGGAAAAATGGCCTCTGACCACGAAAAAGTAGCCCACGACCACCGAGAGATAGTCTACGAGACCACTCTCCTCAGAAAGAAAACAGAGAAAACCGAGCCCGGTTCGCAAACCGAGACAAGGCATGTAAGAGAGTTCCAGAGTCCGGAGGCAGGCGACGGCATGACTCTGAGACTTCTGAACGAGCACAGTATGCAACATCACCGAGCGCTCAATCGGTGACGTCTGAGTCTTAAGGTCGGTCAAAAATGGGGTGTCTACAATACCCGTATCATAATTCAGTCCAACTGATCAAGCATATTTAAGTGCATGCAAGACAAAATATGTAAGAACGAGGCATTACAAAAAAGCCATCACTAATTTGATTCCAAATTCTGAACGGTTTCCGGTAAACTGTCCCCTCAAATAAAAATATAGAAATTATAGTAAATGATATTTAAAAATTTTGATTTTTTGTGGAGTTATAGATTATTAAGTTGGGAACATTTTGAAATAGGCTCGAAGTCATTTGGCCACTAGAAGATGTCCAAATAAATTAAAAACAGTAGGTAGCTCTAGATTCGTTGCACTTTTGAAAAACAAACATATCTCACTCCATACTTAATGAAATGAGTTGAGACCTATGGCACTGGAAAGACAACTTAAAAAAATCTCATTGACAATTTGAATCACTCAAAAATGTGTTCTGTGGAAGAAACCATGGCCATGTAAAGTAGGCCTTGCTGCTGTCTTAACAGCAAGGGTGAACATAAAGCATATTTTCGGCTATAAAATAGTGTCAAATAATTCTCGCCAAATTTCCACATATAAATAAGACCCTAAAATAATTGCAGTAGCTTCAAATTTTCAAAAGAATAAATAAGTGATTTATTGCATGGTTTTGAAGTGAACAGATTCTACATAGTGCAGTTTCTGTTCTTGCTTCCTTCATGTATTATAAGACATATCAAATTGTTTTGCATTCATTTTCCAAAACTTAAAGAAGTGGATTATTTCTAAGTATCATACCTTAGTGAAGTTTTGAAGACCTTCAAGTGATGAGTCCTTCTTCTCCTTCCTTTCTCCTTCTTTTCTTTCTCTCCTTTCTCTCTTTTCTAGATCCAACAGAAAATTTTAAGTGGGGAGTTGAGGGAGCTTGTGTAATATTTATAGACTAAAATGAGAGAGAGAGCTTAGAGAAAATGCTTGGTAAAAGATTCCTCGCATGCATGGCCATTGGGGGGTTGTCTACCCAACAAGCACACTTATGATAACCCATTTCTTCACTCAAAGGTTAGAAAAGGCTGATTGAGAATGCTAAGAGGGTTGTACTTTTTTTAGATGAATCTTCATATAAGACAAAATCAACCCTTCCCGATGAGGGTTGACTTGGCCGGCCTACTTCTCCTTATTTTATTTTATTTTTTTTTTTTGTTATATACACACTCATGAATAAGACAATCAAGTGAGGACAAAATTTTAGATTGCCTTTAGAAGCTTCCTTAATCTAATTGTGAGGATTAGTGTTAAATAGGAATTAGTTTAATCAAGGCCTCTAACCAATGATTAATTTAAAGTGTGCCAAACTTTTATATCTTATGCATTAAATTAGAATAACTCTTCAAGAAAAAGATAATTTTAATTTATTAATTTGTTACAAAATTCCTGAGCCTTACAACTTGTCCCCCTAAAAATAATTTTGTCCTCGAAATTACATTCTTCTTATTTGAATAGCTGAGGATAGCTGAGGCACATAGCATCCTCTCTTTTCCATGTTAATTCCTCTATTTCCCGATGTCGCCAAAGTACTCGAACCAACGGAATTTCCTTTCCTCGTAATATATTGTCTTTTCGATCTAGAATTTCCACTAGTCTTTCTTCAAATGTCGCATCAACATCCAGGTTGATCTCCTTCCAATCAATGATGTGTAATGCGTGAAGCTCATACTTTCGTAGCATCGAGATATGGAAAACGTTGTGCACTCCGGCAAACTGGGGAGGCAACGCCAATCAATCTCAAAGAGTCCTACATAACGGGGTGCTAATTTGCCTTTCTTCCCAAAACAAAATGTTCCTCGATGTGGCTTGACCATTAGAAACATGTGGTTGCCTAGTTTAAAATCCAATGACCTTCTTCGTTGGTCGACGTAACTCTTTTGCCAACTTTGAGCTGTCAGGATTTGCTGCCATATTAACTTCACTTTCTCGGCGGTTTCCTGAACTATCTTTGGACCTAATAAAGCGGTTTCTCCCACTTCTGTCCAGCATAACGGTGATCTGCAAGGTCGTCCATAAAGAGCTTCATATGGTGCCATACTGATACTAGCCTAGAAACTATTGTTATAGGCAAATTCCACCAAGGGAAAATGCTTCTCCTAGCTTCCTTTAAAACCCATCACATAGGCTCGCAATATATCTTCTAGTGTTTGAATGGTCCTCTCAAATTGTCCATCAGTCTACGGGTGAAAGGCAATACTAAGGAATAGTTTTGTGCCCATGGCTTTTTGTAGGCTCTGTCAAAATTGAGAAGTGAATCGAGGATCACGATCAGACACGATGCTAATTGGTATTTCGTGTAATCTGATCACTTCTTTAATGAACAATCTACCGAGTGAATCTAACGTATCTGATGACCCGATAGGTAAGAATCGGGTTATCTTAGTTAGTCGATCTACCACTACCCGTATGTCGTCATGTCCCTGTGGTGATCGAGGCAAACCCATCATGAAATCCATGGTTATGTGTTCCCATTTCCACTCTGGGATTGGTAATGGTTGAAGTGTTCCTGCCAGTCTTTGGTGTTCAGCTTTTACTTGTTGACATGTCAGGTACTGAGACACAAATTTCGCTACATCCTTTTTCATTCCACCTCACTAATATTGACTTTTTAAGTCTTGGTACATCTTAGTACCTCCTGGATGTACTGTGAATACTGAATGGTCGAATTCTTTAAGTACCTTTTCTCTTAGTGAGTCATCACTTGGCATAAACATTTGACCTTGATATTTCCAACTTCCATATGTGTGAATTTCCCAACCAGACGTAGTTTCACTAGATTCTATTCGTGCCTTGATAAATGCTACCTCTTGAACCTACTTTTGTGATTCTAATATCTCGCTCAAAATTTTTAGGCGTAGCAATCTGAACACCAAGGTAAGCCTTTTTATCTTGAACCTCCATCTGTACCCCAAATTCATTAAGCGTTCCAACCATATTCCATTTTCTAAGTGCTAAACTAGAAACAATCCCTCTATTCTTGTGGCTTAGCTCATTTGCCACCACATTAGCCTTGCTGGGATGATAGGAAAGGGTAAATTGGTAATTGTCAAGATACCCCATCCAGCATCTCTGACACATGTTTAGGTCTTTTTGGGCGAACAGATACTTCAAGCTTTTGTGATCGGTGAATATCTCAAAGTTTTCACCATACAGGGAGTGTCTCCAAATTTTGAGTGCGTAAACTATGGTTCCTAACTCCAAGTCATAAGTGGGATCATTCTTCTCATGGTTCTTTAATTGCTTGGATCCATATGCCATTACCTTGCCATTTTGCATCAATACACACTCTAGCCCTTCTTTGGAAGCATCACAATACACATTGTACCCAACGCCACATTCTGGTACTATGAGAAAGGGGCGCTCGTCAATCTTTTCTTGAGTTCTTGGAATGAATTTTCATAAGATTCATTCCATTCAAACTTAACTCCTTTTTGAGTGAAATGTGTCATTGTTTTGACCAATTTTGAGAAGTCTTGAATTAATCTTCGATAGTAACCGGCCAATCCTAAGAAACTACGAATCTCGAATGCATTCTTAGGTTGCTTCCATTTTGTCACTGCTTCTACTTTAGTTGGGTCCACTAATATTCCATTCTCAGACACCACGTGACCCAAAAAAAATTTACTTCCTCTATCCAGAACTCACATTTATTAGTTTTAGCATACAGTTGGTTCTCCCTCAAGGTTTGAAGCACTATTCTCAAGTACTGTTCATGGTCTCCTTCAGACTTGGAATACACCAAAATATCATCAATGAAAACTACCACAAATTGATCTAAGTAAGGTGTGAATACTTTGTTCATTAAACTCATGAACACGCCTGGTGCATTGGTTAGGCCGGATGGTGTCACTATGAACTCATAGTGATTGTAGAAATTTCAAAATGCAATCTTCTATATGTCTTCATCATGCACATGTAACCAGTCACGATAATTGGAACTAAGGTCGTTTCTAGAGAAACTCTTTAATCCTCCCAATCGGTTGAGTAGAACGCTAATCATAGGTAATGGATTATTGAATTTTTTTTTTTTTTTTAGTAACTCAATTGAGTTGTCAATGGTCGATACATATAACCTAAGTTTTCTATCTTTCATGTTGGCAAACAACACCAGTGCTTTTTGTGGAGATGTACTCGGTGCTATAAATATTGGCAAAAATTTGAGTTTCATCTCAGTAGTGAAGTTTAGCTCCCGTTTGAAGGTAATCTTGGTAGTTAGTCAAAGAAAATGCTAGTTTATTTGCACACTACACGAGGAAGTCCTATATCCTTCAACTCTTCACTTTCAAGCATCAAGCTTATCAATTTCTCAGCTAGCAGGTCATGCCATTATGACTTGCAATACGTAGGAAATAGAGAATCCTATCTATCCCCCTTAAATTGAAAAATCATATCGTCAAGCAAAAAGTCATCACCAACTTGCGGTAGTAATCTATTATCGTTTGATTGACCTCTAATCAGTTTATTCTTTGGTTTACGTCGTGGCATAAAGACTTCTAAGTTGTAGGACTTACACACGAGATCTATTCGGACTGAACTACCTAAATGTGGTTCTACACTCATGACCATTTCTAATTGACCTGACTCAAATCCCAAGATTCACACAGTTGTAGTAGAGAAGAAAGAGTATGATATGGTTACGATAATAGCATAATTAACACAAGAATTCAAATGGAATTTGAACAGACGGTACAGTCGGATGACATGATGATTTTGGATTTTTAATAGGGTTAAGATTATGGAGCTGGCAACCAAACTAGATTTTTGAATTGAAATTGCGTTTGGCCATACACATTTCAAACCAAATACCTAAGATTCTTCAACTTGTAAAGATTAAAATAGTGCAACTGGTTTTCAAGAGAACAATATACAAGATACAATAAATTTCACAACCCAAACCCGCCCATAAAAGTTTAGGTCATGACCAGCCTATACTCAGGCCTCAGAGACAAAATTTTAAAATATTTAAATCATATCGAGGCCTAAAGCGGAAGCAAAACAAAAATAATAAATGTCCATTGAGCTTGTGCATACATGATGACTAAAGTAATTAAAACATTTAACTACACTTCCATTTTTACATATACAAATCTCACACAGTATATAGCCTTTAAACAAAACAAAGCTTGGGAAATTATGCTATGTCTCTACATGGAGACACTTCCTGAGTGGCTTAACAGTGAGGCAAACTTCAGTACAAACTCTAATGTTGATCCTTCGATGGCTCACCTACATATATATATATAAAGTAAAAGGGTGAGCTAATGACCAGTGAGGAATAATAAAGTAAGGAGGTTAATGACTGAAACACATCTGAAATCATTACAAAACATTTTACGTGGTACGTGGTGCGTCCACTTATGCAAAGGGTCAAAATCATATTTTAAAAAGGACATCCATTCATTCATATAAAATAACATTTCTTAACATGAGTCATATAGCGATGTAAAAAATTCGTACTCATATCGTGTTTTCTGAACGACATCAGGTCCACGTATAACAAAATGACCCCAGGCCCAACCATATATCAAAACGGCCTCAAGCCTAATCATGTATCAAAATGACCTTAGGTCCAAATGTATTATATCATATCACTGTATCGTATCATGGAGTAGATGGAACATCGACATGTCTCCACCTCTCCTTGGGCCCAATTCATGTATGTATGGACCCAAGAGGTGACTCGTACAGACTCTAGAGGTGACACCCACTGTAGTACTTAGTTCCGTACAGCACTTTGTTTCAAACCAAAAATCAATAGGTCTTAAAGACTGAACAATTCATATCATGTCATAGCATAAACAGAACGGATAAACAGAATGGCCTTGGGCCTACCATATCATATTATAAATAATTCACATTTCATATCCATATTCCACATCATAGGTCTTGTAACTCATTCATTCGCATAAAACATATTTCCAGAACATCACAACAGTTATATATCAAAACAAATATAAATGAACATATCTTTACAATATTATTACTCACATTGATGGGCTTCTGGTAGTAGTTGGGCGATGTCCTTGTCTTGACCTACAAACACAATTACATAGCACAACATATCGAACATAGAATTACTCTCTTGATCAAAGTTACTTCTCTTAATCTTTGATTAATCAAATAAACCGAACCCTTACTTTGCCTTAACCAATTATTTTTGCTGGTTCTAAACTCATTAGTCCTCAATGGGTCATAATTCATATCATGGAAAATAGGAAGAAACGGAAGAAAACTAGGCTAGGAGAAGAAATAGCATGAAACGAGCAAACAAAAAGTGAACAACCTTCACTAATTTGAACATATCTAGTTGTGTAGTTAGAATTTGGGTGTGGGACCACAACCATTAGAAACTAGACTTCCGAGGCTTAAATTTAGGCTCAAGAATCACTTAAAACAGAGTTCGGATGGAGAAGATATACTTATTCGAATTTGGACTAAAACAGGGGTTCCCCGCACCTACAGGAATTGGGCCGCACGTGTGGGACAACATGCTTTTTTACCAAAATCAAATTGGGTGCTGGAAATGGACTGTCGCACATGCAGGAAGCCCTGCCGCACGTGCAGCGCTGGGTGAGAAAATCTTTCTGAGCAAGATCTGTTGGTTTCAAGCTGAATTTCTCTATTTCCCACCTAGGACTCACTCCAAATCACTCCCAAAACATGTAATATCAACAGAAAAACATGAGATTATAATGATTTTCTAAATCAAAACCTCAAAAACAGAATGAATCTCTAAGCAAGAAAGATCAAAATCTTTGTTAAGTTCTTTTCCAAACTTTTCAAAACTTCTTTTTCCAAAGCCAAAAAAATCTTCACTTCATATATCATTTTATGAGTTCAACTCACACAAAACCTCAATTTTAAGGCTCAATTCAAGCAATTTCATCTAAAAAACATGACATCTAAACATGATAAACATGAAACTCAAGCAAGATTAAAGCATAACTTTAACATACAACTTTCCAACTTCCATTTTCTTCATCTTTCATATATATATATATACATGAGCTCAAAACATGCAAAGAGACAAATTAGGAAACAATTCCTTACAATCCAACCCAAAACAAGCTCAAAACACAAGAATCAACCCTTTGACTAAACAAACCCAAAGATTACATGCTCATTTCATGAGATTTGTTAAGTTTAGATCATAAGCCAAAAACCCTAGCTTTCATGAGTGCTAAAGCTTCATGTCAAGACTTGATTCCAACCAATTAAAGAAGGATTTACACTTACCTTAAACCAACCTTTGGGTTATTCTCTCAAATTCCTCCAATCTCCAAGCTTCTAGCTTGATTCTTCTTCTTCTCTCCCTTTTCTCCTCTTCCCTTCTTTCTCTAGAACTCTCTCCCTTTTCCTCTACACATTTTTACCTCATAAAAGGATAAAGATGAGTTCAAATATGTATAACATATAATATATATTAATTATTTAGCTTATTTGAGTCCTAAGCAAGCCTAGGTAAGAGTTTAGACTAAATCAATCCAATTAATTCATTACGAATCAAATTTTTACAAAACTTCATATTATGTCCTAAAAATCATGCTAATCATAACTATAAAGTCAATTTTGGTTTATCATGCCTCTAAGGCTTTCAATTTCTAGTCCAACGGTCACAATTTCAACAGATTTTCTTATAACCGACAGATACAAGCTCATAAGCACATAATTCACACATTCAAACATGAAATTTCACCGCACACATATAATCACACAGATAATGAAGGGATTAGAGTTTAGGCAGCATATAAGAGAGTCGGGTTGTTACAATAAACAAGGTTCAAAATTTGCCAATTGATCATCTTAAGGCAATACTTTGCCGAATTGGAAAGGATCAATCAAGATAGAGACGTGATGATTTTACATCCGACAAATTTGGTGTCAAGCTAGAGGTATAGTTAGGATCAAACAAGGATAGTTACTATGATTAGCATAAAGCTCACATAAATCATGAGTCACATAACTCTATTCCTTTCAACACATGACACTACTTCTCAATTGAGGTTAAACCTTTTCCCACCATCCCTAGGTATTCTAATCTAGAGCTTTGATACCAAACTACGATACCCCCACTTTTGGGCATCATATATTAATATAAATAATTCAACATGGTTAGTATTAAGTTCCGATATTACCATTAAAGGAGTACGTTCCAAAGCTTATTCTTAATACAACCCCAAATGCTTGATTTCTTGCACTAACCTCCAGACATTGTTACATTAATACATAAAATTTCATCAAAATAGATAAGAAGGTGGGCAAGACAAGCCTTAATGGCCAAGCTAAGACGGATCTAAGTGTACCATGGCTGAATTTCGACATCTTCGACAAAATCTTCCCGAGATTTTCTCTTTCTTCTTCACCTAGCATGAAATGTCGTGAGCTGTGAAGCCCAATAGGATACAAGAAACCCCAAAAACAATAGCCACTTCTTACATATTGAAAATATTACCACAGTGGAGTTAATTAACAACATTTAAAAATATACAATCATCATGAAAAAGATAATAGTGCAGCGAAAATAACATATATATATATAGACATGATCCATCACGAATATATTCACAATGAAAACCCCAGGTTATCATAGAATTCATAACGTAATCTCAATTAATTGTAAATTTGGTGAGCCTACGGTGACTCCCTATGGAGTACCGTCCTACCCAACCATTGACCCTGGCCAGGGATTATTCTGCACCTCCTCTTCATCACGAGGCACTAGACCTAAGAATGCTACGTGTTGAGTTAGATACTCAGGGCATATCATCAGTAGTCCCTCTCAAGAGAATCGGCTTTCCAGAGGTACTCCCTCTGTGTGAGACCCTCACTGCCACCCTTATCCCAAAACCAAATCCATGATGTCAGAATACGATTCGAGCCATGTCAAGGCTTCGCAAGCTAAATAATCACATTTCCTTATAACCATGGCACACCCTACACCAACAAAACATCGATATACCTTTTCCTTGTATTCATTCGCATGTGCATGGTCCAAAACCACCCATTTCATTTTCCTCATATTATGGCTATAATAGCTCTTGATGAAAATACACATATCATGATTCATTCCAACTAATCAAGCATATTTAAGTGCATGCAAGATAAAATATGTAAGAACGAGGCATTACAAAAAGGTATTAAGCCATCACTAATTTGATTCTAGATTATGAACGGTTTTCGGTATACTGTCCCCTCAAATAAAAATATAGAAATGATAGTAAATGATATTTAAAATTTTTGATTTTTGGTGGAGTTATAGATTATTAAGTTGGGAACATTTTTGAAGTGGGCTCGAAGTCATTTGGCCACTAGAAGATGTCCAAATAAATTAAAAATAGTAGGTAGCTCCAGATTCGTCGCGTTTTTGAAAAATAGACATATCTCACTCCATCCTTAATGAAATGAGTTAAACTTGTGCCATTGGAAAGATAACTTTAAAACCTCTCATTGCCAATTTGAATCACTCAAAAATTCTGTGGAAGAAAACGTGGCCATGTAAAGTGGGCCTTGCTGTTATCTTAATAGCAAGGGTGAACATAAATCATATTTTTGCCTCTAAAATAGTGTCAAATAATTCTCGTTAAATTTCCACATATAAATAAGACCCTATAATAATTATAGTAGCTTCAAATTTTTGAAAGAATAAATAAGTGATTTATTGCATGGTTTTGAAGTGAAAATAGATTCTGCACAGTGCAGTTTCTGTTCGTGCTTCCTTCATATTTTATAAGACATATTAGATTGTTTTGCATTCATTTTCCAAAACTTAAAGAAGTGGAGTATTTCTAAGTATCATACCTTAGTGAAGTTTTAAAGACATTTCAAGTGATGAATCCTTCTTCTCCTTCCTTTCTCCTTATTTTCTTTCTCTACTTTCTCTCTTTTCTAAATCCAGCAAAAAATTTTAAGTGGGGAGTTGAGGGAGCTTGTGTTACATTTATAGACTAAAATGAGAGGGAGAGCTTAGAGAAAATGCTTGGTAAAAGAGTACTTGCATGCATGGCCATTGGGGGGTTATCTACCCAACAAGCACATTTATGACAACCTATTTCTTCACTCAAAGGTAAGAAAAGGCTGATTATGCATGCTAAGAGGGATATATATTTTTTTAGATGAATCTTCATATAAGACAAAATCAATCCTTCTCCATGAGGGTTGACTTGGTCAGCCTACTTCTCCCTATTTTATTTTATTTTATTTTATTGATATATACACACTCATGAATAAAACAATCAAGTGAGGACAAAATTCTAGATTGCCTTTAGAAGCTTCCTTAATCTAATTGTGAGGATTAGTGTTACTTAGGAATTAGTTTAATCAAGGCCTCTAACCAATTATTAACTTAAAGATATGCCTAATTTAGTGAAGGCTACTAATTTCTTTCTTAACGGTTTGATGCCCAACCTTTTCCTAAACTAGTTTTCTTCCCTCCCCTTCTATCTCCTTCAACTACAAACCTATAAATAAGATGTTTTTAAATATTTTTCAAAGAGTTCACCTCCCTTCTATTTGTTTCCTCTTTGTCCTTACTCAGTTTACCGAAAAGTGTAATATTTTAAACGAAATACGAAATGCGAGCCGCAAAACATCGTAGAAACATTTGAGAAAATATTTTGAAAAAAAGGGTTTTAAGGTCTAAAATAGTTTTGATCAAAATGGGGTGTAAGGTTGGGATTAGAAGCTCAAGAATCGAAGCCTTTTGATGAAGAACTTGAATAATTGTACAACGTCACTTTTAGCATCGAGTGTCCAACCTAAGGTAAATAAGTCTTAATAGCGGTCAAAAATGGGGTGTCTACAGGACCATCCAGTAGAATTTGCAACCAGGAGGTATCCCAGGAACCAACATACTCGTTTCTTATCTCGGCAAGCATGATCGCCCATGGCTGCCAAGTGACCTGCAAATAGGGGATTCGTAGTTCAAGTCAGTTGTCAAAGTATGGAACGAAAGCAATAGATGTGGAATGGAATGCATATGAGTTTTAGATTACCTCGCATGTCATCATTGTATTGAAGAAACGGCGATAGTAGGCGAAAGTGGTGACGTTGCGGCGCTGGGGGTAGCACCTGCCATCATACCACCTTTGATGAGGCACAACTACCTCCACCTCATCTCTCGGAACTAGAGCGAGGGTGGGAAAATAAGCATATACCCAGAGCTATAAGAAGAGAACAGTTTGTGAGTCAATAGGTTGCAAATGGAAATAAAGGTAGAAAGTGCAAAGCAGAAAGCATAATTTACAAACATAAATTGAAAGTGAAAGTGCAGAATGTGCCTCCCAAGCTCTCTAGTAGCCTCTAACCATGTTTTCCTTCTTGCAAGAACTAGAGCTCATATATCAATACAGGGTGACAAGGCCAGCACCGCCCCAGTCATAGTAGTGCACCCACGACAATACCACCAGGGCACTCAAAAGATACAGACCCACGGTGTTCCACCTATTCACGAACAAGGTGATGCTGAGAAGATAGATCAAGAATCCACGGGCGTACTGTTTCTCAGTCTCTAGCTGGCTCCCGTGGAAGTGGTCACAGAACCAATTGTACCTCACCATGGATGGCCTATCCGACGGAGGGTGTGCTCCCAGAAGATGGACCCAGGCGGCCTGTCACTGGCCCATGTCTAGATCGAAGGGGATCGAATCACCCCCTACTCATAGCCCAGTGATCATGGAGAAGTCGTAGGGCATTATCGTCATCTCCCTAGTAGTGGAAAAGTGGAAAGAGTTTGTGGTTTCCCACCACCTCGCCACCAGGGAGCCGAGAAGGATCGGCTTGCCTGCAGCCCTGAGAGCCCATAACATAATAGGCCAAAGCTTGCCTCATCTACCATTTCCTAGACTCAAGTGAGGAGCTCTTGGTACCAGTTTCTCGCTGTCACTGTACCATAACCCCTCCAGGCATAAATGTCACCCTATGTTGAAAAAGGAAATTGTTAAATCCAGGGCCAGAAAAAAGATTAAAATGAATGTCAACGCAAGCAAAGTGCATAAAAAGGAGCAAAAGTTCTTACCTCAGAAGTGTCATGAGAAAGATGTGATGTGTGCTCACGCAAGAGAAAATCCTTTGGTACACCCCGGACAAAGTCCTCAGACCACAACATCCTATTGGGGGCCATCGCGTGTGTACGCGGGTGGTAGGTAGCTAGGTTGAATGGCCTCACCCTCAACGGTGCTAACTCGAGCTTAGTCTCTGAAGGGTAAATCTCTTTCACAGCAATGTCAGTGGTAATATCTCCTGCTGCCCCGTATGCCTCCTCTATCATCAGATCCTCTACACTCGTGGCAGAGGGAGGAATAGGTACCTCGAAAAGGGTACATCATGTGGAATATCATCAGCCATAGAGAATATAGTGGGTGGTGAGAGAAAAGCAAGAAAATTTGGGCAAATAGGTGAAACCACCAAAACCAAGCCCTATGAGAGAGAAAAATAGAGGAAAAAGTGAAAACTCGAAAGGGAGTACATGGAAACCAAGAAAAGTCGTAAAAAACAAGCAAAAAAAAAATGAGAAAGAAAAAAAAACTTGACGAAATCAAAATCTAATCGATTCAAAATGTAGAAGGCCAAGAGGATTTTATGAAAAACGTTTGCGTGGATCATTGGGTAAAGCAAGTAGAGTAAAAATCTAGAGAGAGAGAGAGAGAAAGAGAGCCTAGAGAGAAAGGGAGTAGGTTTTCGAACGGTTTGTGGGTGATACAGTGAGCCAATGTTATGTTTTAAAGAGCCTCGGGTGGGAAAACCCGAATCTACCCCTGATGTCAATATAATTGTATGGCCGGCCAATATATTGTACGACCGGCCTTTCTTTTGGCTAGCTAACTATCCCACAGTGTTTAGAGGTGTTTAGGTGGATTTTTGCCTAGTTTTGGGCATGGTTGATCTTTTATTCATCTTAAAAGTGAAAATTTTGAAGAATTTGGGTTTGTTTCTGTTATAGACAATTCTGAAGTTCCATTCTGGATGCACGCCATGTCTCCGAAGTGTGAATGTGACTCGACCTTGAGCTCAAATAGGTTTTACCCTCTGTGAGAACCTTTGACTGTGAGTTTTTTGGTTTATCCTTTCTATTATGTTGCATGGAACATGCATTGCACTGTATTTCGCATCAACTACAACAATTAACTTGCATCCATATGCATCATGCCTATTCATCTTATTGTGTCTACCCTTTTCACCTGATGGTGTGATTTGACTTGTTGCATGCATTAAGTGTTTTTTTTTTTTTTCCCACCATTTCTACATGAAACGTAGTTAGGCTTGCATTTCTCACACCCTCTCTGTGTGAAATGTAGTTTGGCTTGTGTCTTGTATCTTATCATCCTCTCTATGCGAGACGTAGTTAGGCTTGCATCTCTCACCCCTTTCAATGTGAAACGTAGTTAGGCTTGCATCTTTCACCCTCTCTGTGTCAAACGTAGTTTGGCTTGCATCTTTCACCCTTTATGCGTGAAACATAGTTTGGCTTGCATTTTTCATCCTCTCTATGTGAAACGTAGTTTGGTTAACCTTCCCTCTCTCCGTATGAGATATGGTTAGATACGCATGTTGGTTACACCACATTTGCACCCCCTTCACGTGAAACGGGTTAGGATGTTGATTTACCTAGTTACAACCTTCCCTCTCTCCATATGAGATACGGTTAGATACACATGTTGGTTACATCACTCTTCCCTCCTTTCACGTTAAACGCATTAGAATGTTGGTTTACTTGGTTACAACCTTTCCTCTCTCCGTTTGAGATACGGTTAGATACGCTTATTGGTTGCACCACCATTCCCTCCTTTCACGTGAAACACTTTAGGATATTGATTTAAAGTTGGTTAAAACCTTTCCTCTCTCCGTATGAAATACGGTTAGATACGACAGTTGGCTACACCGTTTTCTTCTTTTCATGTGAAACGTGTTTGGAATTGACATTTACTTACTGTTTTCCATGTGAGACACGATTGCACCTGTTTTGATTTAAGCTTGAGGCTTGTTTCATTCATATGCTGTCATCTTGTTTGTTGCTTGTTGCAATGCATTGCATAATCATGAATCTTCAAAATAATCGACTTCGCAAAGTGTGTAAGTCCAGCTTCCAAAGTGCATTTTTGATCATGTTATTTGCATCTTGCCCATGAACTACGCTGGTTTGATTCCTTGCAAAGAGATACATAGGCAACTTTCAAGTTCAACCAATTGCATTTACATTTTGTTTGTCTGCCCAAGTCTTGCGGCCTTGTAAAAAGGGTCATCTTCGGGGTTTGACATTCACTCACGTCATGAAATGACTTCGAGCCTGTCAAAGAGGAGCAACTGTAGACACCCCATTTTGACCGCCCTTAAGACTTGGGCACCTTACTCTGAACACTCGATGATGAAATGTTATGTTGTGCAATTGTTCAAATCTTCAGCAAAAGAATTCAGTTTTGAGCTTGAAAACCTAAACCTTGCACTCCATTTTGACCAAAACCTTATTTTTTTCTAGCCTGACCACTCAGAGAATAGTTGGCCAACAGATAGCCGACAAGCCATTTTCATTAGACCGACCGTACATCCTCATGGCCGGCTAGCCATGTTCAGCGCAACAGATATTTTGCAGCAGCCAGCTGCTCCCATGCACATGCTTTGGACTAACTGTCTTCTTTGGAGATATTTCCAACGTGGGAAGCTAAAATTCTATAAATACAATACCCCCCTCATGGTTTGGGGTTAGAAAATTTTTTCCAAGAGCCTATAGCTTGTCCAACACACTTCTCTACCCTCTTGCAATATAGATACACAATAGATACACCATACAAGCTTAAACTTGAAGCTTTTGTTGAGGTTCTTGAACATAATTTCATATACTTGAGAGTGTTGAGAGTGAGGTTTGTTAGCCAAGAAGCTCTTTCTCTCTTTCAAGAGGTAAACTTTGAACCTTTTCACCATCTTTTCTCCCTCTTTTCTTTGTCTTTACATACTGATTTTAGAGCCATTTTAAGCCTAAAATGTGATTAAAACTTTGTTACAAGTGAGTGAGCTAGCCACCCTTTCATTGGCTAGCTCACTAGTCGTGCGCTCCTTTGTTTTCTTTTCTTTTTTTTCTTTTTTTTTTTTTTATACTTTCTTTTCACTTTATTTGGTTAAATTTCAGTACCTTTTAGCATTGTTTTTAGATTGTTTTTGTGTGGTATGACTTGAATATGGTCTTATAAAAGGGTCCTCGTCCTCCCCACTACATTTGCTCATACTTCCTATGCTTTAAATACCATATTTGTATTGTTGTAAATCCTCACGGATTTGGCGTGTTTAGGACATAGCGGCCAATCCGTTTGAGTTTATCGTTTTTACCTTGTTGTAGCTTAACTTGGAACCTTGTGGTCATTGGAGGATTAGAGCTTAGGCTTAGCCACCCGCCACAAGTTTGCTTATCTAACGGTAAATTTCTTGCTTTCATATTATTGTTGTCTACTTTGAAGCTAGGTAGTAGCTTCCATGTTCAAATTGTTGAAAAACTCTCTTATCGATCATTTCAAAACATGGAAATAGATGTCCCATCCTTGTTCCATGAAAAGAGGAGTTGTTAACAACTTTGGCAAGTTGTGTGTTTAAGCTTTGATAGATAGCTTGCTCCTTGATTTTTTTCCTCTTACTTGCTTTGTTGCTCCTAGAGAGCTCTTTATTGAGAAGTGTTGAAAACTCTCTCCTAGTTCCACTTTGAAGCATGGAAATGGATGTTTCATCCTTATTCCATAAGTAGGGAGAGGAGTTGATAATAATTTTTGAGTTGTTTTTATTTTCCATTTTAGTGCTCTATGATCATCACATACTATATTGTGATGCTTGATGATTTGTGAAGCATGTCTACCTCTTCCTTGAATACATTTCAAGATATGAAGGAGGTAGGAAAATAGCTTTGTTTTGTGTTTAGCCAAGTCTTTTCCTTTTGCATTTAAAGATCATCATGCAACAAATTTGAAATAATTGATGATTTGGGAAGCAAACCTACTCCCTCTTTGAAAATCTTCATGACAAGAGGGAGCAGGAACGATGAATAGCTTTCGGAACACTCTGTCTTGCTCTATTCTAGTTCTGCTGCATGTAGGGTATTCCTTAGAAACAGTCGCCAACCAGCCATTATTTTGTACAGCCGACCATCTTATCAAGCCGGCCGACCAAGAATATTATACGACAGTGGTAATTTTACAATAAAATAGAGCAGATCCTAAAAGGTCTAAACAGAATTATTTTCTGAGTGTAAACAGGGCAGGTTCTGGTAGTAAGCAGAGGAGGTTTCCGGAGGATGTTCTTGCCCGTGCACACGCGACTCCTCGCCTTTCGTTCCATTCCTTTAGATTAGCCATTTCGATTCATATTTGTAATTAATTAGTCGCTTTCATTCGGACTTATAATATTTAATTAATTAGCTCATTCAATTGTGTTTGGAATAATTTGTTAATTAGGACATTCGGACCCTCTTGTGCGAGGGCAAATTTGTAATATGTAATGTATGTCTTCCAACCCCCATTTCTTTCTCCCTTTTATTTACATGCTTACCGTGGTTATATGTAGTATCAAGTTTTCATTTCATATCAGCACCATGTTTTGTATCCATTTTCTCATGAATTAAGGTTCAGTTCATCATTCTTGAATATCATTGTCATTTCCTACTTACTTGAATACATGCGTTACCACATGCTTTGAGTTAATCCATATGACATGTTAGTAAGCCGAACCTAGTAGTTGCATTTTGTATGTGTTGCATTGGTCACTTTGCATAATAGGATCATGCATTTTTCTACCTATATTCTTTTCTTTGGCTTACCTCGGTTGAGTACTAGGTGAGCATTTTTGCTTTAGCATATTACTTGTTTATTTGTGTTGCCATGGTGAGCATAGTACCATGAGGCTACATGTTTATTTGAAATACTTCTTTGAATGCCTATGGATGAAGGTTATTTTACTTGCATTGGGGATGATTTTGATCAAATGTATGTACGAGCTCATTTCTTTCCTTTTGAGTTGTGTGCACTCAAAGCCCTTTTAAAAATCACATAAAATCAGGTCATTTCCAAAGCAAGAGAAACAGTTTATACTTGTGTGCCTCACATAGTAAGTTAGCATAATAAAATTAGAACAAGAGCATATAATGTTGAGAAAATTCACATCATGATTAGTAGAGACCGATCTTTGATCGAGTGAGTGGGGTGCTCAATTTATGACCTTCCCCTCTCATACCTAAGTTCCCGAGATGAGACATTTTGGTTATTACGAACAAGTGGCCTTTGGCACGAGTCACGGGTTTCTTAAATTTCTCAAAAATATTTAGGTGGCGACTCTGAAACCTGGCAATGCAATCCATTTTTGGCATCTCTGACGATTAATGGATTTTCTAAGATTTGCCAGATTTTGACTCTCATTTGTTTTTATGTTTCACATTGCACTTGTGGAACCAGATTTAGAACCACGGGAGTCTGAACTGTAGGGCTATTGTATCCGAGGAGACTAAACCCCTCCGAGAGGCAAGAAAAACCAACTACATCGCCCATTCTTCCTCCGAGAAAGATCCCGAGGACTCTATGTCGATCTCAAAGTTGGCTGAGGCCGAAAAGAGACAAGCCATCATTGACCCCACCAATGTCCCTCCACCCAAATGATCAAAATCCCCTATTGCTGAAGATACTTTAGATGCCTTCATCTCTAATATTTCCATTGATGGCTGCCCTATCAGATTGAGCAAGAGCACCCCCTGCCAGCCCAAAATAGATGTTGCTTTATTGGCTATCGTTCTCCTTTCTACCAACATGGAAGCAATCAGTGATTTCAATGAATATGAACACTTCGCATTTATGATAAGGAACACCATCGTGGTAAGCTTTTGCCTTTTTCCTATTCAGCACTTTATTCTTGGTATTATCTTTTGTTGTTGTACTAATGCGTCTTGTTTTTGTTACAAACCATGCAGCATGCCCATGCCTTCACCTATAAGATTGAATTTATGAAAAAGACTTAGTCAATAAGACTCAAGAAGCAACCAACGCCCTCCAACAGCTTAACGAGGCCGAGACAATAAGAAGGAAGCTACTAGACAAGCTTAATTCAGTGAGAAAAGCTAAATAATAGGCCAAAGCTGCAGCCAAAGCTGTTGAGGAGAAAGCTTATGCTGAAGGTCAAGTGGATGTCAATGTATAATATCATAAGCAAGTCAGCCAAGCATGTAATCGAGGCTACTATCTCAGATGGTCTACGGCCTTAGAAAAGCTTTATGTCCCCAGAGATTCTCCCATCAGGGATCTTGGTTAACTTAAAGTACCCTTCCATCCTTCTCTTGTCCAATCTTAGGAGCATGGAGAAGAAAAGGAAGAGGCTGAAGCCAACGTTGTTATTGGGGCCAAGTACCCTACTTTGAATGATTAGGTCCTGGACCTGACTGAAGGAGATGAGACTGAAGTCCCCAAGAGTGCAAGCCCAAAAAAGGCCAACACTACAGATGCCGAGATCGCTGCCGCCAACAAGAGCCTAGATGAGACCCTTAAGGAGATAAATGAGGAGATAGTAGCTGATGCCAAGGCTAAGTATGGTATTGCTTTGTCCACTGAGGCTGACACAACGCCAATCGCTGAAGTGGAATAGATGGAGAATGTTGACCTATAATCATGCACTTAGAATTTTCTTTTCCAATTGTATCTTTTTCTTTGGTTGCACTTTGAACATTTCTTTTCTTCCTTTTCTTTACTTGGCTAGGCTAAAGTGCCTTATGGTGTATTAGAATGAGTTCCCTTTTTATATACATGCTTGTTTTTTGACTAAGTGTTGCAAGTGTCGTCTGCTTGTTTCTTCTTATTACTTTTATACGCTTTGTTCATTCTCGTGAATTTTTCCAAGTATGGTATCTTCTCATCTTCATATTTTGAGCTAGTATATCTCGGATTGGACGACTATGAATAATCTCGGATCAATCATCTCAAATAACTTCAACTTGCAAAATTTTCTAATTTTTTTTTATGAGTGTCATATATACTTATTTATACTTTCTGCCCCCTAATGTGAATCTAAGTATAACTTAGGTTCACATTATGGATGCATCATCTAAACCTCGCCTAACTCTGACTTAGACATCCATGACCGAGGTCGTCGTGTTTAGCTCGTCTAAACAAAACACTTAAGGCTTAACCTTAGTGCACCGAGAGTACTGGCTACCTTGGCTTTTCGTACAAACTAGCCAAATTGTGGCTGGTTTTGTCTTGTTTCTCCTTGAAACATCTTCTTTAACTTAATTTTACTTTGTCATCATTGCAAGTTTAAGTTAATCATCTTGTTCACCCTAGGAACACCAACGTAAGACTTTGCAGTCTTATCTAACAGTTACAAATTTCAACAACATTTTGTAAAGAACAAAATTGTACTAGGATTTTATTAATACTTTGGCTAAGACGTTCAAACTGCATATCAAGAACTTGAAAAATTAATGATAAAAGAACTTCAAATTGTTAATATTCTATGGTCTTGGCAGTTCCTTGCCAGCGATATCTTCTAGCCGGTAAGTACCATTGTCAGTGTTAAATGATTCTATACGGTCCTTCCTAGTTCGGGCCAAGCTTACCCTCCCTGGGATCTTTTTTGTTGCCAACAACTTTCCTTAGGACGAGGTCCCTAATTTGGAATTCTCTAGGATTTAGCTTCTTGTTGTATGCCCTTGCAAGTCTTTGCTGGTATATCCCCAGCCGAATTGTTGCTCTTTCTCTTTTTTCTTCAATTAGGTCAAGATCTCAGGAAAGGAATGCCTTGTTTGTTCCATTCTCTACTCCTTGAGTTTTGATTCCAAGAATGTCGATCTCTAGAGGTATGGCTGCTTCAATGTCGTAAGTCCTGGCAAAAGCAGATTCGCCAGTAGATCTTCTTGGCATAGTGCAATATGCCCATAAAACATTAGGAAATTCTTCTACCCACTTGGCCTTGGTGGCTTTCAACCTCTTTTTTATTCCATCCAGGATGGTTTTGTTGGAGGCCTTAACTTGGCCCTTGCTCTGAAGGAAGCTGGAGATTGAATAAAAGTTCTTGATCTTATATTTCACGCAGAAGTTCTTGATCAACTTGTTTTTGAATTGGATGCCACTGTCTACCACAATAGCTCTTGGGATTTTGAATCTGGTAATAATGTTCTTCCAGATGAAGTTCCTGACATTCATGTCTCAAATTTTGGCTAGAGGCTCAACCTCTATCCACTTCGTAAAGAATTCCGTGGCCACCAATAGAAACTTTCTTGACCTAGTTGCCTTGGGCAATTGCCCAGCCAAATCTATGCCCTATTGGGCAAACAACTAAGGACTAGACATAGGGTTAAGATCCCCAGCTCGCTAATGTATCAAGGGTGCAAACCATTAACACTTCTTGCACTTCATGACATAGACTTTGGTATCCTTTTACATATAGGGCCACCAGTACCCTTGTGTTATGGCTCGGTGGGTAAGGGATCTTGTGATAACCTTGGTTCGTATTATGCTAATTAATCTTAATTGTGATTGTGATTATGTGTTTGATATGATTTTGAGTGCCATTTATATGAATATATGTGGTTTTGAATTTCTATCTGTTCACCATAGGAAAATATGTTTGATTATCGGCTTCAAAATTTAAATTGAAGGCCCTATCGGCCCCAAAATCCGAAATTGACTACGCCATTGTGATTGGCATAATTTTTAGAACCTACGGTGAAATTTAATTGAAAATTGATTCGGATCAAAATAATTAGATTTAGAACGATTAATTAAGCACTATTATCAACCTTAATCAATGTGATTAAGCAGGAGACTATAAAAAGAGGGCATTACACTCACATTCATTTGTTTTTTAGTTCATTTCACTCATTTGGCTGAGATTAACTCTCTAGAGAGAGAGAAGGCTGAATCTAGTGAGAGAGAGGGGCCAACATTGAAGAATTGCTAGAGAATTCAAGAGACTAAGAGGATTAGCTCAAGAGTTAGCTATAATTGGAAGAATTGAAGCTCCTAGGAGAGTGATCGACCCTTAATTCATGAATTCGAGTCTGTAATCATGTAAATTCAAAGAGAAAATGTGATCAAGAACAAGAATTGTGTTGTAATTGATGAGTTTGAAGTCAAAGAAGGCATGCATGAAAGGAATTGCCATGAATTTGTATGTTTGAGCATGAAATACATGATCCATGTTGAATCTTGGGTTGAAGTTCATGCTTTTGATCATCTCTTCATCATTTAAATTGAGAATGAGAGCTATACCTCACATGCATATACAATTCATAAGAGTATGAGTTTTGAATGCATGAATTCATTATGTTAGTGATGAGTTTGGAATAATTTGAGGCATGCATGTAATTGATTCATGGGAATTGAACCTCATAGTGATGAAATTTGGTGTTTGTATCATGTTAATAAATGTATATGAGAGTTATGAGTCATCATATGCAAGAAACATAAGTTTGAATGTCAATTTTGAAGTTCAAATGGTTGCTGGAAAAATCCAGAATTTTGCATGTCCGCTCGTGCGGGAAAGAGCCGCTCGAGCGTGAAATGCAAGCTCCCAACAATTTTGCAGTCAGTGATGTCCGCTCAAGCGGGCATTCATGCTCGAGCGGGGAGCTATGTAGAGTGACTTCAGCTCGAGCGTCTGAATTCACGCTCGAGCATAAAAATGAGGCAACAAATACTTTTGCAGACCTAATGGGTCCACTCGAGTGGCCAAGTCCATGCTTGAGCGGGGACCCCTGTTTCAAAAATTTTGTAAAGGCGTTATGTGTTTCATTTTCCATTATCTTTCATTTCTAAGCACTCTTAGGCATGCATTGAGCATCATAAATGAGTTAAAAGGATAAGAAAGAAGCCTAAGAGGGATGTATGAATTAAGAACGGATTGAATTGTTTGTGACCCATTGTGTTCATGAAATGTGTAGGGTCGAGCTCCAGGCCAAACCCGCCGGCAAAACACTGTGAGTAATATCTTAATAAAGATATTTTGAAGTATGTTATTTGTCCAATTGCTTATTTCCCTATAAGTCTTATAAGTTTGTTAATTTGAATTGTGGACAAACGTTTACTATGCCATATGGTTGGGCCAAAGGCAGTTGGATACAATTGATTAGGCCGAAGGCCGTTTGACATAAATGAATGAATGAATGGGCCAAAGGCCGTCTGACATGAATGAAAGAATGAATGGGCCGAAGGCCGTTTGACATGAATGAATGAATGAATGGGCCGAAGGCCGTTTGACATGAATGAATGGGCCGAAGGCCGTTTGACATGAATGAATGGGCCAAAGGCCATTTGACATAAATGAATGGGTCGAAGGCCGTTCGACATGAATGAATGGGCCAAAGGCCGTTCGACGCGAATGATTAGGTCAAGGGCCGTCGAACAAGAACGATTAGGCCAAAGGCCGTGGAATGTGAATGAATTGGGCCCGAGGCTATTTGATGTATTGGAACCACGGTCACTTGACCTATATGTATATGTATATGTACTAGATAGAAATATGAATTGGGCCCAAGGCCGTTTGATGTATGTTGTTCTAAATACCGTTCGTGTATCTTCTTTATTTGATATTATTCACTAGGCTTTCGCTCACGCTCATTAATGTGTCTGCAGGTGAGCCAAGGGAGGTCCAAACGCAGCCTCAGTGAAGTTTGTGTGAAACAGTCAAGGTTTTGAAGAGTCAGCCCATCCATCTCACACACGAGACTTGCTTTCGCCCTTTTGCTATTTTTTTATATTTTGTCATGTTGGCGAGAACTTTGGATTACGGTTGTATATAGTTTTGATTGGCTGACCATGACTAGAATGATCTTGTTGTGTAAAGCTTATATGTTAACTTTCCTTGATGTGAGTTATTAATGTATGTTTGAGAAATGTTATGGCGTGCCATATAAGCACAGCTCTATGGACAAAAGTTTGAAATTGCTTCCGTTTGGCCCCCTTAAGTCTGTTAAAATATATCTGATTTAGTTTAAGGCCGTAGGTAATCCCGTGATTACTGGCCGGTTATGTCCTTAACCCATGGAGGCGAGTTCGGGTCATGACAGATCTACTCCCAACATGGCTTCCACAAACTCCTTTGTGGATCTCGTACAAGAAGTCTTCTATCTAGAAAAAATGCACACATCGCCGCAAAGGTCCTATGAAGCACCTTCTATACAAATGGCATTCTGTTGATAAGCAGAATCTAGCCAACTTCAATTTGATCTTGTGCACCTCCTTTTTGTCTTCTAGCAGTTGGTTATCTCTGATGAACTTAACCAAGGCATCCATCCAGCTTGGGCCCAGCTCTATGCACATTGCCTCATATTCTATTATCAAAGGTTCTATGGTAGGTCCTAATAAATAGTATATCATTATCGTCATAGACTACCACCTCTTGTCTTCGACTGCTGCTGCTAATTTTAGTACAACAATCAGTGCCTTGTATTGTGCTTTATTGTTCGAGGCCTTGAACCCTAATCGGATTGATTGTTCAATCATCTATCTGTCTGGTGAAACCAACACTACTCCTGTCCCCACTCTTTGTTAGTTTGAACTACCATCGACGAAGAGGCAAAAGGATTCACCGAGGTAGATGCTGCAAGGCTTCAGTTTCTCTTGCTTTTTCTTTTTCCCTTATGAGTGTGGAGCTCTGTGGTGCCAGTTGTGCCTCTTCTGGTTCTTCTGCGCACCCTAAGCCGAGTTTTGTTGATCTAAGCCTTGGGTTTGCGCTCACTATAAAATCAGTAACAAAGTCGGCCAAAACCTGACCTTTGATTGCTGTCCTTGGTCTGTATTCTATGTCATATTGACCTAAAACCACTGCCCATGGCACTACTCTGCCTGTCAAGTCCCAATTTTGCAATAGGGACTTCAGTGGATGCTCCATGAGCACTATCATTTTGTGAGCTTGAAAGTAATGGTTCGGTTTGTTTGATGCCATTACCAGGGCAAGTGCTAGCTTTTCCAAAAGTAAGTATCTCATTTCTATGCTTGCCAGGGTCTTGCTCACGTAATATACTACCTTATGTTCTCTTTCTTCTTCTCAGATGACCACGACACTGACAACGTGGTCCGAGACTGCCAAATACAGGAATAGATTCTCGCACGGAATCGGATTTGACAGTACCGGTGGGGTTGTCAAATATTTTTTCAAGTTGGCCAGGGTGACTTCGCATTTATCTGTCCATAGAAAGTCTGTGGCCTTTTTCAACAATTGAAAGAATGGCTTGCATTTGTCCAAACACCAGCTGATAAATTTGTTCAGCGTAGTTGCCTTGCTGATCAAAACTTGAACTTCTTTTGCCATCGTCAGGCTCTTTAGATCAAGGATGGCCTGGATCTGATTGAGGCTTGCTTCTATTCCTCTACTGGTCACCAGTTATCCCAGGAATTTGCCCGATCCTACCCCAAAGGCGCACTTTGAGGCATTCAAACGAAGCCGATATTTCTTAAGGATATTAAAAATGTCTTTCAAATCGACAAGATGATCTAATGGATCCTTGCTTTTCACAATTAAACATCTTTCTTATTAGTCTTTAGTATGTTGCCCCCACATTCTTTAGCCCGAAAGGCATCACTCTAAAGCAGTAGAGTCCTTTTGGGATCATGAATGTCGTCTTCTCTTCATCTGGAGCATACATAGCTATCTAATTATAGCCTCGGTATGCATCCAGGAAGCTCATCCTTCCATGGCCAGATGTGGCATCCACAAACTGGTCTATCTTTGGAAAAGGGAAGCAATCCTTTAGGTAAGCTTTATTTAGGCCTGTGAAGTCTACTCAGACCCTTCGCTCTCCGTTCTTCTTGACTACCACTGTGTTGGACAACCATGCTGGATAGTTTACTTCTCGGATTGCTTGGGCATCCAACAGCTTCTCCACTTTTTCTTGAAAGGCTTGCACATGGGCCAGAGGGGGTTGCCTGGCCCTTTAGACCATTGGTTTCGCCATCTTGTCAACGTTGACTTTGTGGCAGGTGACCTCGAGGTTGATCCCCGGCATCTCATAGGGTATCCATGCAAACGCCTCTATTTTTTCTAGTAAGAAAGCTTCCAATTTTCTTTCTTCTTCCTCGGCCAAACCTGAGCTAAAGAGGAAGAATTGCTCTTTATTCCTTTCTTGTACCAGAACCTTTTTTAGGGGTTCCTGGCTCTTATCGACGGGTTCTTTGCCGACATCATCTAAGACCTCTTCGTCTTCATCTTCTATTTCAATCATCTCTATTTCTCTAACAATGCAAGTGTATTTCATTGCTGCCTTGGAGTAGTTCTTTGCCCGTACTTGGTCTACCCTCACCTCCTCAACCCCGAACTCTATTGGGAACTGGAGTAATTGGTGCATTGTTGATGAAACAGCCCTTATAGCGTGCAGCCAAGGCCTTCACAAAATAATATTGTAAAAGAAGGGAGCATCTATCACGGTAAACTCTGTGACTACCGTCGTGGTTCCTACCTGAACCTCCAGGTTCGTGGTCTCTAGTGGCCATGTAGGGGTTCTATTGAATCTGACAATGTGGTTGTCGGATTGTTCCAAATCGTCCTTGTGGAGGCCAAACTCTTTGTAGCATCTGACGTACATGATGTTACAGGAGTTTTCTTGATCTATCAGTATGCACTGTACCTGGGATTCTCTGACCTTCAGAGTCACTACTAGAGCATCGTTGTGTGGACGTTATACCATATCTAGGTCTTCCTTTGTGAATGATGTCATTGGCTCCTGATGTTCTTCTATACGGGACTTCTTCTGCTGGACTTGGTAGACATGCTCTCGATACCTTACCCTCTGTGTCTCCCCTCGGATCTCGTTCTCGTTAACTCTTGTATGGATCACGTTAATAACCCGTGGTCCATCTGCTTGTGGTGGCCGAGGTGGAGGTGCTTTCCAAGGCGCCTAGGCCAACTTTGCATGTTATTCTCGCGTTCTTGCTTTGTCTATCAGGTCTTTCAGGTGTACCTATTGAGCAGATCTTCCATGTATTATTTCAGGGTCATTCACCCTTGAGTCATGTGTCCATTCTCGTCGTGGTAAAGGCAACTTTTCCCGGCTTTCCTGCCCATATACTCTCTCGAAATCTTCTGTGGTGACCTGAAGTAAAGCTGATTTTAGATCCTTTCCAAGACCTTGTATACGAGAATCTTGAAATCTATGCTTATTGCTTGTATAGCCTTCAATCCAGGTTCTGGCTTATTGACACCATTATTTCCTCGGCTATGCTTTGGTGAACCATTCTTCTTCTCCTACTTTATTACACTAGTCTTTCTTGCTTTCCTGTCCTTTTCCTCCCTTGCATACTTCTCAATCTTTTCCATGAGATCCTTCATGTTCTTCGGGAGGGTTTTTGCAAGGGATTGCCAAAGCAAGCAATCGTCTTCCATGCCGTTTTTAAAAGAAACGACCACAAGTTCCTGGTTACAAACTAGGATCCAATTGTAAACCTCGTAGTACCTCTTGGCATAAGCCCTAAGACCTTCGCCATCATTTATCTTCAAATCTAGTAAAGAATCCACCCTTAATGGTTGGAACCTGTTTGTAACGAACCTAGCCACGAATATCTCGACCAAGCCTTCCCAACTCTTTATATACCCCTTCAGTAACTTGTGAAACCAATCTAACGCTATTTCCCAAAACGTTAATGGGAACATCTTGCATAGTAATTGTTCGTTCCCGCTCCACAGAGCCATTGCATTTAAATATAAACCGACATGAAAGGTTAGGTCTGACTTACCATTGTAAATTTGGAACCTCAGTGTGCTAAATCTCTTCGGTGCCTCGAACGCATCCAACTCTATAGCGTTTCTGGTTTAGACCCGACCCATTTGATGTTTTGGATCCAAGTTTCATTGTCCTATATAGTTGTTCATGTCTTGTTTCCCCATATCCCTCTTTGAGTTTGGCTTTTGGGATGTGTTGATTACGTTTGGAACAGGTTAGTAACTTGTTTTTCAAACTTTTGTTGCCCAAAATTTTGTTCCTTCACTCTAGCGTCACTTCTTGAGCTCAAGCGGTTTTTGTGAACTCTCAGTACTTTTGCAGGTCTACAAAACTACTAGGAAGTAGTATTCTATGCTCGAGTGATGCTTCTTGTGCTCGAGTGGTGTCAACTCGAGCGGCCAATATTGAGCTCAAGCGATGGTCTTCTGTCTGTAAAACTTCTGAGAGTTTGTATTATGCGCTCAAGCGAAGCTTCTTGCACTCGAGCGGTCACATCTTTTGTGTTTGGATGCTCGAGCAACACGTCTTGTGCTTGAGCGGTCTGCGTATATATCAGTCCGTAAAAGTCATTTTTTAGATCACTTTTTCATCTCTCTCTCTCTCTCTAAACTTTTCAAAACCGTAAGTTGAGACTCCCTCTCTCTAAAACTCATCTTCTATCTATAAATACACCTAGATCTATCTAGTTCCTCACCCGTGTGCCTTTGTTAAAGATAGAGCTCGGCGAGGGCTTCGTTCTAATTGGAGCAAACTTGGTTTTCAGTGTATTTGAGTTTCCTACACTTCTTCTCTCATCTTCTAAAACATGATGTAGGGATTCTTCGCATCTTCTATGAGTTTTAACTTAGTTATTTGCGATTTCTAAACAAGATTGTGATTTTGGAGATTTTTTAACAAACCTAGGGTTTTGGATGAAAATCAAAATAGGGGTTTTTTCAAATAGATCCTTGAAAACAACTATGATATTGGTAAAAATGTTGAGTTGGTAAGAAATGGTTGATTTTGATACTTGGGGTTGATTTTGGAGAAAAATGAAATTTTGCTCTAAATGCCACAAATATTGATTTTGTATAAATAATGAAATTGATGTTGAAATTGTGAAATTGGATTGATATTGATGAGGATGGTGGAGTTGGATATGTATTATCACTCACCTCTTGAAATTTGGAAAGTTTATCTTTATTGAGAATTGTATATCTATTTAGAAATATCTGTTTTGGGCTATTGGTAGAGGATAGCTATGATTGTTGTAAAAATTGCATGAGAAATAAGGGAATTAAAACTATTTTTCTCATTCATTTGCATCGGGCATTATTTCACATTTATACATTGCATATGTATATTGTTTTGAAAAAGTGGGTGAATCTGGAAAGAAGTTGTTGTTGCATCAAATAAGTTGGCCTGTGTGTCCAAGGTGAAAGTCCCGAAAATCGCGCGTATACATAGATGCCGATCCCGCAGACGAGATTTTTGTGAAATGGCAATAGTAGTGCTTGTATAGCCTATGTTTACATGGGTCCCGGTTTACGGTTTCCTCTAGACAAAATTTCTGGAAAAGGCTGTATCCTTTTGAAATTCCCAAAATGTGATTCACTTCCCTATCTCTTATTCCAAAGGAAGTGATTTATGATATTATTATGGCATGGCATGGCATAGTTATAGCGATCCCGGGTTTTACCCCTTGTTGTATAGTGATCCGGACTTGGTTCCGTGGATGTTAGCAGTTGTTTATATCTTGTTTACATCCTTTCGTACTTTGTATTTGAGTTATAGGATGTGTTGGGCAGGTTTGTTACAGGTTGGTTGTGTTTGGGAGTAAATGGTTGCTGCCCAGAATTTTGGTCTTTCGCTCAAGCGAGGAGTTTGTCGCTCGAGCAAGCTCTTTGCTTTTGGTTCTTTGCTCGAGCCAGGGTTTCTTCGCTCGAATGAGAGTTGAGTTTTGTGTCTGGTGGCTCGAGCCAGAGTTTCTTCGCTCGAGCGTGAAACTGCGTTTGGTTCTGGACCTAAGAGTTGCATTTCTTGGCTCGAGCGAGCTTTTCTTCGCTCGAGCGAGCTGGTTATTCTTTGCTCAAGCGAGCATTCTATCACTCGAGCGTGCGTCTAGTTACAGACCTGAGGGTTTGAATTGTTGGCTCGAGCGAGACGTCCTTCGCTCGAGCGAGTTAGGTTTCTTGTGTCTGGTCGCTTGAGCGACCAACTCTTCGCTCGAGCGAGCCTGTTGTATATCAGCAGGCAGCAGCGGGGAAAACATTACTTTTTCATCTTCTTTCTTTTTGCAAGCCCTAGATCCGACTTTCTCTCTCTCTCTATACTTGTCTTCTCTCTAAGGTTTGATCTATCTAGAGTGAGTTTCTACCCTTAGTCCTTTGTTAAAAAGATAGAGTGGGTTGAGGGCTTCGTTTTAATCTGAAAAACTTGGGATTTGGAGCACGTTGGTTTTTGATCTTCATCTCCGTTTGAGCTCAAACTTCGAGGTAGGAATATCCTACTCCTCCTTATGAGCTTTGTCTTTAAATTTTAGCATTTTGATATGTTGGGGGTTGTTGAGTAATTTTGAGAAAGTTTGGGCCTTTATGTAATTTTACAAAAGAAGGGGTTTTACTTATATAAACCTATATGCATGTTTAGCATGGAGAAATGAGGTAAATGTTGGGTTATTGATAGAAATGGAACCTTAAGGTTGTTTTGTTAATTATGGGAAATGCCCTAATTACATTGATAAATTAATTTGTAAAATTAATTTTAAGAAAAGAGAAATTGAATTGAGAACATTGAAATTGGGAATGTATGGGATTAAAGGGTGTAGTTGGATCATTTATCACTCACCTAGTTGAAATGTTGATATTTTATCTATTTGGTGTATTTATTTTTCTATTTAGAAATAACTACTTTGGGCTATCGGTGGAGGATAGTCTTGATTGTTGTAGACAATGCATGATGATTAGGTAAACTAAAACTAATCGATTGAGTATGCTAACAACTATGGCGGTTGGAATAATACATTAACTTTATGTATTGATTGATTAAGTATATGATCTAAGTTTATATACATTGTGTGTGTGGGAGGAGATAGGGGATGTACTCCACAGTTTAAGGGAAGATAGGGGATGGACCTCTAAACCGGATTTTGTTTGGCATTGATACAGCACTACAATGTGTATCAAGTGTGGATTATGGAAGTGTTTGAATTGATTTGATATAGCACTAAAATGTATATCGTTATCAAGTGTGAAGTATAGAAGTATTTTTATGTTATACTGATACAGCACCAAAATGTGTATCCTTCGTGATGTATGGTAGTGGTTTATGTGTTATTGATACAGCACCAAAATGTGTATCCATTATGAATTTCAAAAGTGGTTTAAAGATGAGTCATAATCTCATTAAGTTATTTGGCTAGATTCTGAGCCTTGTTTTCAAACTCAAAGTTGAAAAAGAAGTGGGAAATGAATTGTAACATGGACTTGAATGTCATGAAACTGTAATGTGTTATAAGTGGGAATATAAGTGTGGACCATCTATCGAATGTTGCTATTTTAGTCATTGTTTATAGTTGGTTTAGTATATTTCTATTGGGCTGTGGCTCACCCTATATGGGACATCATTTTCAGGTACAGGTAGCATGCCACCTCTAAGGACATAGCTTGGGAGGCTAGAGGCAGACAGACTTGTTAGTTGTTTTGCTTTCCTTTGATGTATTACATGTAAATTCAAGCCAAGGGCTTAATATGTATATGAGTTAGTACTCATTTCTTGTAACCAAGTGTTGGCTTGGAAGTTGTAAGCCCATAGGGCCTTTACTTTTGTTGTCAACATGTAATACTTTTGTAAGAACTACTCTGATAAATAGAAAGATGTTTATTTCTCTTATATTGTTGCATGTCAAGAATGATGGGTTTTATGTTTTTTTTTTTTTTTTTGAGGGCGTTACAATAGTTTTGGAAAGAGAAATAAAAATGTTTTGGCACAAGCATTGCATAAGCATCCACCTTATAGCTTTGTTAAGATTCATATACTGTGTTGGATTGTTTCTACTAGGCTTTGGCTCACCCTATGTGAGAAAAACATTTCAAGTGCTGATGATATGCCTCCGCCAAGGCAATAGCTTGGGAGGACTTGGAGGGAGAGCTTCTTTTGCGTATTTGCTATATTTATTTTTGTACAAGCGAAGGGCTTAAATTGTATTGGACTTATGTCCGCTTTTGTTGTAACCAAGCATTGTCTTGGAAAGATGTAAGCCTTTAAGGCATTTCTTATTTGTGTAACTTTCATCTTGACTCTCTATTATGTCAATCTTTGTAAAGCCTAATTATAAATCAATGAAAGATAACTACTTTGTCATGGTGATCACTATTTGATGTTGAGTATGGGTTATAGTATTTATTTCAGGGTGTTACAAACTCCACCGAGAATGTGTCTTTAGCTGGGCATTGGACGTGTTCTTGGCGTCCTGCCTCTTCCTTTGCAGGTAGTCTCGTATGTCTTCTTTTGTCCATCTTGGGGCTTGGCTATCAGTCAACTTTAGCTTTTTCGGCACGCTGGTTCCCATGTTGGGATGGGTCCTCTTGGACTTTTCTACATTTGCTATGTCATCAAAGTAGAGGCCCTACTTGTTGACCTACTGAGATGCCCTAATCTAGGCTCCCTTGGTCCTCGGGGTTCTTTGGGACTCCTCCCGTCGAGATTTTGTTCATCTGGCTTTCTAAGATCGCAGATGTGAATTTCTTAATATTTTCTCGTGCTAAGGGACTGTTGGTATTGTAGCCAACCCTTCCTTCCAAGCATTGGTGTTTTCTACCGAAGCCGATGTCTCTAGTAAAGGCAATGCCAGTTGTATCACATTGCTCTACATCATAATATTTACCACGATTTGCAAATCTATCAATTTGTTCGCTGAGTCCTTCAACTCGTCGTCTCTCCTCAGACATCTTTTTTTCCATACCTGGCATTCGCTTTCGGTGTAGTATTTTTCCTGATTTCCTCTTTTCGGGCCATTACGCCCCCTTGCAATGTTATTGTCCTCAGGTTCACTTCATGCACCTCCCCGTCATCGTTTTCCATCCCAGCGTTGGGACCTACGTACTCCTCTTCCTCACTATGCATATCATCTCCAATCCTCACCTCTTGTCCAGCGTTGGGACCTACGTACTCCTCTTCCTCACTATGCATATCATCTCCAATCCTCACCTCTTGTCCAGCATTAGTCATCTATTCTACTAAGTTCCTATAGACGGCGCCAAATTGTGGGTGTTGATTTCCGACCTCACAACCAAACGGGGAACTTAGCTGGAGAGCACGCGGCAAAATAAATTAAACCAAGTACTTGTCAAAGGGAAGACAAGAATTCCTCAGTGGCACGTCCACCCAGGGACACTCCGACGATCAAATTAGTCAATCTTATCTCTCAAACATATCAAACAAGTATTCAGTACACAAGTAAGAGCATACCTTAGACCCATAGGGGTGCCTCACTTTTAAAGCTAGTAGTGCCCTTGTTCCCTAGAAGTCTCACTTCATAGGACTTAAGTACAATGCTTGTCTCAGACTCTTAGTTAGGTATGGATGAACTCCACAAGAGCCTCATCCTTATCCGAACTAAGCGCCTTGCTCATCTAGGACTCTTGTCCTCTATCGAAATATCTATTATTCCGATATTACTGCACTATATCTCGACAATATCACAATCACCTCGGCAATCTAGCTCGTCCACATGGCACCTCAACCCATATCTCAGCCACATGGCATGACCCTAAAAATACATCCCTACAAATGGCTTACCCAATCTTTTTGCTCATAAAATCAGAGATGTCCTAGTCAACCTACAGGAATAATTGAATATGATAATTTAACATATGGTGATATGATTAGTACAATTCAAAAAGAATGATTAAAAATGTGTATAGATATGAAACTTTGTCAAAAAGCTGCTAAAGATATACACAAAGCTAAGTATGAGTTAGGCAACTTTTGCGAACAGTACGGTCTACCTCTTGTAGCACCATCGTGTCGAAAACATCATAAAAACAAGAAGTCCAAATCTCCATATAAATATAATAATAAGAAATTTTCACCTACTAAATCACTTATTAAATATTATGATAAACCCCAAAGGAAATCTCATAAGAAAAATAAGAACTTTAATAAAAATTTAAAATCAACTCAAGATATTACCTGCTATAATTGTGGTAAAAGGGTCATTGTTCTAATAAATGTAAGTTAAAGAAAATCTTAATCAATTACCGATTACTGAAGAAAATCAAGGTAAAATATTTAAAACATTCAAGTTAGCTAATACTCGGGATCAATCTAGTAACCCATCTAGTGATACCTCTGCCTCTGACTATTATTCTCCTAGTAATGATATTGATAAAGATCAGATAGAATTATGATGTAATGACACATGTTGTAAACAAATTAATGTCCTTAGTAAATCACAACAAAAAGAAGATTCATAAATTGAATTAATTAGTAAATTAGACAATCCTGAATTAAAAAGAAAGTATACTAATAAATTAAAATGTTTATTAATTAACAAAGAAAGTAAACGTTCTACAAGTAAACCAATTATTAGTCTAACGACTACTTTAGAAAGATTTAGAAAAGATAAACATAAACAAGTAACTCTACAAGATTTACAAAATGAAATTAATTAAATTAAATTAACTATTAAAGAATTTAAAAATAAAGATAAATCTTTAAAAGACGAAATTGCTATATTAAAAATCAATAAAAGTCTTAATGATTTTAAAAGTAAAACTGATACATCCTCTAATGAATCTAGTAATACTCCAAGTCATGTAATTTTTGATAATCATTCCAATAAATCTAATAGTGAAGAAAATAACCAATCAAACATAATTAATAAAATAAATATCCAGAAATGGCATTCAAAAGTAAAACTAGTAATTAATGATTATGAAATGGAAGGCTTAATCCCTACTAAATACTATCATAAAACAAGTGAATAATTAAGCTCAGCTAATGGCAGTCAAATACGTATTAAATATAAATTACCTAAAGTTCATATTTGTCAAAACAATGTCTGTTTTAAAACATCTTTTGCTCTAGTACAAAATATGACTAATAAAGTCATTTTAGGTGTCCCATTTATTTATTTATTATACCCATTCACTACTAATAATCATGGTATTACAGCCCAAGCCTTTGGTCAAATAGTAACTTTCAAATTATTAGCTCCTCCTAAAATAAAAGAATTGAACCCATTAAAAGATTACTCACTCTCTCAATCAATTAATATATTAAACCAAAAAACCAACCAATTAAAATTTCTAAAAGAAGTTAAATATAAAAGGATTGAAACTCAATTAACTAATCCTATTCTTATTGAAAAAATTGACAAATTTAAAAGTCATTTTAGAAAAAACAGTTTGTTCTACTCTTCTCAGTGCCATTTGGCATAGGAAACAACATGTAGTAAATCTCTCTTATATTAAAAACTTTAATGAAAACCATATTCCTATTAAGTCAAGACCAATTCAAATGAATAATGAATTAATAGAAATATGCAAGAAAGAAATTCATGATTTACTCAAAAATCAAATCATTAGTAAAAGTAAATCACCTTGGTCATGCCCAGCCTTTTATGTTAATAAAAATGTTGAACTTGAATATGGCATTCCACGATTAGTAATTAATCACAAACCATTAAACAAAGTCTTAGAATGGATTAGATATCCAATCCCTAATAAAAAAAAGATTTAATTAAAAGATTTAATCAAGCAATCATCTTTAGTAAATTTGATCTTAGATGTGGATTTTGGCAAATCCAACTTAACCCTAGTTATCATTATAAAAAAATTTTACTACACCCTTTGGACATTATGAGTGGAATGTAATGCCCTTTGGATTAAAAAATACACCTAGTGAATTCCATAATATTATGAATGAAATATTCAATCCCCTGAGCCATTTTTCTATAGTGTCATTGATGATATTCTCATCTTCTCTAAGTCCATTGAAGAACATTGGAAACATCTCTAGTCATTTCTCTACACTATTAAACATAATGGTTTAGTCATCTCTACTCCTAAAATTAAGTTATTTCAAACTAAAGTCAGATTTTTAGGTTATCAAATTCATCAAAGTACAATTCTTCCTATTAGTCATTCAAATGAATTCACTAGTAAATTTCCTGATGAGATAGTGGACAAAAACTAGTTACAAAGGTTTCTAGGATCCCTTAATTACATTGTTGAATTCTAAAAAGACCTTAGGAAAACTTGTTAACCTCTTTTTGATCGGTTGAAAGACAATCCTCCTGTTTGGTCTCCTAGTCATACTACTATTGTTCAAAAGATTAAACAATATGTCAAGACTTTTCCTTGTCTTGGTATTCCTACTGAAGATTCATTCAAAATTATTCAGAATGATGCCTCTGATATTGGTTATGGTGACATTCTTCTTCAGAAAGTCAATCTCAAGTCATTTGAACAAATTGTTCATCTTCATTCTGGAGCTTGGAATACCACACAGAAAAATTATAATACTATTAAAAAAGAGATTTTATCTATTATATTATGTATTAGTAAATTTCAATATGATATTTTAAATCAAAGATTTTTAGCACATGTTGATTGTAAAAGTGCTAAATATGTTTTGGAAAAAGATGTTCAAAATATTGCTAGTAAGCAAATTTTTTCGTGTTGGCAATCTATTCTTAGTATTTTCAATTTTGATATTGAATATATTCAAGGTAGTCAAAATTCTATCCCTGATTTTGTTACTCGAGAATATTTACAGGGTGGATAGTCACAAACATTTTCAAAAACTTTAGTAAAAATACCTATTCCTTACTACTTTATTCACAGATTTCAAGTCAACTGTTATCATCGCATGATTGAACAACTTGAGTCAGAAATTAGTACTGAAGTTAACTACCACAATATTCAACGACAATTTTTGTTGATTGGTCATTACATATGTTTTATACATCTTGCCAGATTAGATACTGTAACAACGCCCGCGGGGGGACCTCGCTACAGTTCGGACTCCCTTTTGTGTCACGGTTCTTAATCTTGAACCAAAGAGTCCAAATCTGGCAAATCGTTTTGAGAAAACAGATTTTTGAAAAGAAGTGCCAAACATGGACTGCTTTGCCAAATACAGAGTCGCCACCTAAATATTTTTTTTAAAATGGGAAATTTAGGAAACCCTGACTCGGTGCCAAAGGCCACGTGCCCGTCATCACCAAAGTTGCCTCGGTTCGGGAGCTTGGGTACGATTGGGGAAGGTCAGCTATGAGCACCCCCTCTCGCCCGATCCGAAGACCGGCCTCTACTAACCATGATATCCGTTTTTGAAAACGTTTATGTGCTCTTATTCCGGTTATTAGCCTAGAATTACTATGTTATGCACACAGCAAACAAGTATAAACTAGATTGCCTAATTTGGAAACAAGCATTGCATATCCGTTTGTTTTAGAAAATGCTTTGGGATTTGCTACTGGCAAGTAGGCTAAAAGACGGATCTCAATGAGCTGTTCCAACTCAAACAATTCAGCCTTCACCCACAGGCATTCAGGCAGTTTATCTCACATAAGCATCTAGCCACATGGTAAGCATGCTGTCATGATAGCACTCACACGCATACGGTATGCTAAAGCATGAAAATACTTACATCGTACTCTGTGCCAAAACAATGAACTAGTTAGCAGATATGCATGGTCCTAGTTTATGTCAAATTGACTAATGCAACACCTACATAATGCGATTAGGGTAGGCTCGGCTAACCTAAACATGTCATGTGAAATGCAATCAATTGATGCACGTATTCAATTTGGAATTGAAGTACAAATGCAGTTAGCGTGATGCGCCGAGCCTGGTGCATGCAAGACAAGTGTATGGATGCACGCATGCATAGCATAAGGTATGCTAATTTAAACATGCCCTAATCTACCATTATAAGCGGGTAAATAAAAGGAAAGAAAGAAGTAGGGATTGGAAGACATGCACACACACGCACCCACACTTATTACAGATTCGCCCTTGCCCAGAGGGACCAATAAATATACAAATTAATTAACCTACAAGCTAATTAATTATTACAGACCACTTAATTAATTTACAAATTAACTAAGCTAAGGAAAGCAGTAAAGTCCTCGGGAAGCAGGTCCAATGCAATGCATGCTCGGGTCCTACTCGGAAGCACACTGCCATGCATAGACTACCTCTGTTTTCCCTGCTCTGCCCCTCTGAAGATCCAAAGTCTCGAATTGCTTCTGGACATTGGGAGACACCATCGCCGGAGTAGAATTGCCCCCGGCGATGAGGTGTGGTCATCGGTCGCCGATTAGTCCATCGGCCACCAATTGATTGCGGTCGGCACTCATGCGGTCGATCGGCAATAAATTCTGAGTAACTTTGCTTTGACAGCAGAGGATAGAGCCTTGCATGGCAATGCAATTCAAGCCATGTATGCACCAACTAAGCCCCTTATCATGTATATGACTCAAAGGGACATGATCCTTGGTTCTCGGACCATCAATCGCGCATTTCAATGCGTGATGGCCCAAGAATCAAGTGTGCCTTTCCATTTCAAATGTAATGCAAGCTAACAAATAAGAGCTCAATCCCTATCACTAGATCAAGGGACAAGGCATACATGCTAGATGGAATGCAACCTAGGCATGTTAACTAGTATGCAACATGGCATGAAAGGGTAGCATACAATGCAATGCACATTAGGCACACAACCTTAGGAACAGAGCAAACAAGCATGCCACAATTATGCAAACCACTAGAGCATGCAAGATGGAATCTAAGCATGCAACATGCTGGGCATTCGACCAAAGGAATGCAAGGCAAATGCCAGTGATTTCAAGCATGCAACATATGTAACCAAAGCATGTAAACACGGTACGATGTAACAACACTTGAATGACATGCAAGGGATGAACTTACACTATTTGGACAGCTCTAGATTAGGTCCAAAACAGTGGCTAAATGCTGTGGAAAAGAAGGCCAAAATGCATACAAACATGCAAGCACACATGATCCAATACCTAGGCATATCAAAGCAACTTTAAAGCGCACTTAAAAAGGGACAAACATGGATATATAATCAACATGTTAGACACTGAAAACATGCTAGAAGAGGTGCCCAAACAAATAAGTCATGCAAGTGAGGCATGCTAGAAGAGTCAAAGCTTAAGGCATACAAGAGGGATCACATGGGGGCTATACAAAGCAGGGCATGGATGACTCCAATGACTTAAAATAGAGCTAAAGCATACAAAAACATGCATTAGAGCTTCACAAAGTTAAGCCTAAAACATGCTAAAACAAGGACTTACAACCTAAGGCATATTAAGGCAACAACAAGGCATTACATGGCATGTATGTTAAACTAACATGGTGTACCAAAACCAACACACAACAATGTTATATCATGGCATAATAAGCATAAAATACAGCCATGGCATGATCAACAAGTACTCAAACATGGTGCTCCCTCAAGAGGCCAAAAAGTGCCCTTTTCAAGGACAACAAGGAGAGGGGGTGGCCCTCTCCTTCTTGGGACTTCAAAGCACCATCCTCACCACTAAAATCCCTCAAGATTTCAGTGGTGAGGAGGCCCAAACACCAAAGTCCCGGAGTTCACTCAAAATAGCACAAAATGGAGCCCCTCAAGGCTTAAGAGGGGCCAAACACCTCCAAACCACAAAACACTCTAAACCAACTATTTAGAGGGCCTAAAAATAGAACTTTTTTATGTTATACACTAAGCACAAAAACAGTTCTAAGATAGGAAAAAAAAGAATGCAAGAAAGGGGTAAAAAGGACTAGTTTCTTACCCTTGAAGAACCTCTTCAACAATGATGAACCAGCCCCTTCTTGAGCTCCAAATCAGCTTCAAAGCTCCAAAAACAGGCCTCAAGAACCTCAGTTCCAAGAGGATAGTGTGATGGTAGGTGTTTGTGTGCAATCCTAAGGCTAAAACACACACTAGAACACACAAGAGAGATATAGAGATAGGAAATGTGTATAGACCCTAACCCTAATCCAAAACTTCTCTCACAATACTCTCTAACCAAAATCTCTAACCCTAAGGCCAAGAGAGAAGGGCTCCTCTTATAGAGGAGCCAATCTTGTAAAGCTTACTCAAGAAGCTAACAAGAAGGCTATCCCTCCATACACCTGTATGGAGGGGAACAAAATGCAAGACAGCTGTTTTAAAATATCTGCAAAAGCAGATAAACAGTAGTCGGCTGCTCAAAAATGCCATTTTGATCAAATGGACTGCCAACCGACAACAAAGAATACCGACCGGCAATATACATTGCCGATGGCATAAAACCCTCCGGTGGCCTCTAGCCACGGCCGGTGATGTGTGGAGATGCCTCACAAGATATTCCCTGCCCCTCCAAGGCAAAGCACAAGTGTTTGGTGCAAAACCAGACACAAAATAGTCGAGTTCGGGGATCCTGAAGCAAGGCGCGTAGCAGAGACCTCCGGGAACTCCAAACGAACACAAACATGGATGATCACCGGGTGTTCAAATGGTGACGTCCAAGTCTTGAAGATGGTCAAAAATAGTTGCCCCTCTTTGACAGAACTCGAAAGTCATAACAATGACGGGAGTGAATGTCAAAGCCCAGAGACGACCCATTTTTGACAAGGCCGAAGACTTAGACAAACATGCAAGACAAATAAGGTATGCGCCCGAAGGCAGGGGCAAAATGCAAGACAATGCATGAAGCCGAGCATAACTTATGATCATGCAAAGAAAACTGTAACGAAGCATACATGCGACAGTTTTAAGCTAGCATATACCAAACTACACTACAATGCAGAAAGGATGTAAGAGAATTATGCAATTCTCGAGACGTCTCACTCAGAGGATACAATACCTGTGCGGTTCGTCTGGTTCCACCTGTGGTAAATGAGCCGTATATACAATATCATGCCTGTAAAGAAAACAACTTAACAGGTATGATATTGTTAGCAACATGCATGACAATGCAAGAATGAATGCAAAATGTTATGCAATATATACAAAACAATGTATGAATAATGTAAAAGAAAATGCAAACTATATGCAAAGCAATTGAATCATGATCCAATCATGAGCAGTTCAAAACCACACAAATGTCAAATAGATTGATGGAGGTAACAAGTCCGTCTACCATAGAACGATCAACTGAACTATGAGTAATGTAGACGGACACAAGAACGAGTATTGGGTGGAATGACATAAGTGGGGTAACGACCCGCTGGAGAAAGAATGATGATCCTAATGCCGGATGCAAAAATACTACAATGTAATATATACAATGGATATGGTATGCAGCCAAACCAAATCTTGCCTAGGAAAGGCATGTACGCAAACAAGCTGCGGCTAACATAGAACGTCTACTGAACTATGCTTTGACACGAGGAGTATGGGCACATACCAGACCAAGCTCAACATGGAAAGGCACAAGCCATAGGTGGAAGGTGATGCAATGAATGCATGCAATCTACAATGCAATATCTACAAATATGCAATGGGGTGGATACAATGGATATGGCACGCGGGCCAAACCAAATCTTGCCTAGGAAAGGCATGTACACAAACAAGCCATGTCTAACACAGAAAAGGTGCCGCAACCCTCAAACCAACATACCAGCGTGGAATAGGCGCGTACACATGCAGAACTGTGCTTTAACGTGAAAAGTAAGGGCACATACCAGACCAAGCTCAACATGGAAAGGCGCAAGCCACAGATGGAAGGTGATGCAATGGATGCATGCAATCTACAATGGAAATGCATGACAATGCATGTTTATTTTCTACAATGCATGACAATGCAATATTTACCATGTATGCATGACGATGCACTACTTACAATAGATGCATGACAATGCACTGTGATGCAATGGCTATGATTGCAGCTTTCCCTATCTTACCAACAGGGCAATATACTAGGTTGGTTCAGTATCCAGAACTGAGGCGCAAACATGCTGCCTCAACCTATGGGGCTTCCATACAGATTTCAAGCCGAGGATATACGCCTGGGTATTTAAACCAGACTTTAGTCTCGGAACTCCCGAACCTTTACGTTCTAGGCATAAGCCATTCGAACTCTAGTTTTCACCGTCCCAATTGGTCTTCTAGGAACTCACCGCATACACGGGTAGGTGGCTTTACCAGACCACCGAAAGTCGTTCGGGCACGACAAACACCAAAGGAATTGCACCTTTAGAGGATTTAAGGTCTCCTAGACCGGGATGCCAAAAAAAAAAATGTATGCATGACAATGCATGTTGCATGGAATGCGTGACAACGCAAGTCGCTCGAAATGCATGACAATGCATGATTTTCGATGCACGGCAACGCGCAGCTTAAGATACATGAAAATGCAAGTGAGCTTGAAATGCGCAGCGACGTGCGGCTTAAGATATGCATGACAATGCATGTTGATGCAAGTGCGAAACAACGCATGTCTTTTGAAATGCAAGACAATGCAACTGAGCGGATTTTAAGGTCTCGCCAGACCGTGCGTGTTTTCGGTCCTGCCGGACCGTGCGTGTTTAAGGTCTCGCCAGACCGGTTTTGGGGCAATGCATGAATTGAGATGCGGTGCACAAGACAGTGCGATGCGCAAGATCGCGCGATGGAATACATGCCAAATGCAATGAGATGCTCAAAACAGCGTGGTGTGTTAGACAACGGGAGTGAAGGTCTTGTGCCTCCCAAGGGTTTCAGGTCTCGCCAGACCGTGTGTGTTTAAGGTCTCGCCAGACCAGGCAAACAAGACAATGCGATTGAAATGCAATGCACAAAACAGTGCAATTTAAATGCGATGCACATGGGGCAACTTTTGAGTCTTGTAAAAGCCAAAAGGATACGAAAAGTATACACCTTGCACGAATTCGAGTGTCACGCACAGAAGACACGATCCAAGGCCAAAACGAAGGCCGGTTGAGCGTCAGAGAGGCACTGTTTTGCACTGTTTTAAGAAATGAAGGCTCTGGACCACTCATATAACCCAAGGAAAGGTTTAGGAGGCTCAAAAACCACTGTGAGAGACCACCGGCTGTCAAACTAGTCCCAAACCTAGTCCCAAACCTAGTCAAACTACATCATATAATGCATTGCATGTTGGTAGCTAATCCATTTCAATAAAATTAGAGCAATTGAATTTCATTTTTTTCAATTAACTTCTTTAGGCCCTCACTAATATCTCAAAACATTTTAGGGTTAACTTGTGCGTGATTTTATAATGATTCTAGTTTAGACCCGACCTATTTTCTTGCTTTTGAATCCGAGAACCCGTGTATTTAATTGTTGTTTATCTCATTTCCATCTTTTTGCTTGTTAAGATTGGCTATTGGGAGTTTTGGTTCTGTTTGAAACAAGTTCAAAAGTTAGTTTTTCCATGAGTTGTTGCCCAAATTTCTGGTTCTTTGCTCGAGCAGTCTTTTTTACTCTCGAACGTCTTTTATAGTCTGTTAAACTGCTGGAAGTGTGATATCTTTGCTCGAGCAATGCTTCTTGCACTCGAGTGGTCTTTTTCAATCTGCAAAACTATTGGGAGGGGGCATTGTGCACTCAAGCAATGGTTTTGGTTGCTTAAGCGGTCTGTGTGTATATCAATCCGAGAGAGGGCCATTTTGAGTCACTTTTTCATCTCCTTCTCTCTCTAAACTTTTCAAAACCCTAAAAACCTTCACTCTCTCTCTAGCTCTTACTTCTAGCTCAAAATACTCTCAATCTGTTGATCTCTTCACCCTAGTCCTTTAGAGAAAACCGTTGATCTCTTTTTTCTCTTCTTCCTTTTTCAATCCTTGACTTCAACATCGAAAGGGTTCTCCAAGCAACCCCAACCAAGGAGCTCTCACCGATTCTCTAATTTTGCAAGTTTTGGTAGATAATCCAATCGCACAAAAAATACATTTTGCACTAATATAATTATATTCATATCTCTCTTCCTAAATGCTTCAATTTTCTTAAACCTATATCTAATCCAAGAGTGAAGAATCTTTATGAAGGTTTTTCATAATACCTAGCATTATTGTTTTTTTTATAACAAAACCATATACACTTTAAATTGGCGATCCCCTATATATATATATATATGTGGGTAAATTACACCAACACCCCCTTAATTCCTTTGAAATTCCACTATCAACCCCCTTATTCCTTGAAATATCACTGACCTCCCCTATCAGCTAACCCCATTAATTGAAATGATAAAATTACTTGAATACCTCCTTCTATGTAAAAATAAGGAAAATTCTAATATACACACCCTTGAAAAGGGTGTACCATGACATTATTTTAGTTATAACTCATGAGTTCTTCAGTTATGCAATTATGCCTCATGATATATTTAGTTATGACACTTTTTTTGGTTATGATTTAGAAAGTATAAAATTATGTCATTTTCTTTTTTAGTTATAAGGTGCATATAGTGTTTCCCATAAAAACAAAAACAATATAATTTTCTCTTTAATTAGCTTGACAATTTCAACCCTCTTTCTTTCACTTTTTTTTTCATCTACCAATCTAAAGCCAACAGTCCCACAGACCTCTTCACTATTTTCATCGATAACCATCGCCCCTGCTTCATATCGATGTTGTTGTTGCCATCTCACTCATATGAAACCACATTTGTGACGACTAATGCCACTGATAAATGTCGTTATCTCATCCTCCACCACTATGGCCGCCTAGCCCCATCCTCTACCGTCGATGCAACCTAACTCAACCCAATCGCGATTGCCATGCAATCAAGCCTAGCCAGTCTTTCAATCAATGGCTCCGTGAATCAACTCAATCTTTACTACTGAAGCCATAAATTTGTTCACCCCAAATCAATGATTTTAAGTCCATCGATTTGTTAAAATTTGAACATTGACAATTATTAGTGAATATTACAGAAAAGAAAAAAACATAAAAATAAATATAATAAAATTACAATAATTAGTATGAATATTTAATGTTAAATAGATCAGGCTGAGGCACGGCAAAGTCCACAAACCGGTGCAACAGAAAAATCATTCGACTTGTCCCCTCTAGGATACAACAACTTGACTAAGTTTTATGGCTCATCAATCCTACAAAAATGACTAAACCCAAAGCTCCACCACAGAAACACCTATTATTTCTTTGCTAGATAAACTCTTATATTTCGGTAACTCGTGATATAGGAAAAATAATGACTTTAGAATAGTTAGCAAATTTTCTTACTTACTCACTATATAATTTCGCAAATGGTGCCACCAATTTATAGGTTGCTAACCGACTTGATAGTTCGGTGAAAGAATGAAGAAATCAATTCTTTATTGTAAATTTTATCTTGTAGAAAGTTATGTTAGACATAACATGAATTTTGATGATTAGTGTATTTATGTTTTGATTTATTTGGAAGTGATAATTATAGTTGAAATCTTATAATTAATTTATTTATCAGAATTTAAATTCTCTTGATCTTATTTTATTGTGGACCAAATTAGAGCTTAAACATCCAAAGAAATAGGCAAACAAAGAACCAGACCATGGCTGAACAACAAAACAACAAAAAAATCCTTAGGTGGTCGACCGGAGAGGACAACCGGTCAGTGTATTTTTGCCCACTTTTGCTAAAACAGAGAGCTTGTCGACTACGGCCATCACCCTTCTCAACCCAGACTTGACTGGTCGATCGAGAGGACAACCAGGGGGATGACCACTCACTACAAATGTTTACTATGGACATTCGGGTGGATGACCACTCTGTGTAAATCTGTACTGTAACAGCTCTTTTTCAAATTCAACTTCCCAACATCTATTTAATCTATATCCATCATTCAACAAGCAAAACGCACATAGGCAAAAGAGATTCTCTGACCAATGTTTTATCTATCACCTCACCTATTACCATCCCAATGGGAAGAAAAGAATGGCATGCGGCAGAGCACTAAACTCTGCTATATATATGTCTCACTTTTTTTTGCTCTTCACATCAGAGCTCTATATATATAGCAGAGTTCAATGCTCTACTGTATGACATTCTTTTCTTCCTGTTGGAATGGTGATGGGTGAGATGTTAGATAAAACATTGTTCTAAGAATGTCTTTGCCCCATGTGAGTTTTGCCCATTGAATGATGGGTATATAGATCAAATAGCCATTGGTAAGTTGAATTTGAAAAATGCCATTGTATTACAGATTTACACAGAGTGGTCATCCACAAAACTGGGCAAAAATGCACTGACCGGTCGTCCCCCCGGTCGACCACCCAAGGCCTTTTTTGTTGCTTTGTTGTCTAGCTCTAGTCTGCTTCTTTGCATGTTTAAGCTCTAATTTGGTCCACAATAAAATAAGATCAAGAGAAGTTAAATTATGATAAATAAATTAATTATAAGATTTCAATTATAATTAACACTTCCAAATAAATCAAATCATAAATACAATAATCATCAAAATTCATATTATGCCTAACAATCTCCTCCATTTTGATGATGACACTTAAGGATGTTTTGATTTGTTTGTAGTGATAAACAACTCACCTCAAGACATGCTCTCCTTAATTGATTAAGACAAAAATTAGCAAAGTTGGAGATATCAAAAGAGAGAAAAGGCTTTTCTCTTCCGCTTACAAGAACACACTTCCCCTAAGAAAAACATCCTTATTCTTTCTCTCACCCTATGGCATTATCAAAAACAACAAGTAATGATGATTATAGATGGAAAGTCTCATTATATCTTAAATAATCATTCATTTCAATATTACTAATAGGTAGATAGAAACAAACCGAGAAGAAACTATCATACAGCAGTGAAAGAGCATGCCCATACGTCTGATACTAGAACAAAATGCAAACTGAAAGGATCTAAAAAACCATCCTAGTTCAAGTTAGTTAAACTCTTCCCCTTATGTGATATTTGACAAAAGCAATAGGAGATAAGGTAGGAAGAGCTCTGAACTAAGCTGTTTCTCCCTACTGCTAGAAGTAACAGCACACAATATAAGAGATTTAACAATCATAGCACAACATTACTCAAAATACTAATTATAGCTCACAATAACTTAATCACATTATAATCACATGGAGCTATGGTCATTCCACAACTAAAGCATGTGCAAAATATAATAGTTCATATGCCTAGGAAATCATGAAATCAGTATGAAGCACACATTTAAACATAAGCATGATTTTCTTTTTTCCTTTTTGACAAAAGCATATTTCTCTTCCTTCATCATCAAAGAATATACATTACAAATCATATGATACATAATTAAATCTATGAATAATCAATCCCTTTAATATCATTGTAATGAAAATGTTAGTTCAAAGGATATGAGAGAACATATGAAATTTACCACAAAAGCTCAAAGTGTAAAACACACCTTTAATTCATGAGTTGGAAAATTTTCAGTCTTCAATTTCGTTTCACAAAGAAGTCCTCTCAAAGGGGTTTAACAAATACGGTTGGAAAAAAAATTTCTTCCTCTAAGTTGGTGCTTCCTTTTTTTATTTATTTATTGTGAATATTCAACCATAAAACAATCACATTTATACTCATGAAAAATACAGTGTATGAAATGTAATCATATCAAGTTAAGTTAGTACATAACAAATGTTGTTCTATTTCACATTGCTCTTTTATCATTAATAAAAATAGAACAAACTCAAAAGATAAGAAAATTTCAATAGGTGCCATGATCAATCAAGAGCTTAGAATGCTATTTTCAAAATTTTCAAATTGTAGCACATAGCATAATATACATGCGAAATGTTTGATTAATGGTTTTATGCTCTTTGTTCTATCAAGAAGTGATGCATCATTCTCAATTAATCACATACAATTATCAAGAGGCATTTTCATCAACTATATCTAATCGACATGTTCAAGCTTGATACAATCATTCTACACAATGTGGAACAGAACATGAATGCTATAAACCAGTTAATTTTGACAATTATCACTCAATAGCATTTCATGAGATATATGCCAATATAGTCCTTATTCAAATGATATTCAATAGAATAAATGCAACGCCTATACAAGCATATGATTCTCTATTTTATTTAAATATTGTTGATGGACCATTAATCAAAAAAATCTCTTTAACAATTGAATACATCAAATATTTCATAACTCAATCAAATATTCCAATGTGAAGAATATGAGCATGAATTTTTCATATTGAGCATAAGAAAATCTTTCTTATTCTTCATTAATCTCAAACTCACTCTTAGAGTTATCTGAAGTATTCACCATTCTTAATTCATTCACCTTCTTCAGAAATCATACACTGAGCTTAGCTTTGTACTTATCAACCTTTAGAGGTTTTTATTGAGAAAATTTGAGCTTTCAATCTCTATAACTATAGAGATTTTTATTGTAGCTTTCTCTGAGAGCAAAAACATTCATCCCAAATCTTGTAAGAGGTTACTAGCACCCCTATAAAGCCAGAAAATCTATAGAGGATTGCTCCATGTGTAAGAGGTTGCTAACACCCTGTGAAGCTAGAAGGTTGAAGAATAGTGGAAAATCTCAAGTGAAGCTTGAGGAGTGGACGTAGGCTTGGTTGAAGCCAAACTAATATAAATTTTGTTTTCCTTCTCTTCCTTCATCTCTTTAATTCCCTATTTACTATGATATTTATATGATATAACTATGATAATAATTTGCTATAGCTGCTGTATTAGTTGTTATATTTATTGGGTAATTGTTATTATTGATTTGTAGAAACCCAATTTACCCCCCTCTTGGGTTGCTTTTGGGTAACAATTATCACTTTATTGTTTGATTGCAAAATATCTCCTTATCTAAAATGTTACTTTTGATTTTCTTATTGCCTTTCTATAGACTTCAACTATCTTCTTTGATTATTATATTTGCATTTACAAGATAGGACTAGTATTTTATTACTTGTTCAATTTGCAACTTTATGTAACTTTGTCCACATGTGATGATTCAATCAGATACAAGGACAGTGGGATCCTCTAGAGAATTCAAGTCTATTTTATTGCATTTAATATTAAAATAAACCAACATTCCCCCACCTATTTTAAGATTAAAATATCAAAGTATGAGTTTTTCAGGCAAAGAAAGATATTATGCATCATGGCAGGTGTGCTCTGCATTGAACCTCTACTAGTGAAATGACGACATCTACTCCAGAGTCAGTAGTGTGCTCAACATTGAACTATGACTACGTAGGGGAAATAAATAATCATTGCTCACACATAATATTCTCGGTGTTGTATGAAAACCAAGTTGTGCTTAGCAATCATGCATTCATTTATGTTAGGAAATTTATTCATTTCATTTGCATTATGCATACAATATGTTTGCTATGAAGAAATGTAGAAATTGTTGAATATGAGTAGAGAACCTAGCTAGCTTTGGAGGACTTGAATATGAAACTTAAGATAAAAAGCTTAGTATGAATTGAAAAGTTAGGGAACTTATTTGAATTAGAAAATTGAATGTCTAGATGACGTAGAAAACCTTAAGTGAGGAGTTTAATGCTTTTAGTCTAATGAATAGACCCTATTGATTACTTAATCAAAAATTAAGTAGGATTAGCAAAGGTTAAACAAGATTAGTGGAAACCTAAGTAGGTTTAGACTAATTGAGACTAGGATTTAAATATAGTTAATTAGAGCCAAGCTTAATTAACTAAGTTAATGGAGCAATTAGTAAGTTAATCTAATCTATTCCTACATATACTAGAAAGTTAGAGAAAGATGGAGGAATTTGGAGGAGCAAAGAGATCTTGGAGCCAAAGAGAGAAATCAAGGAGAAAAGAAGAGAAAAAGGGAGAAATCCTAAGAAATTCAAGAATTCAAGCCTATAAATCAAGAGAAAATCATCACTAGGTAAGAAATCCAACCCTTTTCTATATTTTGTTATCATAACCTAGCTGGAAATTCATTTAAACTAAGTTTTAGGAAAATTAAAATGAAGGGAATATGGAAACTAAGTGCTCGAAAGGGAATAGACTAAGTACGTCTGTCAACGATTTATAAGGTGGAAACATCCTGTACGCAATCCCTACTAATGGACCTACCTATACGCGACTTGGGTGACGTCCCACTTTTCCTAACTCCATTCTACCTTTTTTTGGCACAAATCCAGGAATATAAATACATATAATACAAGTATATAATAAACAAATTACAACATATATGGTCTCATAATCTACTGTTGAGGTGGAGGCCTAACGGCGGCCGCCCACATACAAATATGTTCCTGTATTTCCTATTGGATTCTGTTTATTTGTTGTTCACAAAATTCTACCTGTTGTGTAGCCCATGGCTGAAGATACGGATCTTGAAGAAATGTCAGATAATTATTATGACTTGTAATATAAAACTCTAAAACATTTAATAAATCTCCAAGAATATTAACAGAGGGCATGCATTAGTAAAGAAAGAAATACTTACAATCACAATCTTCAATAATTCTTCAATACTTAATTTATATATTGGAGAAATGTTTGCAAGATGATAGAGGCAGAGCTTATAATACTCAAAATTTAGCTAACTTATTCTTACAGACACACTCTGAAAAATGCTCTACCTCAACAAGGGTGAGGTTATTTCCTTTTATAATACAAAAAAGAAAATGATAAGATAAGGTTGAGGACAGGTGGCATGTCCTGAATGGTTGGAGTCGATCATCCTTATCCTCAAGCTGAGTTATTATGATTCAGCATCCTTATCTTTAATCTGTCGATAACTGACTTGTTGGTAGACAAAATGTCTACTTTCTAAAAGTTCATGTACTGGTTTTTGTCTGGTTATGCTGACGGTTTTGCTGGAAGGGGACAAAGCCTATCAAGCTTTGCCTTTTCCTTTTTTATCTTTTTCTTTGTCGATTTTGTCGACAATCATGCTGGTGAGTGAATCCCAAAAATCTCCAAAGTTGGGTTTGTCATCTTCTGGTGACTGTGATTCTCCAACTAGAACTGCAAACTGATTTTCATCCTGGTCAGGAACTTCGTGATCTTGGCTGCTGGTAATAGATTTCATGGAGGTATCATCACTACAGTGTTTGAAGAAATTGTTCCTTCATAAAATCCATACTTCTGACTATTAATTATGTTTTTGACAGATTTGGATATTTTTGTCATAATTCTGTTTGGATTTGTAAAAACGGATTTTGAGTAACTGGTTGATTGGGAATGGTTTTTGGAATAGCATCCCAACAGGCATGAGAATGTGCCTTGATTTTTTGGACAGTTTCTGGTAGAGTAAGGTTCATATCCTTATCCCCCCATCTCACAAAAAAACCCTTTTGAGACGTAGGATCTTATTCTGATAATCACAATGAAAGTCTCGTTTCCAAATCCATGGAATACCAAAACGGATTGTAAAATGGACTAAGGATTTTGTGATAGAGATATCTTTATTTACTGGTAGATGGGAATATGCAACATGCCCTAATTGGTACTGGTAAAACTTCTAACTATAACCCAAATTTATCCCACCAAATAAGGAACCAAGAAAGGACATTGTTTTTAAGGACATCAGGGCAGTTACAGATAAACCAAGAATGGTTATTAATGGGATTCTTGTAGTAAAACATTTGGGTAAACGCATCGATATAATCCCAATAACTATATCGGGTTTCTCGGTTACGGATGTCAAGTTGGCGAGTTGTACGCGGATGGATACCCCATGTGGTAATTGGGCATAATGTTGCAGATAGTGATTTTGCTATACTGAATAGGGCTAGCCATTTTAGAAGGATCATGCAAAGTGTGCTTGATCTCAACAGTAGCAGTTTCAATAAGTATATGTTCATGGACATAACGATACTGGTCAAAATAAGGAGGAAATTGTTGCGTGGTAAGATACCGACACTTAATTTCCCATGGATCGGACATCCATTTTTCATCTGCTAGTTCAATATAGAGGATTGTTTCCTCAGTAATACTGTTAGCAGTATACTGTTCTTCAGGCTTAAGGAGAATATCCTTAACCATTTAACTAGATTCACCTATACTGTTAAAGGCTTGGAGCCATGGAAATTCTATTTGGTAGGGATTAGATCCCCGACCACAGCCTTTGCGGCCCCGGCATCTGCTGGTCATAAGTTTGTAGGGCCCTGTAAGTATTTATGGGTAAGAAAATCAGGTAAGGAATTCTGGTCACCTTTAATATACTCCATATCAAAGTCAAATACTAATAAAATACTCTGCCAAGTGGTGAATATATGTTTTGATGGAAGATTTAAAACATCTTTTTTGAAAATCTATTTTGTTGCAGAACAATCAACTCGGATAAGAAAATGTTGGTTAAGTAAATCATCCTAAAATTTTAATACACATTTAACAATGGCTAAACATTCCTGTTTAATAGTTGGATAATTTAAAGCATGTCCTTTCTAACTACCAGACGTAAAATGTAAAAGTTCTTCTATTGAAGTGGTAGGGTTAACTTGTTTCAAAATACGACCATAACCCTGGTTAGAAGCATCTGTTTCAATAATTTTCTTCATTGATGGTTTAGGAAGATGAAGGCAAGGAAGTTGCTTAACTTTTGCCTTAATTTTCTATAGTGCTTGGGTATGTTCCACAGACCAAGAAGGAGGATTTTTCTGTAATCTGGTATGTAGAATAGATGCATCCTAGGATAACTGGTGATAGTAATCTCGAATATAATTTAGACTACCAAGAAATCTCTGTAATTGGGTTTTAACTTTTATTTCATCAGGAAATTTAGATGCAAACTCTATACTGCGGTTAATGGGTATAATACTTCCATTATGAATGTTATGACCCAAAAATCGAACTGTTGTTTGAAAATTTTTCATTTTTTGTGCAGAAATAACTAAACCATTTCTGATAATAACATTCTTAAAGATATTAAGATGTTTAATATGCTGATCAATAGAAGATGAAAAAATAAACTCATATATATAACAAATAGCAAATTCTGTAGAAATAGTAGAAAATGTCATTCATGATATGCTGAAATTCTGAAGGAGCATTTTTTAATCCAAATGGCATAACATTCCATTCAAAATGCCCAAAAAGTATTGTAAAAGAGGTTTTACAACTATCCTGTTCGGCGATTTGGACTTGCCAATAGCCTGAATCAAATTTAGAAAATATAACAGCATCCTGTCGACAATCTAGAAAATCTTTTTTGTTTGGAATTGGATATCTGATCCATTTTAAAACATCATTAAGAGGTTTATAATTGATCACCAATCTTGGCACACCTCTTTCTATTTTTGCATTTTTATTAACATAAAATGTTGTACAACTCCAAGGTGAGTGACTAGTTTTGATTAATTTTTTCTAGGAGAGGGAATTAATTTCTGTTTTACAAAGTTCAAGATAGTCTTTTTTCATTTGACTAGGGCGAGCTTTGGTTGGGATGAATTTTTCATCAAAATCGGGTTCGTAAGGAAGAGAAACAATATGTCTTTTCCTTTCCCAAAAAGCATTTGGAAGATCACTACAAATTTTTGTTTGAAATTCTTTTTCAATAAGCTTGATTTTATTTTGTAAAGAGGGTTGTTGCAACCGTTATTCTGTTGTAATAAAATGAATTTCTATTTGGAGATAATTAATTTGTTTTTCTGTAAAAGTAACTAAATCACGAATTTGATCTAGCTCTTTTGTATATGGTTCTGTTGTGAATTCAAAAAAAAAGTGGTTGATTACTGATAGTTATATGAATGCCTATAGAATCAATTTTAGAAATTGGCATGAGCATACATAAAAAATGTGTCCCTAGGATAATAGGTTGGGACATGTTTCTGATAAGGACAAAAGACGTGGGTAGACAAATACCTTGGTTACAGATAAGTGCTTCTGGTATTTTGTATTTGATGTGCATAGAGTTACCACTAGCACTAGTAAGTGATTGGGTAGTTTTCTGAAAACATCGGGTTGGAATTAATCCTTCCTGAATAAAATTCATGTCAGCACTACTATCAACAATGGCAACTACATCTTTAATAATAAAATCAGGTTTAATAACAAAAGTAATACGAATATACCATTTCTGAAATGTAACCTAATTAACAAGCAGTAAATACTGGTTATCTACATGTTTCTAGTCAAAAGTTTCTGGAACACTGGGAACACTACCTTTTCCTTTTTGGTTGGCACTTTTAAGTTGTTGTATGTCAGCTTGTATAGCTAGGTTAGCAGTTTGAAGATGCTTAATTTTTGTTTTTAAAACATTGATTTCCATTTTTAAGTCTTGAATGGTAACTGGGTTTTCAATTACAAGTGAGGATTGCATTCTATTCAAAACATCTTTCATGCTATAAGATTGAATAGGGATCAAAGGAGGTTCAGTACTAGCTTTCTATTGTTGAAAACAAATTTCTAAAAATTTGAGTTTCATTTTTGGATCTTTAATCTGCTCGGCAAGATCTAGCATGAATTTCTGATCATATAGCGACCCCGGTCTTTTCCCATTTGGTTGTTGTATCCAGACTTAGGTTCCGTGGATCCTATCATTGTATAATTGTTGTTGACGTCCTTCATCTTCTCTTTTTGAGTTATAGGATGTGTTGGGCAGGTTTGTTACAGGTTGGTTGGGTTTGGAAACCAAGTGTTGCTGTCCAAAATTTTGGACCTTCGCTCGAGCGAGGAGTTGGTCGCTCAAGCGAGGGTAGAATTTTGTGTCTGGTGGCTCGAGCTAGGGTCTCTTCGCTCGAGCGAGCGACTGCGTCTAATATAGACCTAAGAGCTGTGTTTCTTGGCTTGAGCGAGCTTTCCTTCGCTCGAGCTAGCGAGGTGTATGTTTTTGAGTTCTTCGCTCGAGCGAGCATTCTGTCGCTCGAGCGTGCTTCTGGGTTGCAGACCTGAAGCATTGCATTCTTGGCTTGAGCGAGACTTTATTCGCTCGAACGAGAATTTATTCGCTCGAGCGAGTCTTTCTTGTGTTTGGTCGCTCGAGCGACCAATCCTTCGCTCGAGCAAGCCTGTCGGGTTTAAATAGGCAGCAGCGGTTTTTAAAACACTTTTTCACCCTCTTTTTTATTCCAAAACCCTAAGTCCGACTTCTCTCTCCCTCCACTCACCTTCTCTCTTAGGTTTCATCTACTTTTAGGGTGTTTCTATCCTAGGCTCTTTATTAAGAAGATAGAGGGGGTTGAGGGCTTCGTTTTAATCTGAACATTTGACGGTTTGGAGCACCTTGCAATTTGATCATCTTCTCTATTCGTGTCTTCACTTCAAGGTAGGGATTTCCTACTTCATATTATAAGTTTTGTTCTAAGCTTTGGTAGTTTGATATGTTGGGGGTTATTTGGTAATTTTGGGAAAACCCTAGTTGTTTAATAAATTAATTTGTGTAATTAATTTAAGGAAAATTGGGGAATTTAGTTGATTTCATGGAATTGGGGAATTATAAGCTTAAATGGTGTAGTTGGATAATTTAATCACTTGCCTATTAAAATGTTGAGATTATAATTGTTGATACATTTATTTCCTGTCTAGAAATAACTATTTTGGACTATCGGTAGAGGATAGTCATGATTGTTGTAGACATTGCATGTGGATTAGGGAAAACTGAAACTAATCACATAGACTAAGTCATTAATTTTGACTGTTGAATTAATACAGAAAATACATGTATTGATTAAGTATTGTATATGACAAGCGGTTAATACATTGTATATGCATATTGTTTGGGAGAAGATAGGGGATGTACTCCATGATTTGGGAGGAGATAGGGGATGGACTCCTAAACCGGATATTGTTTGGAAGGAGATAGGGGATGGACTCCATTAGCACTAATATGTGTGCTTATTGAATTATGGAAGTGTTTTTACATGTTATTGATACATCACTAAAATGTATATCAATTGGGAAGTATGGAAGTGAATTTTGGTTGAGATTGATACAACACCAACATGTGTATCCATTATGATATAAGAAATGTTTAACTTGATTTGTTATCCTAACTGAATTGGAAATATTGTTAATAAGAGATGTAATCTCTGTTGAGTTATTTGGCCAGGTTCTGAGCCATATTTGTATAAATGGAAAGTTGAATAAATAATGGAAAGTGAAACGTGTCATGGACATTAGTGTCATGAAACTGTATGATGATGAAACTGATATTTTGTGTAGTCCATTTATTGAATGCTATTGCTTTATTCAATGCTTATATTTGGTTTAGTATATTTCTACTGGGCTGTGGCTCACCCTATACGGGAACATCATTTTTAGGTCCAGGTGATGTGCTACCTCCAAGGAATTAGCTTGGAAGGATTTAGAGTTGAAGAATCTGTTTAGATTAGTTGTTATTTCAGTTTATTTGTTATTACATGTAAACTCAAGCCAAGGACTGAATTTGTAGTTGAGTTAGTACTCACATTTTTTTGTGCCCAAGTGTTAAGCTTGGAAAGATGTAAGCCCATAGGGCGTTTATTTTGATGTTACATGTGATATCCTTCGACAATGATACTCTGATGAATGAGATAATGATTGATTTTCTTTTATTAATGCATGCTACTGTTATATATTATGGGTTTATTTTGAGGGCGTTACAGATCATCAGTTAAAACATGAATACTAGTACACCCAAAGTCCAAACCATTCAGTTCAACAATAGATTTCCAATAATTTGTTTTAGAAATTTGATTCAGATTGGTAGAGCAAGAACAATGAGGTTTTGGTGTTTCTAGTTCATCATTAGAGGTAGATGGAGAGTAAAGCTCAGCGAGTCCATCTGACTCAGAGCTAGTGTCGGATTCTTCTTCTGATAACGTCTGTAATAATTGTTGAGCTATAATAAGATCTAAAGACATTCGTTAATTTTCTGTTTTAATTTTGATTTACATTGATTAGCATAATGACCGGTGGTGCCGCATTTATAACATTTAACATCTTTCTTTGATGTTGTCTTTTTAGCCGTCTGTTTCCTGGTTGGAGGGGAAAACTTTTTCGGGTGATAAGGAACATTGTAGGATTTTTTATAATGTTTACGATACTATTTAGAAAACTTTTTATGATAAGATTTTCTGGTTTTTGGTGGATATTGGATCTTAGTATCATAGTCAAATTGATCACAAAATTCCCCTAATTCTTTTTTCCTAGTAAGATTCTGTTTTTTCATCTAGTATTGAAGTTTAAGGTCATTGCACAAAGAAAGGCCTTCTTCTATGATGAGGCCTGTGAGTTGGCCATAGGTGTACTGGTCATAAGGAATGGCTATGCAATCATGGCGTTCTCTAAGTTCTTTTTGAATTTTTTCTGCAAAAAGGCTAGAAAGGCCATCAATAAATTTGGCTTTCCAATGACTACTGTTTGCATCAAGTCGCTACATAACTTTTAATAAAAACACATCTTTGTACCAATGAAAATGGGTTAAAGATGGGCATCTAAGGTTCTGAAGTAATTCACGGCTACGGTCATCATTAACTGTACTGCTCCCAATAAAATGATAGAGAATTGTCTAGACTAAAGTATAGGCTGCATCCTCTCGTTGAGTAACAGTATTACTAATGGGGTCTGTTTCAGTTTTGGTAGCATTTAAAACTTCATGTTGTTGAGCGGAATTGAGAACATTATCCCACCATCCCTTAAGGATGCCTGAAAATCCATTAACAATGAATCTAACTATCTGATGGTCAGAATTATTATTCTGTTTACCAATAATGGCATACATAATAATTTGATGTATACATTCAAATATCTGATATTCAGAATAACCATCTATATTCCACTCATAAATGGTTTTCCCATGATAAGAGTTCTGGCCATGAAAGAAATCTTCTTCATAAAGAATATCATGTGGTGCAGGTCTATGATAATAATACCTATTGGCGCCTTGTATGGTTGTTTTGCCGATTTGTTTTGGGAAAATGGTTCTATTAACAGATTGCATATCTTGAAAATTATTCTGGATTTCATAAATTAATGAAGGTGTAACACCTTTATCCTCATCCGGATGTATTTCTTGGTGTTTTGAGTAGATAACATCTTTATAGAACTACTGTCTGGTGCTGATTTTCCTAAATTTAATTCATTCATTTTTTTCAAAAGGGTATCCATAAATTTGTTATCCATTTGAACAGAACATAACTTAAAATTAGTTTCTTCTAAAGGTGGTTTAATATTTATCGGTTGAAGAGTAGAGGCTGGTAACTGGACCAATCGACGATGTTTAAAAGTATCAATGGTTTCCTCAATTTGAGTCTATAGTTTTCCTACTATTTGAAAACATAAATTAGTATAATTATTCTGTTTAATGAGTGGTACTATATCTTTTAGTTGTAGGCAATCTTTCTGAGCCATTTTGGAAGGAGTTTCCACATAAGCAGTGATGATCAAAAGTTGTTGTGAAACATCACTAGGGGCTAACTCTAAAGACTGTGGCGGTGGATGGACAGAGACTATAGTTTGAACACTTACTATTGTCCATGTCCCTTGGATTTTCCCCAAGACATTAACCTGCTATTCGGGAATTAGGTCCATAACTGTACTAAATTCATAATAACATTCAGGAAAAGGTTTGAGAATTTGATACTTTTCTAAATGATAATAATACTTATTTTTTAACTATTGAAGCTGTTGTTTAGAATGGTTAGTAAAATACCCTATCCTAAATTCCTAATATTTTTCTTGAATATAGTCCTAATTTAATTGTTTTCTAATATCACTTCCTGATGTAAAATCCATTAAATTTCAAAATTCATATCACTGGTAGTTGGGTTCTCAGGCCTTCTAGTTTCATAAACACCATGAGGAAATTGGTTTCGGATATATGAATCTCCTGGATTAGGTTTTCAAGAAGTGGATCACTAGAGGGTTGACTAGGAGTTTGAGAAGGCATTCATTGGTTAACAGATTCAATTAGTTCAGACATAGGATATCTAGAGGATTCTGGTAAATTGACTCTATAGGGTAAATTAGAGTGATGACTCATGCTAGATAGACTTCAGCTTAGAGGTCTTTGGAATTTAAGGTATACATTACCTCCTTGTGTCTGGATAACATCATCAAGAGTTTTTCTCATCATTAGTCTAACTAGTACAGCATTCTTAATTTGCCATCTTTCTGGAAAAGTAATATTGTCCTACGGAATAATTTTAGGTACAGCTACCTGACTAATGAAAAGATTACTATCAATTAGGACCGTTTGTCCTAACTCACTGTGTTTTCTGATATAAGGATTTAAAGTACTTAAAACCTTAAGATGAATTCTGAAAATAGCTGATAACGGTGGTGTAGACACACCATTTTTGACCGACCTTAAGACTCAGACGTCACCGATTGAGCGCTCGGTGATGTTGCATACTGTGCTCGTTCAGAAGTCTCAGAGTCGTGGCCGCCTACGCCTCCCGGACTTAACCCTCTTCTACCTTGTCTCGGTTGCCATAACTAGACTCGGTTTTCTCTGTTTTCTTTTCCCGAGGGAAGGAGTGGTCTCAGACTATCTCCGTGGCCGTGAGCTACTTTTTCGTGGGTCAGAGGCCATTTTGCCCATTTCGAGTCTTGTTCCGGCTGAGCCGCTGTGTAATGCCTCGGCTCGGGACCGCCCAACCATCTCCGTCTTCTCCGGTTTTTGGCAGAGAACTCTGTTTTAATGTTTCGAGGGACACTGGGCCCTCGATGCCCACTTCGAACACCACTTAGGCGTGCACGACCCATTTTGGACCGAATCGCCTTTGTTCTCCCGAGCATTCATTTTGCATCCGCTTTCTCCGGTTTTTGGCGGAGACCTGCTTTAACATTTCGAGGAACCCTGGGCCCCGATGCCCACTTCGTGGTCAGATGCCACTTTCGTGCTCAGAATCGGTTTTGGACCCCAAATCGCCTGCTTTTGGTCCCGAGCATTCATTTTGCATCGATTTCTGGCAGGACCTCGCTTTTGTCATTCGAAGGACACTGGGTCGCAGATACCCACTTCGCTGAATACCACTTCCGACTCAGCCTCATTTTCGATCCCGAATTGCTCGCTTTTGGCTCCGAGCTTCATTTCTCATTAGTTTTTGTTCAAACTTGGCAGTACCTCTGCTTTCAACATCGAAGATCACTGGGGTGAGAAGCCAGCAATTATTCCAGATAGCTGCTTTGCTCCCGAGCCCGTTTTCTCACTTCCGCCAATGTTGAACACCCTAGGGTATTTTCTTCCAACCAAAGCTACATATCTGATGAGGGCATCTAGGAGGACCCTAAGGGTTGGTGGTCGGCCAGAGATCTGTGGTTTCATTTTTGGGCCTCTCATTCAAGCTCTATGTTGTGGCTCCGCTTGATGTTGCCAATTTCCTATTTTAGAACCTTGTTGCACACATCTAGGAGGACACTTTGGTATGGTGGTCGGCCAAAGAATTATTGGTTTCATTTTTGGGCCTCTCCTTCAAGCTCTATGTTGTGACTCATGGTTCAAATTCCACCACCTGGGGCCTTATTCTGCACACTTGGAAGGACACCTTGGCATGGTGGTCGGCCAGCAAATATTGACTTAATTTTTTGGGGTGGCTGGCCATGGTAGGTGGTCGGTCGATCAGTGGGTGGCCGGCCGGCCCCTCCCACAAATTACTCCGGCCCCACTCGCTTCCACTGTCCCAAATGTCCGGTATTTTCCAACATATCCTGGCAGCCGGGGGATATTTCGGGAGGGAAAGATTGGGTGCTTTCCCTCCCCTTTTACACCCCATTTTTTTGTCTATTTGAAGGGCCCTCCCTCTCCTTCTTCAAGGTTGGAAAAAATTGTCTCAAGAGATCATCTTCAAATTCCTCCATTTTCATAGCTCAAAACCTCAAAAAGCTTCTAAGTCCCTAGGCCTTCTCTTCATCAACACCTAGCCTCACCTTCCCTACTACCATTCCAGCAGCTAGGAAGTGAATTTCAGAGGTTGAGAAGCTACAAATCAGAGCCAAGAATCAAAGAAAGACAAGTCTTCAAGAGTAAGTCTTCAAAACCAACTTTTAGGGCTTTTTCTTGATTCATTTCTATACTCTATTTGGTTGAGAATTGGGGCTCCGACCCATACTGGTTTTGTGCTCATATTGAGCCCCTCTACAACTTTGTAGAAGGGCTCAACTTCATTTGAGGCTTCTATGATATACTTGTTTCAATACCTAGCTTTCATGCCATTATCTTGCATGCTAGTTTAGGCCTATTTCCTTTTGTTTTTAGGGGTCCGACCCCTACTGGTTTTGTGCTCATTTTGAGCCCCTCTACAACATTGTAGAAGGGCTCAACTTCATTTGGCCATTGTATCCACCACTTCCTTCAAATTCCATCAAGTGTGCCCATTTTTGTATGCAACTTTTGACCTATTTATATTTGTTTTTGGGACTTCGACCCCTACTGACTTTGGTCTTATTTTTATCCCCTTTACACATTTCATGAGTAAAATTTTGTCATTTGGTGCTTGCTTTGCATGACTCTTGTTATAGCCTCTTTTGAGCTCCATTTTTGCATGGAATTGTTAGCATGATTTTATTCTGATTTTGAGGATGTCATCTTCTGAAATTGTGCTTATTTTTAGCTCATCTTCATTGTTGTAGAAGAAAGTTTGTCCATTTGGGGTTTGCATATATCACTTGTCTCAATACTCCTCTTTTGGCCACTAACTTTGCATGCTATTGTTGATCTATCTATGCTTGCATTTTGGCCATGTTTGTTACTGAAAAATGCCATATTTGGGACTGCCTTGCTACTGTTCTTGCTTCCATGATCATATTTTGCATGTATGGCATGGCTATAGGCCATTTCGGGGCTTAATTTCACATTTTCGGGATGAATGCATGCTTCGAGTGTTATTTCGAATTGTTTCGGGGCTGTTTTCCCCTTTATTTAGGTGCTGAAATTCCATTTCCATGCTTACATATCATTTCCCATGCCATTTGTATCATTTTTGCATTGCCTCGGTTTGCGTGCCAATGGGCGCGCACTTCGAGGCACCTCATTCTTACCATTTCGGCAGCCTATGTGAGCGTGGCTGAGGCTATCTCATGTTGGCATAAGTCCAATTTGCATTTTCATGCTTCTACATCATTGCCCCGATTTGCGTGTCCGCGGACACGCGTTTCGAGGCAGCTTTGTTTTTATCCGACGGCCTCCTATGTGAGTGAGCTGAGGCTCTCCCATATTGGTGTAAGCCCATCGTTGCATTCCGTATGCCATCTCGTCTTATTTTATCATCGCCGGCTTATGCGTGTCCACGGGCACGCATTTCGAGGCACTTCGGTTTTATCCGATTTTCCCATTTCATCACCGCCCCGGTTTGCGTGCCTGTGGGCGCGCATTTCGAGGCACTTCGGTTTTATCCGTTTTTGCATCGCATATCATCGCCTCGGTTTGCGTGTCCGCGGATACGCATTTCGAGGCACGTCGCTTTTATCCGATTTTCATTGCATCTCGCCTTTATGCGTCTGCAGCACGCATTTCGAGGCACTTCAGTTTTATCTGATTTTTCCATTTCATCATCGCCTCGGTTTGCGTGCCCGTGTGCACGCATTTCGAGGCACTCTGTTTTATCCGCTTGGCATTGCGTATGCCTCCGCCTCGGTTTGCGTGCACGTGTGCACGCATTTCAAGGCACTCTGTTTTATCCGCTTGGCATTGCGTATGCCTCCGCCTCGGTTTGCGTGCCCGTGTGCACGCATGTGACGACCCAGAATTCTTCCCTCCGCTCGAGCGGAAGAGTTGACGCTCGAGCGGACTTTTGGAGTTTCCAAAGAATTGCAGCGGCCCGAGATTCAGGAGTTGTGATTCTCCGCCGGCGGGGAGTTTACGCCGAGCGACGGCTTTGTTGGTTCAAGACGCCGAGCGGCCTTCGTGTTAAGTTGTACTTCTGAGGCACGTGGGCTCGTTTTTGATCCTCTATTAATGTATTTGGAATGTTCTTATCTTATTTTGGAGTATTGGTTGAGGTGGTAATATGATGGTAAAGTAAGATTGGATCAAAGAATTTAATTTGGATAGTTATTTTACGACCAGCTGGCACTCTTTTGCCCTTTTCTTTTTCCACACTTTGAATTTGGATGTGAGGTTTGAACCATTGGAAAGCTTATTTCCGGGGCTTCAATTTGGACACAAGAACGACCTGAAACGGTGTTGGGTGGGGAGAGTTATACCTGTTCAATGTTTTGAAATCTGTGCAGAGGGCAGGCCCCCCGGGGCGGAAATAAGCCCGCCCGAGCGGGAATTACGGGACAGCAGCGTTAAAAACTGGTTTTTGAGATCTTTTTCCATGTTTTCTTCAATCCTCTTCTTTCCTCTTTGCCTTATTCCGAAACCCTAACTCTCAAACCTTTGATTTCACCCATTTTATCAACAATCCACCATGGTTTTGGCATGTAGGATGGAGAACTAAGGAGGCTCAATGTTTTTACCCGATTAAAATTTGGATTGGTGAAAGTTTCTTCTCAAGCTCACCTTTTGCTTGATTGTTGAAATAAGGGTTAAAGACTCTTTAATACTTACATCCATAGATAGGTTGGGGGTGTCTTCATTGTATAATGGTGCAAGTTTTCATTTATGTTATGTATATGGAAGAAATTATGAGATTTTGGGAATTTTGGGGTTTGAACATTGGGGGTTTTATGGTTTGAAGATATTGGGAGTTAATTGATGGGTTTAAATAATGGTTTATGAGTCCTAGATGTGTAATTGATGGAAAAATAGTGTTGGGTTAATAAGTTTGATTATTTCTTGAAATCCCATTATTTTCTTGAAACCCTAAGTTTCTTAAGGATGATAACCAAAGATTTAACCCAAATTGAATGTAGAATAATGAAATTGACGTATTGAATTATGTATATACAAGTTTAATTGGAATTTGGTGATACTTGGAAGTTATGTTTAAATTTAGCGAATGAACTTTGTTATAAATGTGGAATTCATGTAATAAAGTAAAGGAAAAATTAGGGAAATAATTTAGTAAGGATCTGGAAGACATGAACTCAATTGTGGGGTGTTGAAATGGAATTTAAAGATTTAGTTTAAATTATGATGAAGTACAAAGTGATGTGTAATTGGAATAAAGAGAATTAATTAAGAACGAAATAAGTTTATGTGATTCAATTTCTTTGTGTATTACAAATTGTGTAGGGACAACTACAGGGGCAGACCAAGCAGCTAAACACTGTGAGTAATAGTACTATAAATGTACAAATGTATTTTGTTTATCGTTAAGATTATTGTTAACAACATTCTATTTTCCGTGAGCTAATATGTTAACATGTTTGCTGTTTGAGAATTGATATGAACATTGAAAGAGTTAGCACACATCGGTATGATTCTGAACCTACTCCGTATTTTGAGTTATGGCTATTGATTATTGTCAATATACCATCCTATGAATTATCCATACTTCTGTATACGAATTGCATACAGCTATTAACACTGTAAAGTTGGTTTATAAGTTATTCCGGCCTGTTGATGTTATGGTATCTATATACATTACAGAATTGTAGTACGTATGTATTCCTGAAAGCGTGCAAGCTATATACTATGCTGTCTTGTGTTAACAGTTATCAACAACGTTTTGTTAAACTTATGTTATGTATTTTCAGTATACCATGATACGAAATGATTGATTTTGAAAAGCTATGATATGTTGAAAAGGACCGAACGAATGTTGCTTTTCTAAAAGTATTTGTGGCACCCTTAGTCCGATGGCCTCGCTCGGGTAACAATACCGTGGCCTATGGCCCTCGCCCGGGGGTAACAATACCGTGGCTGTTGGTATCAGCTTTGTGGTCTTTGGACCTACCTGTTGTGGTCTTTGGACCTACCTGTTGTGGTCTTTGGACCTACCTGCTGTGGTCTTTGGACCTACCTGTTGTGGTCTTCGGACCTACCTGCTGTGGTCTTTGGACCTACCTGCTGTGGTCTTTGGACCTACCTGTTGTGGTCTTCGGACCTACCTGATCTGATGGCTAATGGGTGTACCACATATGATCTTATGCAAAATCTGAATATGGAAACAATTATGAAAATGATTATATAAATGGTTTGGAATCTGGTAATGCATAAGACTCTGTTTCTGATAAGACTATGCTTCAGATATGAATATTTTCTGGTATGGAACAAAGTGCTGTACGGAACGAAGTGCTACACTTTGGTGGGAGCCACCTCTGGAACCCGTACGAGCCACCTCTTGAGTCCATACATCCGTTATTTCGTTATCATGCTTATGCTCAGATCTTCCGTGACTACGCTTATATGCGCTCAGATCTTCTATGACTACGCTTATATGCATTCTGCTACCCACGCTTATGCTTTTGTTATTGCCGTTAGTTCTACTACTTGGTTATTTCGCTGTTTCGATATCTCTCACATTTCGATATCTCTCACATTTCGATCCTCGGACCTATGGTCGCTTCAAGATCCGTGGCCTATGGTCGTTTTGGGAATTAATCACGGAATGTAGTTAATAATATGTACTGCAAGTATATGTTTTGATTAGTCGTTAAATATCACATATTTATGTACTATTATTCACCGAGTTCGCCATTCTCAGATTTTGTGCGTCTGCTTCAGAGGTAGCAAATCGGGAGTTCAGTCCCAACCTTAAAAGCTTGTGTTCCTCTTGTCAACCTTGAGGCGTCCAGGCACCACCTGAAGCCGCTCGCTTTTGTAAAGTTTTTCCGAGTTTCAATTTATGCATTAGATGTCTATTTTTGGGTTGATTGTAAATAATTCCTTCTTCATTATTATTTTTATTATGTGCCTAATTGTGGGGTTGAGTCGTGGCATGTGGATGTAAACTGTCTGTATAATATTTTACTTAGTGTGATGTTGAGATCCTGGCATGTTAGAAGTAGCTCAATGGATGTTATTCGATGTATTTTATATTATTGCATGCTTCCGTTCAGGCCCCATAAGATATGTATAATAGGTTTAGTGTCTGGTTTCGAATGGGTCATGCCCAAACTTTTAGGGGCGGGTTTGGGGCGTGACAACGCATTTCAAGGCACTTTGTTTTATCTGCTTGGCATTGCGTATGCCTCCGTCTCGGTTTGCGTGCCCGTGTGCACGCATTTCGAGGCACTCTGTTTTATCCGATTTATATTTCATCATTGCCTCGGTTTGCGTGCCAGTGGGCACACATTCCGAGGCACCTCATTCTTTTCATTCCGGCATCCTATGTGAGTGTGGCTGAGGCCCTCCTCATGTTGGTATAAGCCCATCATTGCATTTCGCATGTTATTCCGTATCGCCTCGGTTTGCGTGCCAGTGGGCACGCATTTCGAGGCATCTCATTTTCATAGCATCGTACATGCTAAGATTGTATGTTAGTTGCATTTCATGCATATCATGCATATTGCACGGGAAACGAGGTACATTACGTACTCGAGCGGCATGAGTGTGTCTCAATTCCTACCATCGACACCGGATTACCCATGATGGAGTTAAGTTTTGTTGTAGCATTCATCCCCATATTGAGTTGTGCAATCCGGTTCCTCCGCCATCATGCATCGGTATGCGTGATTGGTGGTACGAGGATCGAGGCATGCATATATTTGTGAAATACATTGCTATGCCCTTTTCCCGCTCTCTAAAAAGCAAAATCAACAATCAACAACTTTTCGAGGTCGCACGATTTCGAGAAAATTGCAAACAGAGGCTAATCAGCATCCCAAAGGATTTCTGCGCCAAGCATTTCAAAGATACATCATCTATCGGTTTAGGCGCCCCTCGGCTTGCTTGCGCTTTTACTTTTCTGTAATTAACTTGTTAATTAATTAGAATTTGTATTATTTCGAACTGTATATTCTTTTATTCGGGTCTCAGATATTATTTATTCGACTTCATGAGGGCATAAATGTAATAAGGGTGTGTGAGTGTGATGTATGTCTTCCAACCCCATTTCTTTCTCCCTTTTATTTACCCGCTTTGGATGGTTAGATATAGGGCATATTTCAATTAGCATACAAGATGACAAAGATGTTTGCATCATTCATCTCAGATTGCATGCATCGGGCTACAGATCATACAAACTGCATTTGTATTTCAATTCTAAGTTGAATACATGTTAGCCGTTGCATTTCATATGCCATCTTTAGAATAGCCGAGCCTGCTATAGTTGCATTTTTGCATGTGTTGCATTAGGCATTCTGTATATTTTAGAATCATGCATGATTTCTAATCGGTTTTCTGTTTTGGCTTGGAGTACTCGGTAAGTAGTTATGCTTTAGCATCCTTGCATGCGTGTGAGTGTTGCCATGATAGCATGCTTGCCATGAGGCTATGTGTTTATGTGATACAACTGCCTTGAATGCCTGTGGGTGGAGGTTGAGTTATCTAAATTGGAGCAATTCATCAATTGTTTGTTAAGCCCACTAGATTGTGGCAAAATCTGTATTTTAAGCCTACCTGCGGGTAGCAAACCATCTTTCACAAACAAACATGAAATGTTTTGTTCCAATTCAGACGCCCATTTATACTTGTTTGTCATGAGCATCACATAGTAACCTAGGCTAATAATCTAATAAGAGCATACAAAGTTTTCAAAACAGATATCATGGTTAGTAGAGACCGGTCTTTTGACCGGCGGAGAGGGGGTGCTCACGATGTGACCTTCCCTAATCGTACCCAAGTTCCCGAGCCAACTTTGGTGATGACGGACACGTGGCCTTTTGGCACCGAGTCAGGGTTTCCTAAATTTCCCATTTTAAAATATTTAGGTGGCGACTCTGTTATCTGGCAAAGCAGTCCATGTTTGGCACTTCTTTCAAAAAATCTGTTTTCCTTCAAAACGATTTGCCGGATTTGGACTCTTTGGTTCGAGATTTAGAACCGCAACAAAATCGAGTCCGAGCTGTAGCGAGGCCCCCCCCCCCGGCGGGCGTTGTTACAGGTGGTGATCCTGGTAAATATTAGTATCCATTGGTCATGATTCTAAGTTCAAGAACTTTTGACAGGTTAGGGTCTATGAGTGCTATTCTCAGATTCGGATAAATATTGAAATATACTGGTCCATGAGATAAACTGGTTTTAATGGCTCCCATTAGAGAGGATTTCCAATCAACGCATCTACCATCCCTCAATGTACATGTAAGACTGGTATTTTTCCCTCATAGCGTTAAGGGTTTGAAAGCTATCTGGACAAGTCCTATATGGACATATTTATATTTTTAAAAAAATGGTACTAAATCCTGTATTTGTAGTAATTTAATTACTTCATCTTCATTCTGTAAAGGAACTTCATGTTCGAAAGTTTTAATGATCTTTCTACTAGTAAAATCAAAGGTTCCTATTTTATAAATAGTTTCTGGTTTCACTTTGGGGATTGTTCATTTATCAAGGGCTTCCATCACATCCTGATAAGCTACTAGTTATGCTACTTCTGATGCAGAAGCTATTGTATTGGCTACTGTTGTGACTGTTGCTTCTTCTACCATTTGTTGTGTGTGACCATATATGTATAATTTAATTTTCATATATATGTATAAACATGGCTCTAAATGTTTTTTTTTTTTTCTAGCTTTGGATTTTCAATAACATTTATAAAATTATAAGGAGAATACTAAATGTATGTTTAATTTGGAAAAAAAAATCATAAAAACACAATCATTTTATATAGAAATAAAATTTTTATTGGTATAGGATTCCTCTAAATAAAAATATCCCCAAAGGCACTAAAAAGGAGTGTGGAATTGTCTTTTTTTCTTTTATCCTCAAAAGCACAAATAAACCTTTAATCTGGGCCAAGTTCATAATTAAATAAAAACCCTCATTTTAATCCTCTCTCTTTCCCTTTTTTTTTCTCTCTCTCTCTCTCTCTCTCAATTTCCTCATATAGATGTGAGGCTTAGGTTCGGATTTGAGTATATATTTTAGGTTCGGATAGGGAAGATAGTAACAGTAGTAGTAATAATGATAGCTCCAAACATGGCGACAATCATAGCATCATTAGAGAGATCTCTGCAAAACGGTTCTCTATACAAAAACATCAACATTGCTGACGACAAAGACGCAGGTGGTGGTATTGGGTTCTCATCATCATCCTTAGATTCACCTGAAAATCATCTCTCTAACTCCCACGATGTCATCTTAGACCTCAATTCTCACCTCTCTCTCCCTTACCATTAGGAACAATGTCTCGATCTAAAGGTACACTTCTCTCGCATATATATATATATATATATGTGTTGTTCTTCACTTTTTCAGCTTCCATTAAATGCAAATTCCATATTAGATCTCTCTCTCTCTCTCTCTCTCTCTCTCTCTCGTTTGCTCTTCTTAAATGCCCTTTCTTTATTGCCCTTGTCCTCATTTAAGTCTTCTTATCTCCTTTTTTCCCCTCACAGCCAAACCCTAAAAAGTTTCTCCCTTCAGTATCTATTTTCTCACCTAGAATAAGCGAAGAGAAAAAAAAAAACTTTCTGGGTTAAACCATTCAATAGTTTTCTTTTATGAGTTTTCATTTTTTTTTCCACAAAAAATAAAAACTTTTTTTGGGTAAGACCATTTTGACTAGGGGCTACATTGTTGAGAGCCTTTTTAAATCACTTAAACTTTTTTTTTAAAATAAAATAAAATTTCCTCATTATCTAATATGTTGATCCATAGATTGATTGTATTGGGTTCTGTAATCGGTTTCTCTGTATGTTGTTAGAATACCGGTTTTTAATCTTTCTTTCATAGCTAGTATGTTGGTTTTGTATTTCAACAACATTGATGATTACAATTTGTTATTGTTATTGCAGACTGGGGAGATATATTACATAAACTAGGGGACAAGGATGAAAGCAAAAGAGGATCCGAGGACAGCAGCAGTGATGGCGGCGAAGTTCCGGGGTAACTTTTATTCAGAAGAAGAAGAAGATAGCTCTTACGATAGTGAAGGGTCATCATCTGAGTCTTCGCCATCATCTTCTTCAAGAGATCAACAATACCATCATCATCATCACTGGAGAGAGGATGGTGAGAAAGACGACCATGTACTGGTTGTTGCCAGTTGCAAGAGTTATACCAACTAAATGCTCGAAAGGGAATAGGCTAAGCACATCTGTCAACGATTTATAAGGTGAAAATGTCCTATAAGCAATCCCTACTAATGGACCTACCTATACGCGACTTGGGTGACGTCCCACTTTTCCTAACTCTATTCTACCCTTTTTTGGCACAAATCCAGGAATATAAATACACATAATACAAGTATATAATAAACAAATTACAACATATATGGTCTCATAATTTACTGTTGAGGTGGAGGCCTAATGGCGGCCGCCCACACACAGATATGTTCCTATATTTGCTGTTGGATTCTGTTTATTTGTTGTTCACAAAATTCTACCTGTTGTGTAGCCCACGACTGAAGATAAGGATCTTGAAGAAATGTTAGACAATTATTTCGACTTGTAATATAAAATTCTAAAACATTTAATAAATCTACAAGAATATCAACAGAGGGCATGCATTAATAAAGAAAGAAATAGTTATAATCAATGTTTTGAAACCCAGACCGGACCGGCCGGTCGGACCGGTTGGACGGGGCCTTGTTCCGGTCCGGTCAGGTCAACCCCCTAAAATCGGACTTGGTGCAAAATCGGTGTAGAAATGAAAAATCGGAAGCCCCGGCGGTCGAACCAGCAAAACCGATGACCCAGACCGGGTTTGGAGGGTCAGACCGTTTTTTTCTTTCTTTCTTTTCTTTCTTTCTTTCTTTTATATATATATATATATATATTTCAAAATTTGGACTAAAAATTCTTGCTTCAAGAGTCTCCTCTCATAAGGAAGAGTCTCAATGGAAACTTGAGAAGATTATGAAAGTCTATTCCTATTTATATGAAAAGATTTTTCAAAGAGAACCTACAAAATTCTATATGGGATTCAATCTACTTATTTGAAATATATTGATTGGAGGAAGAGTTGAAAATTTCATTTCCCTCCAAAATTAAATCTAGCATTCAATCAATTTGTTTGGAAGGAATGTTTAAAAAATTTAATTTCTTTAAAACAAGTAACTTTTTTTTATCAATTATGACTTTATTAAATATTATTAACAAATACTATGCAATAATTTTTATTTTTATTTGAGTATTTATATATATTTTTAGTTATTTATAATTTATAGTAATATTTTTTAATTATATAATATTAATTATAACGTCACGATTCGACTGCTTTGACCCGACGGTTAAACCGGTGACCCGTCCACCCGGTCCCTTTTCCGGTTCACTCACCAGTCCGATTTTCAAAACATTTCTTACAATCACAATCTTCAATAATTCTTCAATACTAAATTTATATATTGGAGAAATGCTTACCAGATGTGAAAGAGAGAGCTTATAATACTGCCTCAACAAGGGTGAGGTCCTTCCCTTTTATAATACAAAAAAGAAAATGATAAGATAAGGTTGAAGACATGTGGCATGTCCTGAATGGTTGGAGTCGATCATCCTTCTTCCCAAGCTGAGTTGTTATGATTCAGCATCCTTATCTTTAATCTGTTGGTAGTCGATCGTTGGCGTAAAAATGTCCGCTTCTAAAGTTGATGTAATCTTTTTGTCCGTTATGCCAGCTTTTTTCGAGAGGGACAAAGCCTATCAAGCTTTGCCTTTTCCTTTTTTATCTTTTTCTTTGTCGATTTTGTCGACAACCATGCTGGGGAGTGAATCCCAAAAATCTCCAAAGTTGGGTTCGTCATCTTCTGGGGCCTATGATTCTCTAGCTAGAACTGCAAACTCATTTTCATCCTGGTCAGGATCTTCGTGATCTTGGCTACTGGTAACAGATTTCATGGAGGTATCATCACTGGAAAGTGTTTGAAGAAATTATTCCCGCATAAAATCCATACTTCTGACTATTAATTCTCTTTCTGACAGATTCGGATATTTTTGTCTTAATTCTATTTGGATTTGTAAAAAGGGATTTTGAGTAACTAGTTGATTGGGAATGGTTTTTGGAATAGCATCCCAACAGGCTTGAGAATGGGCCTTGATTTTCTGGACAGTTTCTGGTAGAGTAGGGTTCATACCCTTATCCCACCATCTCACAAAAGAAACCCTTTTGAGACGTGGGATCTTATTCTGATACTCACACTGAAAGTCCCGTTTCCAAATCCATGGACTACCAAAATGGATTGTAAAATGGACTAAGAATTTTCTGATAGAGATATCCTTATTTACTGGTAGATGTGAATATGCAGCATGCCATTCATTATAGGCTTCCCTGATTGGTACTGGTAAAACTTCGAACTATAACCCAAATTTATCCCGCCAAATGAGGAACCAAGAAGGGACATCGTTTTTAAGGACATCAGGGCAGATGCGGATAAACCAAGAATGGTTATTAATGAGATTCTTGTAGTAAAACGTTTGGGTAAACGCATCGATATAATCCCAATAACTATATCGGGTTTCTAGGTTACGGATGTCAAGTTGGCGAGTTGTATGCGGATGGATACCCCATGTGGTAATGGGCATAATGTTGCGGATAGTGATTTTGCTATACTGAATAGGGCTAGCCGTTTTAGAAGGATCATGCAAAGTGTGCTTGATCTCAGCAGTAGCAGTTTCAATAAGTATATGTTCATAGACATGACGATACTAGTCAAAATGATGAGGAAATTGTTGCATGGTAAGTGTAACAAGCCCGCGAGAGACCTCACAGGTTACAGTTCGGACTCAATTTTGTCACGGTTCTTAATCTGAACCAAAGAGTCCAGATCCGGCAAATCGTTTTGAGAAAAAACAGATTTTGAAAGAAGTGCCAAACATGGACTGTTTTGCCAGATACAGAGTCGCCACCTAAATATTTTTTATGGGGGAATTTAGGAAACCCTAACTCGGTGCCAAATGCCACGTGTCCGTCATCACCAAAGTTGCCTCGGCTCGGGAACTTGGGTACGATTGGGGAAGGTCAGCTATGAGCACCCCCTCTCGCCCGATCAGAAGATCGACCTCTACTAACCACGATATCTTATTTTGAAAACATTATATGCTCTTATTCCGGTTATTAGCCTAGAATTACTATGTGATGCGCACAGCAAAACAAGTATAGACTAGATCGCCTAATTTGGAAACAAAGCATTGCATATCCGTTTGTTTGGAAATGTTTTGAAATTTGCTACTCGCAAGTAGGCTAAAACACGAATTGCAATGAGTTGTTCCAACTTAAACAATCCAACCTTCACCCATAGGCATTCAAGCAGTTTATATCACATAAGCAACTAGCCACATGGTAAGCATGCTGTTATGTTAACATTCACACTCATGTGAGATGCTAAAGCATAAAGAGCTCACCTAGTACTCCGCGCCAAAACAAGAACATGTTAGTAATCATGCATGATCCAAGTCCATGTTTAAATGCCTAATGCAACGCATACGGAATGTCACTAGAGTAAGCTCAGCTAGTCTATAAATGACATGTGAAAATGCACAAGTAGCATGTATTCAAGTTAGATTTGAAATACTTATGCAGTTAGTATGATGCGCCGAGCCCGGTGCATGCAATACTGATGAATGATGCACGCATGCATAGCATAAGGTATGCTAAAGTAAACATGCCCTGATACTAACCACCAAAGCAGGTAAGTAAAAGGGAGAAAGAAGTGGGAGTTGGAAGACATGCATACACGCACCCACACTTATTACAAATTTGCTCTCGCTCGGAAAGGCCGAAAGAATAATACAATTTAACTAACCAACAAGCTAAATAAATATTACAAACCACCTAATTAATTAACAAATCAATTAAGTACTGAAAGCAATAAAAAGCCTCGGAAGAGGGTCCAATGCATGCGTGTTCGGGTTTGCTCGGAAATCCACCGCCATGCACAAGTTGCATCTGTTTTCCCTGCTCTGCTCCTCTGAAAATTGCACAACTCCCAAGGTTGCTTCTTTGAGTGCTGTAGAACACCACCGGCTGAAAGGATTGGTCACCGGCCATGTATAATGTTCACCGGCCACAAAACACTCCATCCGCCAACAATGGATGGCCGGCCGGCCAAATCTTCCTGCAAAAACTGGTTTGACAGCAGCAAAGGACAGAACTTGGCATGGTAATGCATTTCAAGCAATGTATGCACCAACCACACTCCTTGTCATGTGTATGGCTCAAAGGAGGATGGGCCTCGATTCTCGGACCACCAATCACACATTTCCATACATGATGGCCCAAGGAATCAAGTGTGCATGTTGATATGGAATGCCATGAACATAAGCAAATAAAAGGGCTCAACCTCTATCATAAGCAATTCAAGAGGCAAAGCATGCATGCCAATGCAATGCAATCCTAAACATGTCAACTAGTATGCCAAATGGACAATGCAAGCAAGCAATGCATGTTAGGCGTACAACCTAAAGAAGCATGTAAGGCATGAAGCAATGCAACCTACAAGTATGCAAGATGTAATCTAAACACACAAGTATTCAAAGCATGCGACATCATACAAATGGGACCAAGCATGCAACAACACACAAGGTAAGCATGCAACACATGCTAAGGGAGGGACTTACACTAATTGGACAGCCCTAAAATAGGTCCAAAACAGTGGCCAATGCTATGGAAGTGAGGTCCAAAACACACACACATGCATGCAAATATGGTCCAATTCCTAAGCGTAAAGGAACAACTTCTAAGCACACCTAAAAGGAGGTAAACATGGACAATTAGCATGCAAGGTAAGCTCTGAAAAATCATGTCAAAGTGGTGCCAAGCCAAGTCAACAAGATAAGCATAAGCATGCAATTAGAGGTCCAAAACATGGAGCATGAGATGACAACCTTATGAAACATTAAAGGGGCATCAAATGCAAGCATGTAAGCACATCATGAGGTCTGAAATAACATATCAAGTGATTCCAAACCACTGAAACAAAGCAAGGATGGCATGCTAGAGGGGCCAATGCTTAAGGCATACAAGAAGGATTGCATGGTAGCTATACAAGGCAAGACATGAATGACTCAAATGACCTAAAACAGTCCTCAAGCACACTAAAATATGCATAAAAGCTTCACAAAGCTTGGGCAAAATACATGAGCATGGTAGTCTAAATGCTATGCATGTATTGAGGTAAATCATGGCATTACAAGGCATGTATGCTAAGCAAGCATGGTGTACCAAAACCAACTAAACACAATGCTATATTATGACATAATAAGCATAAAAATCAGTCAAGGCATGGCCAACATGAACCTAAACATGGTGCTCACTAAAGAGGCAAAAATGGCCCTTTTCAAGGACAACAAGGAGAGGGGGTGGCCCTCTCCTTCCTAGGACCTCAAGGCACCATCCTCATCACTGAAATCCCTCAAGATTTTAGTGGTGAGGAGGCCCAAACACAATGGTCCCGGAGCTCAACCAAAATGGCACAAAACAAAGGCCAAACAAGCCTTAAGAAGGGTCAAACAACCCCAAAACTTAAAACACCATTAACAAACTATTTAGAGCAGACAAAAACAAGACTTTTCTATGTTATATGTTAAGCTCAACAATAGTTTCAAGATAGGCAAAAAGAGTATGCAAAAATGGGGGAAAAAGAGCAAGTTTGTTACCCTTGAAGACCTCCTTCACAAGTGATGGTCCAACTACCTTTCCAAGCTCAAAACCAGCTCCAAAACTTCAAAATAACCCTCAAGGGCCTCAGCTCCCAAGAAAAGGTGTGATGGTGGGTGTTTGTGAGCAAAAATGGGACTAAACGCACACTAAACACAAGAAAGAGAGAGGTATAAAGATTGAGGATATATGTAAACCCTAACCCTAAAGCTCAAGCTCTGAAAATGTTGTCTAAAAATGTCTAACCCTCCAACAAGAGAGAAGAGCCCCTCGTTTATAGACAATTTGTCTTGTAAAGCTTCCAAAGGAAGCTAACAAGAGGGAAATCCCTCCATACACGTGTATGGAGGGGGGGAAAGTGCATGCCAGCTGCACAAAAATATCTGCAAAAGCAGATGCACAGTAGTCGGCCGGCCAAAAGTGCAATTGACCAAAAAAAGATAGTCGGCCGGCCATCTATAGTGCCGGCCGGCCAAACATTTGGCCGGTGGCAACAAAACACAGCCGGTGGCCTCAAGCCATGGCCGGTGGAGTGTGGAGATGGCCCACAAGCCATTCCCTACCCCTCCAAGGCAAAGCACAAGTGTTTGGTGCAAAACCAGACACAAAATAGTCGAGTTGAAAGATCTTGAGGCAAGGCGCGCGTGACCAAGACCTCCGGGAACTCAAGACGAACACAAACATGGATGATCACCGAGTGTTCAAGCGATGACGTCCAAGTCTTGAGGACGGTCAAAAATGGGGTGTCTACAGTAAGATACCGATGCTTAATTTCCCATGGATCGGACATCCATTGTTCATCTGCTAGTTCAATATAGAGGATCGTTTCCTTAGTAATACTATTAGCGGTATACTGTTCTTCAGGCTTAAGGAGAATATCCTTAACCATTTAACTAGATTCACCTATACTGTTAGAGTCTTGGAGCCATGGAAATTCTGTTTGGTAGGGATTGGATCCCCAACCACGGCCTCTGCGGCCCCAGCATCTACTGGTCATAAGTTTTTAGGGCCCTATAAGTATTCACGAGTAAGAAAATCGGGTAAGGAATTCTTTTCACCTTTAATATATACAATATCAAAGTCAAATACTGATAAAATACTTTGCCAAGTGGTGAATATATGTTTTGATGGAAGATTTAAAACATCTTTTTTGAAAATCTATTTTGTTGCAAAACAATCAACTCGGATAAGAAAATGTTGGTTGAGTAAATCATCCTGAAATTTTAATACACATTTAACAATGGCTAAACATTCCTATTTAATATTTTGATAATTTAAAGCAGGTCCTTTCTAACTACCAGATGTAAAATGTAAAAGTTCTTCTATTGAAGTGGTAGGGTTAACTTGTTTCAAAATACCACCATAACCTTGGTTAGAAGCATCTGTTTCAACAATTTTCTTCCATGATGGATTAGGAAGATGAAGGCAAGGAAATTGCTTATCTTTTGCCTTAATTTTCTATACTGCTTGGGTATGTTCCACAAACCAAGGCAGAGGATTTTTGTTGTAATCTAGTATGTGGAATAGATGCATCCTGGGATAACTGGTGATAGTAATCTCGAATATAATTTAGACTACCAAGAAATCTTTGTAATTGGGTTTTAACTTTTATTTCATCAGAAAATTTAGATGCAAACTCTATACTGCGGTTAATGGGTATAATACTTCCATTATGAATGTTATGACCCAAAAATCGTACTGTTGTTTGAAAAATTCTCATTTTTGGTGCAGAAATAACTAAACCATTTCTGATAATAACATTCTTAAAGCTATTAAGATGTTTAATATGCTGATCAATAGAAGATAAAAAAATAAAAACATCATATATATAACAGATAGCAAATTCTATATAAAGAGTAAAAATGTCATTCATGATATGCTGAAATTCCAAAGAAACATTTATTAATTCAAATGGCATAACATTCCATTCAAAATGCCCAAATGGTACTATAAAAGAGGTTTTATACCTATCCTGTTCGGCAATCTGGACTTGCCAATAGCCTGATTTAAGATCAAATTTAGAAAATATAACAGCATCCTGTAGACAATCTAGAAGATCTTTTTTATTTGGAATTGGCTATCTGATCCATTTTAAAACATCATTAAGAGGTTTATAATTGATCACCAATCTTGGCACACCTCTTTCTATTTTTGCATTTTTATTAACATAAAATGTTGTACAACTCCAAGGTGAGTGACTAGTTCTGATTAATTTTTTCTAGAGGAGAGAATTAATTTCTATTTTACAAAGTTCAAGATAGTCTTTTTGTCATTTGACTAGGGCGAGCTTTGGTTGGGATAAATTTTTCATCAAAATCGGGTTCGTAAGGAAGAGAAACAATATGTCTTTTCCTTTCCCAAAAAGCATTTGGAAGATCACTACAAATTTTTGTTTGAAATTCTTTTTCAGTGAGCTTGATTTTATTCTATAAAGAGGGATGTTGCAACCGTTGTTCTATTGTAATAAAATGAATTTCTATTTGGAGAAAATTAATTTGTTTTTCTTTCAAAGTAACTAAATCACGAATTTGATCTAGCTCTTTTGTATATGGTTCTATTATGAATTCAAAAACAAGTGGTTGATTACTGATAGTCGTATGAATGCCTATAAATCAATTTTAGAGATTAGCATGAGCATACATAAAAGAGGTGTCCCTAGGATAATAGGTGGGACATGTTTCTGATAAGGACAAAAGACGTGGGTAGACAAATACCCTGGTTACAGATAAGTGCTTCTGGTATTTTGCATTTGATGTGCATAGAGTTACCACTAGCACTAGTAAGTGATTGGGTAGTTTTCTGAAAATATCTGGTTGGAATTAATCATTCCTAAATAAAATTCATGTCAGCACCACTATCAACAAGGGCAACTGCATCTTTAATAATAAAATCAAGTTTAATGACAAAAGTAATATGAATATACCATTTCTGAAATGTAACATGATTAACAAGCAGTAAATACTGGTTATCTGCATGTTTCTGGTCAAAAGTTTCTGGAACACTGGGAACACTACCTTTTCCTTTTTGGTTGGCACTTTTAAGTTGTTGTATGTCAGCTTGTATAGCTAGGTTAGCAGTTTGAAGATGCTTAATTTCTGTTTTTAAAACATTGATTTCCATTTTTAAGTCTTGAATGGTAATTGGGTTTTCAATTACAGGTGAGGATTGCATTCTATTCAAAACATCTTCATGCTATAAGATTGAATAGGGATCAAAGTAGGTTTAGGAATAGGGATCAAAGTAGGTTTAGTACTAGCTTTCTGTTGTTGATAACAAATTTCTAAAAATTTGAGTTTCATTTTTGGATCTTTAATATGCTTGGCAAGATCTAGCATGGATTTCTGATCATCAGTTAAAACATGAATACTAGGACCCCCAAGGTCCAAACCATTCAGTTCAACAATAGATTTCCAATAATTTGTTTTAGAAATCTAATTCAGATTTGTAGAGCAAGAACAATGAGGTTCTGGTGTTTCTAGCTCATCATTAGAGGTAGATAGAGAGTAAAGCTCAGCGAGTCCATCTGACTCAAAGCTAGTGTCGAATTCTTCTTCTGATAACATTTGTAATAATTGTTGAGTTGTAATAGGATCTAAAGACATTTCATTAATTTTCTGTTTTGATTTTGATTTACATCGATTAGCATAATGACCAGTGGTGCCGCATTTATAACATTTAACATCTTTCTTTCATGTTGTCCTTTTAGCCGTCTGTTTCCTGGTTGGAGGGGAAAACTTTTTCGGGTGATAAGGAACATTGTGGGATTTTTTATAATGTTTACAATACTGTTGAGAAAACTTTTTATGATAAGATTTTTTGGTTTTTGATGGATATTGGATCTTAGTATCACAGGCAAATTGATCACAAAATTCGCCTAATTCTTTTTTTCCAGTAAGATTCTGTTTTTTCATCTGGTATTGAAGTTTAAGGTCATTGCACAAAGAAAGGCCTTCTTCTATGATGAGGCCTATGAGTTGGCCATAGGTGTACTGGTCATGAGGAATGGCTATGCAATCATGGCGTTCTCTAAGTCTTTTTCGAACTTTTTCTGCAAAAAGACTAGGAAGGCCATCAATAAATTTGGCTTTCCAATGACTAATGTTAGCATCAAGTCGCTGCATAACTTTTAATAAAACCACATCTTTGTACCAACGAAAATGGGTTAAAGATGGGCATCTAAGGTTCTGAAGTAATTCACAGCTACGGTCATCATTAACTGTACTGCTCCCAATAAAATGATAGAGAATTGTCTTGACTAAAGTATAGGCTGCATCCTCTCGTTGGGTAACAGTATTACTAATTGGGTCTATTTCAATTTTGGTAGCATTTAAAACTTCATGCTGTTGAGCAAAATTGAGAACATTATCCCACCATCCCTTAAGGATACCTGAAAATCCATTAACAATGAATCTAACTATCTGATGGTCAGAATTATTATTATGTTTACCAATAATGGCATACATAATAATCTGATGTATACATTCAAATATTTGATATTCAGATTAACCATCTATATTCCATTCATAAATGGTTTTCCCACGATAAGAGTTCTGGCCATGAAAGAAATCTTCTTAATAAAGAATATCATGTGGTGTAGGTCTATGATAATAATACCTACTGGCGCCTTATATGGCTATTCTGCCAGTTTGTTTTGGGTAAGCGGTTCTGTTAACAGATTGCATATATTGAAAATTATTCTGGATTTCATAAATTAATGAAGATGTAACACCTTTATCCTCATCCGGATGTATTTCTGGGTGTTTTGAGTAGAAAACATATTTATAGAACTACTGTCTGGTGCTGATTTTCCTAAATTTAATTCATTCATTTTTTTCAAAAGGGTATCCATAAATTTGTTATCCTTTTGAACAGAACGTAACTTAAAATTAGTTACTTCTAAAGGTGTTTAATATTTACCAGTTAAAGAGTGGAGGCTGGTAACTGGACCAATCGACGATGTTTAAAAGTATCAATGGTTTCCTCGATTTGAGTCAATTGTTTGCCTACTGTTTGAAAACAGAAATTAGCATAATTATTCTGTTTAATGAGTGGTACTATATCTTTTAGCTGTAGGGAATCCTTTTGAGCCATTTCGGAAGGAGTTTCCACATAAGCAGTGATGATCAAAGGTTGTTGTGAAACATCACTAGGGGCTAACTCTAAAGACTGTGATGGTGGATGGACAGAGACTATAGTTTGCCCACCTACTGCTGTCCATGTCGCTCGGATTTTCTCCAAGACATTAACCTGCTATTCGGGAATTAGGTCCATAACTGTACTAAATTCATAATACCATTCAGGAAAAGGTTTAAGAATTTGATACTTTTCTAAATGATAATAATACTGATTTTTTAACTGTTGAAGCTGTTGTTTAGTATGGTTATTAAAGTATCCTATCCTAAATTTCTAATATTTTTCTTGAATATAATCCTAATTTAATTGTTTTCTAATATCACTTCCTAATGTAAAATCCATTAAATTTCAAAATTCATGTCACTAGCAGTTGGGCTCCCAGGCCTTCTGGTTTCATAAACACCATGAGGAAATTGGTTTTTGGATATATGAATCCCCTGGATTAGGGTTTCAGGAAGTGGATCGCTGGAGGGTTGACTAGGAGGTTGAGAAGGCATTCCTTGGTTCACAGATTCAACTGGTTTAGTCATAGAATGTCTGGAGGATTCTGGTAAATCGACTCTATAGGATTAGATTGATGACTCATGCTAGATAGACTTCGGCTTAGAGGTCTTTGAATTTAAGGTGTACATTACCTCCTTGTGTCTGGATAACATCATCAAGAGTTTTTCTCATAATTGGTCTAACTGGTACAGCATTCTTAATTTGCCATCTTTTTGGAAAAGTAATATTGTCCCTAGGAATCATTTTAGGAACAGCTACCTAACTATTGAAAAGATTAGTATCAATTAGGATAGTTTGTCCTAACTCACTGTGTTTTCTGATATAAGGATTTAAAGTACTTAAAACCTTAAGATGAATTCTGAAAATAGCTGATAACGGTGGTGATCCTGGTAAATATTGGTATCCATTGGTCAAGATTATAAGTTCAAGAACTTTTAACAGGTTAGGGTCTATGAGTGCTATACTCAGATTCAGACAAATATTGAAATATACTGGTCCATGAGATAAACTGGTTTTAATGGCTCCCATTAGAGAGGCTTTCCAATCAAGGCATCTACCATCCCTCAATGTACATGTAAGACTGGTATTTTACCGTAACAAGGTTAAGGGTTTGAAAGCTATCTAGACAAGTCCTATATGGACATATTTATATTTTAAAAAAAATGGTACTAAATCCTGTATTTGTAGTAATTTAATTACTTCATCTTCATTCTGTAAAGGAACTTCATGTTCGAAAGTTTTAATGATCTTTCTACTAGTAAAATCAAAGGTTCCTATTTTATAAATAGTTTCTGGTTTCACTTTTGGGATTGTCCATTTATCAAGGGCTTCCATCACATCCTGATAAGCTACTAGTTATGTTGCTTCTGATGTAGAAGCTACTGTATTGGCTACTGTTGTGATTGTTGCTTCTTCTGCCATTTGTTGTGTGTGACCATATATGTATAATTTAATTTTCATATACATGTATTATATATATGTATAAACATGGCTCTAAATGTTTTTTTTTTTTCTAGCTTTGGATTTTCAATAACATTTATAAAATTATAAGGAGAATACTAAATGTATGTTTAATTTGGAAAAAAAAATCATAAAAACACAATCATTTTATATAGAAATAAAATTTTTATTGGTATAGGATTCCTCTAAATAAAAATATCCCCAAAGGCACTAAAAAGGAGCGTGGAATTGTCGTTTTTTCTCTTATCCTCAAAAGCACAAATAAACGTTTAATCTGGGCCAAGTTCATAATTAAATAAAAACCCTCATTTTAATCCTCTCTCTTTCCCTTTTTTTTTCTCTCTCTCTCTCTCTCTCAATTTCCTCATATAGATGTGAGGTTTGGGTTCGGATTTGAGTATGTATTTTAGGTTCGGATAGGGAAGATAGTAGCAGTAGTAGTAATACTGACAGCTCCAAACATGGCGACAATCACAGCATTGTTAGAGAGATCTCTGCAAAACTATTTTCTATACCAAAACATCAACATCGCCGATGACAAAGACGTAGGTGGTGGTATTGGGTTCCCATCATCATTCCTCAGATTCACCTAAAAATCATCTCTCTAACTCCCACGATGTCATCTTAGACCTCAATTCTCACCTCTCTCTCCCTTACCATTAGGAACAATGTCTCGATCTAAAGGTACACTTCTCTTGCATATATATATATATATATGTTGTTCTTCTCTTTTTCAGCTTCCATTAAATGCAAATTCCATATTAGATCTCTCTCTCTCTCTCTCTCTCTCTCTCTCTCTCTCTCGTTTGCTCTTCTTAAATGCCCTCTCTTTATTGCCCTTGTCCTCATTTAAGTCTTCTTATCTCCTTTTCTCCCCTCACAGCCAAACCCTAAAATGTTTCTCCCTTTAGTATCTATTTTCTCACCTAGAATAAGCGAAGAGAAACAAAAAAACTTTCTGGGTTGAACCATTCAATAGTTTTCTTTTATGAGTTTTCATTTTCCTTACCACAGAAAATAATAACTTTTTATGTGTAGAACCATTTTGACTGGGGCTACATTGTTGAGGGCCTTTTTGAATCACTTAAACTTCTTTTTTTTAAATAAAATAAAATAAAATAAAATTTCCTCACTATGTAATATGTTGATCCATAGATTGATTGTATTGGGTTCTATAAGCGGTTTCTATGTATGTTGTTAGAATACCGGTTTTTATTTCAACACCATTGATGATTACAATTTGTTATTGTTGTTGCAAACTGGGGAGATATATTACATAAACTGGAGGACAGGGGTGAAAGCGAAAGAGGATTCGAGGACAGCAGTAGTGATGGCAGCGAATGTGATGACCCTCACACTACCTTAACCATACTCATATGCATTTTATATGATCTTGCTCTGATTAAGCTTGCATTTCAAATCTTGACTTGTCTTGCATAAGTATTACTTGAATGTTATGTTCTTTGATGCATGCTTGAATTCGCACCTTGCCTAGAGTATAGCCGAGGTCAGCTTAGCATAGTTTACCTTTGAGCCTTTGCGTTTAGAACGGTTTTGGAACCTTAGCCGACCTCCACCTTTGACCTGGGATATTGGCCGGGATGATTATCCTCTGGGCCGAGGTGTGTTTCGCCGAGGCCGAGGTGTGTATTATCCGGGCCGAGATGCTATCCTTGAACCAAGTGATCTTGTCTCGAATGGTGTGACATAGGCCGAGGTGTGGCACATCTAGGCCGAGGTGTGGCACAAACCTTAGTCAGTGTTGACCTTCCTAGCCGAGATCATCATTCCTTGACTTGCCAAGTCATTGTCTTTTGTTCGCCAAGTCTTGTTATTCGCCGATGTCGCATTTCGCCGAGTCCTTTACTGCCTAGCTTGTTGAACACACTTTGTCAGAGACTTGTCTTATCCATCAATCACCTTTTGAGTTACACCAACCCGGTAATGCCACGTGTCCGAACAGAAGGTTAAAACGGCCGATAGACTTAAAACCAAATCATTTTGGTCTCAAATCCTTGTTTTAGAGAGAGAAGCTCTAGGAAGAGTTCTAGAGAGGGAAGTGGAGTTTCAAGCTTAACCCTTGAAGATCAAACCGTTGGATTTAAGCTTTGAGGTTAGATTCTTGCCCTACTCCGATTGTTCTTTCCAATAACCTAGCTGCATTGCTTGATCGAATCTGTCTTGCATGTCATGCATTGATTTAAAGTTGGTTTTAGAAAGAGAAAAATGGTGTTCATGTGTTCTTAAAGGAAAACCTCGTTTTGATCCGTAAGTTTGGAACAAGAATCATGTTTTTGTGTTTGTTCTTGCATTGTCTTCTTGAATGGGTACCCAGGTCCATGTTTTTAAACTCATAGCATGAAATCTGAAGTCTTATAATCATAAGTTGTGATCCTTGCATTCATCTCCTTCATGGTCTTCATATTCATGTCCTTCATGTTCTTGAGCAGAGGGGAAACCCAGATTTTCCCCGGCTTCATCTCCTTGTAAGTGGCCCTCGGGACCACACCTCCGAGAGTGTGGGACCTCGCCAAGACTTGATTGGTGCCCAAAGATGTTTCTCCGAGGTGGGAAACAATGTTTGTTTTGACTTGACTTAGTTTAGAAGAATGCCGAGATCATTTGTATGCATGAGAAGCTTGTTTAAAAGTGCATTCAATGGACTTGCCGTGTGTTTGTAGGACTTGGATTCACCTCGACGCCGACGTCCGAAGAACTATGTGAGTGGTATTTTAATAAAGATATGTTATAAAGCTTTGATGAAACCTTGTTTTGCCTTGTTTGGAAAGTATTTGTAAGCATGAATGATTATCCCTATTTGCAGTAAGTATTATATCTTGTTTTGATGACATCCTCGGGTAGTCCGTACGTGCCAGGGGACTTTAAGCATTTGTGGCACCAGTCCGTACGTGCCAGGGGACTTTAAGCATTTGTGGCACAAGTCCTTAGTGTTCGGGGACTATAATGCAACGACACCATTGATTTGAGATCTCTCTTGTTTTGTCTTGTCTTGCCTTGCCACTGACGGTTTTACCGCATGGGCCAGTTGTCCGAGATGTCATCTCTTGTATTATATTGATGTTAGTAAACATCCCTTGAAGCTTTGAAAGATTTGATAGATGCACCTGATTTGTTCCATGTACTATTTTGTTAAAAGACCTCGGATGTCATTCATGAAAACCCTTTATTATTTATGCCATTCACTGAGTATCCAAGCTCACCCTCTCTATATATATGTAGGTGATGAGCGGTCGGTGTGACGCCTAATTGTGCTTAGCCGACGTGTTTTGTCAGAAAGCATTTTGCCGATGTGTTTTGGATCCATGTTTTGCAAAGATCTTGAAGATCATGCTTCTTGGTTATTTCATTGTATTTTGTATTTGATGGCTGAGAAGCCTTTTGATCAAGATGTAATTTTTGTACTTCATTATTTTGTATTAAAGCTACTATAAGATGTTTGTCATTTCATTTAACTCAAGCTAATCGCTCTTATGGACTACCTTATTTTGTTTATTGCTTCCGCATTAGTAAGCCCCATATGTTTACTCTGATTTGTGTGTGTTTTCTTGCAAGTGGCCTTGGGTAATCTCGAATTACTGGCCATCATGGCACCATTCTACTAGGGGCGGAATGGGGTCGTGACAGCGAAGTTCCGAGGTAACTTTTATTCAGAAGAAGAAGAAGATAGCTCTTACGAGAGTGAAGGGTCATCATTTGAGTCTTCGCCATCATCTTCTTCAAGAGATCAACAATACCATCATCATCATCATCATTGGAGAAAGGATGGTGAGAAAAACGACCATGTACTAGTGGTTGCCGGTTGCAAGAGTTATACCAACTAAATGCTCGAAAGGGAATAGGCTAAGCACGTCTGTCAATGATTTATAAGGTGAAAATGTCCTATAAGCAATCCCTACTAATGGACCTACCTATACACGACTTGGGTGGCGTCCCACTTTTCCTAACTCCATTCTACCCTTTTTTGGCACAAATCCTGGAATACAAATACACATAATACAAGTATATAATAAACAAATTACAACATATATGGTCTCATAATTTACTGTTGAGGTGGAGGCCTAACAGCGGCCGCCCACACACAGATTTGTTCCGGTATTTGCTGTTGGATTCTGTTTATTTGTTGTTCACAAAATTCTACCTCTTATGTAGCCCACGGCTGAAGATACAAATCTTGAAAAAAATTTAGATAATTATTACGACTTGCAATATAAAATTCTAAAACATTTAATAAATGTACAAGAATATCAACAGAGGGCATGCATTTGTAAAGAAAGAAATACTTACAATCACAATCTTCAATAATTCTTCAATACTTAATTTATATATTGGAGAAATGCTTACAAGATGAGAGAGGGAGAGCTTATAATACTGCCTCAACAAGGGTGAGGTCCTTCCCTTTTATTATACAAAAAAGAAAATGATAAGATAAGGTTGAGGACATGTGGCATGTCCTGAATGGTTGGAGTCGATCATCCTTCTCCTCAAGCTGAGTTGTTATGATTCAACATCCTTATCTTTAATCTGTTGGTAGCTGACTGGTTGGTAGACAAAATGTCTGCTTTTCTAAAAGTTGATGTACTGGTTTTTGTCTAGTTATCCCAACAGTTTTGCTGGAGTGGAACAAAGCCTATCAAGCTTTGCCTTTTTCTTTTTTATCTTTTTCTTTGTTGATTTTGTCGGCAATCATGCTGGTGAGTGAATCCCAAAAATCTCCAAAGTTGGGTTCGTCATCTTCTGGTGCCTGTGATTCTCTAGCTAGAACTGCAAACTCATTTTCATCCTGGTCAGGATCTTTGTGATCTTGGCTGCTGGTAACAGATTTCATAGAGGTATCATCACTGGAAAGTGTTTGAAGAAATTGTTCCCTCATAAAATCTATACTTCTGACTATTAATTCTGTTTCTGATAGATTTGGATATTTTTGACTTAATTCTATTTGGATTTGTAAAAAGCGATTTTGAGTAACTGGTTGATTGGGAATGGTTTTCGAAACAACATCCCAACAGGCTTCAGAATGTGCCTTGATTTTCTTGACAGTTTCTGGTAAAGTAGGGTTCATACCCTTATCCTACCATCCCACAAAGAAAACCCTTTTGAGACGTGTGATCTTATTCTGATAATCACACTGAAAGTCCTATTTCCAAATCCATGGAATACCAAAACGGATTGTAAAATGGACTAAGGATTTTGTGATAAAGATATCCTTATTTACTAGTAGATGGGAATATGCAACATGCCATTCATTATAGGCTTCCCTGATTGGTACTAGTAAAACTTCGAACTATAACCCAAATTTATCTCACCAAATGAGGAACCAAAAAAGGATATCATTTTTAAGGACATCAGGGCAGATGTGGATAAACCAAGAATGGTTATTAATGGGATTCCGGTAGTAAAACGTTTGGGTAAACGCATCGATATAATCCCAATAACTGTATCGGGTTTCTCGGTTACGGATGTTAAGTTGGCGAGTTGTACGCAGATGGATACCCCATGTGGTAATGGGCATAATGTTGCGGATAATGATTTTGCTATACTGAATAGGGCTAGTCATTTTAGAAGGATTATAAAGTGTGCTTGATCTCAGCAGCAATAGTTTCAATAAGTATTTGTTCATAGACATAACGATACTGGTCAAAATGAGGAGGAAATTGTTGCATGATAAGATACCAACGATTAATTTCCCATGGATCGGACATCTATTGTTCATCTGCTGGTTCAATATAGAGGACTGTTTCCTCAGTAATACTATTTGTGGTATACTGTTCTTCAGGCTTAAGGAGAATATCCTTAACCATTTGACTAGATTCATTGTTAGAGGCTTGGTGCCTTGGAAATTCTGTTTGGTAGGGATTGGATCCCCGACCACGACCTCTACGGCCCTGGCCTCTGCTGGTCATGAGTTTGTAGAGCCTTGTAAGTATTCACGGGTAAGGAATTCTGTTCACCTTTAATATATTCAATATCAAAGTCAAATATTGATAAAATACTTTGCCAAGTGGCAAATATCTTGTTAGATGCAAGATTTTAGAAATCTTCTTCATAGAGAATATCTTGTGATGTAGGTCTATGATAATAATACCTATTGGCGCCTTGTATGGTTGTTCTGCCGGTTTGTTTTGGGAAAGCAGTTCTGTTAACAGATTGCATATTTTTAAAGTTATTCTAGACTTCATAAATTAATGAAGGTGTAACACCTTTATCCTCATCCGGATGTATTTCTGGAGTGTTTTGAGTAGATAACATATTTATAGAACTACTGCCTAGTGTTGATTTTCCTAAATTTAATTCATTCATTTTTTTCAAAAGGGTATCCATAAATTCGTTATCCTTTTGAACAGAACGTAACTTAAAATTAGTTACTTCTAATGATGGTTTAATATTTACCGATTGAAGAGTGGAGGCTGATAACTGGACCAATTGACGATCTTTAAAAGTATTAATGGTTTCCTCGATTCTAGTGTGGTGGGGGATGGACAGAGACTATAGATTGACCACTTATTGTTGTCCATGTCCTTTGGATTTTCTCCAAGACATTAACCTGTTGTTCGGGAATTAGGACCATAACTGTACTAAATTCGTAATACCATTCAGGAAAAGGTCTGAGAATTTGATACTTTTCTAAATGATAATAATACTGATTTTTAACTATGTTTAGTATGGTTATTAAAATACCATATCCTAAATTCCTGGCATTTTTCTTGCATAAAATCCTGATTTAATTGTTTTCTAATATCACTTCCTGATATAAAATCCATTAAATTTCAAAATTCATATCATTAACGGTTGGGCTCTCAAGCCTTCTGGTTTCATAAACACCGTGAGGAAATTGGTTTTCGGATATGTGAATCCCCTGGATTAGGGTTTCAGGAAGTGGATCATTAGAGGGTTGACTAGGAGGTCGAGAAGGCATTCCTTGGTTAACAGATTCAATTGGTTCAAACATAGAATGTCTGGAGGATTCTGGTAAATCAACTCTACAGGGTAAATTAGAGTGGTGACTCATGCTAGATAGACTTCGGCTTAGAGGTCAATGGAATTTAAAGTATACATTACCTCCTTGTGTCTGGATAACATCATCAAGAGTTTGTCTCATAATTGGTCTAACTAGTACAGCATTCTTAATTTGTCATCTTTCTGGAAAAGTAATAATGTTCCAAGGAATCATTTTAGGAGCAGCTAGTTGACTACTGAAAAGATTAGTATCAATTAGGACAGTTTTTCCTAACTCACTGTGTTTCCTAATATAAGGATTTAAAGTACTTAAAACCTTAAGATGAATTTTCAAAATAGCTGATAATGGTGGTGATCTTGGGAAATATTGGTATCCATTGGTCAAGATTCTAAGTTCAAGAACTTTAGACAGGTTAGGGTCTATGAGTGCTATACTCAGATTCAGATAAATATTGAAATATATTGGTCCATGAGATAAATTGGTTTCAATGGCTCCCATTACAGAGGCTTTCCAATCATGGCATCTACCATCCCTCAGTGTACATGTAAGACTGGTATTTTGCCCTAACAGGGTTGAGGGTTTGAAAGCTATCTAGACAAGTCCTACATGGACATATTTATATTTTTTTTAAAATGGTACTAAATCCTATATTTGTAGTAATTGAATTACTACATCTTCATTCTGTAAAGGAACTTCACGTTCGAAAGTTTTAATGATCTTTCTACTAGTAAAATCAAAGGTTCCTATTTTATAAATAGTTTCTAGTTTCACTTTTGGGATTGTCCATTTATCAAGGGCTTCCCTCACATCCTGACAAGCTACTAGTTCTGCTACTTCTAATGTAGAAGTTACTGTATTGGCTACTGTTGTGATGGTTGCTTCTTCTGCCATTTGTTGTGTGTGACCATATATGTATAATTTAATTTTCATATACATGTATTATGTATATGTATAAACATGGCTCTTGCTCTCCTATAAAGCTAGAAAATCTATAGATTATGGCTCCATGTGTAAGATGTTGCTAGCACACTGTGAAGCTAGAAGGTTAAAGAATAGTGAAAAATCTCAAATGAAGCTTGAGGAGTGGACGTAGGCTTAGTTGAAGCCAAACTACTATAAATTTTGTTTGCCTTCTCTTCCTTCATCTCTTTAATTCCCTATTTACTATGATATTTATATGATATAACTATGATAATAATTTGCTATAGCTGCTGTATTAGTTGTTATATTTATTGGGTAATTGTTATTATTAATTTGTAAAAACCCAATTTACCCCACTCTTGGGTTTCCTTTTGGGTAACAATTATCTTTTTATCCTTTGATTGCAAAATATCTCCTTATCTAAAATGTTACTTTTGATTTTCTTATTGCCGTTCTATAGACTTCAACTATCTTCTTTGATTATTATATTTGCATGCACAAGATAGGACTAGTATTTCATTACTTGTTCAATTTGCAACTTTATGTAACTTTTCCTACATGTGATGATTCAATCAGATACAAGAACGGTAGGATCCTCTAGAGAATTCAATTCCATTTTTATTGCTTTTAATATTAAAATAAACCAACATTCCCCAACCTATTTTAAGATTACAATATCAAAGTATGAGTTTTTCAGGCAAAGAAAGATATTATGCATCATGGTAGGTGTGCTCTGCATTGAACCTCTACTAGTGAAATGACGACATCTACTCTAGAGTCAATAGTGTGCTCAGCATTGAACTGTGACTACGTAGGGGAAATAAATAATCATTGCTCACACATAATATTCTAGGCATTGTATGACAACCAAGTGTGCTTAGCATTCATGCATTCGTTTATGTTAGGAAATTTATTCATTTCATTTGCATTATGCATACGATATGTTTGCTATGAAGAAATGTAGAAATTGTTGAATATAAGTAGAGAACCTAGCTAGCTTTGGAGGACCTGAATGTGAAACCTTAAGATAGAAAGCTTAATATGAATTGAAAAGTTAGGGAAGGTATTTGAATTAGAAAATTGAATGTCTAGATGACGTAGAAAACCTTAAGTAAGGAGTTTATGCTTTTAGTCTAATGAATAGAGCCTATTGATTACTTAATCAAAAATTAAGTAGGATTAGCAAAGGTTAGACAAGATTAGTGAAAACCTAAGTAGGGTTAATTAGACTAATTGATATTAGGATTTAAACATAGTTAATTAGAGCCAAGCTTAATTAACTAAGTTAATGGAGCAATTAGTAAGTTAATCTAATCTATTCCTACATATACTAGAAAGTTAGAGAAAGATGGAGGAATTTGGAGGAGCTAAGAGATCTTGGAGCCAAAGAGAGAAATCAAGGAGAAAAGAAGAGAAAAAGGGAGAAATCCCAAGAAATTCAAGAATTCAAACCTAGAAATCAAGAGAAAATCATCACTAGGTAAGAAATCCAACCCTTTTCTATATTTTGTTATCATAACCTAGCTAGAAATTCATTTAAACTAAGTTTTGGGAAAATTAAAATGAAGGGAATATGGAAAAGATCGAACTTAGGAAAGGATTTGAAGATTTGCTTGAAAAACCATGTTTTGAATTGGTTTTACCTTAGATTTGAGACATACAAGTGTTTTTCTATAAACCTACACCATTTATTTATACCTAAGAACCTTAAAACCTTGTTTTGGAAAATTGAAAGTGAAAAAATGAGGAAAAGTTTGAAAGAGATTCAAAGTTGGAATTAAATCTTAACTTTTGTTTGATTTAATCTCAAATTCATGTATATAAATGTGTTTTTATTGGTTTGACATCATGTTTTCACAAATTAGGATGTTATATATCATGTTTTGGGATTTGGAAGTGCAAAAAATGAGTTAGGGAACCCAAGAATAGCCAAGAACAACAAGAACCCGAGGCTACCCAGAAGCCCCGCACGTGAGGCATGAAGAACTTCGCTTGTGGCTAGACCTTTGCAAGTGCAGAAGTGATCCCCGCACGTGCAGAAAACCTTTACCCATAACACATTTCACTGCTAAAATTATTGCACGTGAGGCCAAGGTCCCACACGTGCAAAAAACAGGGATTATGCCCATTTTGTTTTCTTTTCAATTCTTTCGACTTTTGGATACCCTTGTGTGTGTTTTGAGCCTAAACAAAAATTAAACATAATTAGAAACCGACCTAACACATGTTTAATTAGAAAAGAAAGGTTAAGTTAAGATAGTTCAATTATTATATCTTTGCTTTATCGATGCTTGTATTCTCATTGTGTACACCGAGACCATTTAGGAGTAACACTGAGCACGAGCCATCTGTGACTAATATTACTGTAAAGTTATGTTGAAAACTAGTTTCAAGAATGTTGATGACATGTTATACTTTCATGAAATCCTTATTTTGTTTTCAAATGAATGAATGTTCCATATTTTGTTAAATCTAGAAATGGCATCCTTGGATAGTCCCAAGCCATTAGGGGACGGTATTATGGTCCATGGCCTTTATGAGATCTCATCAACCACTTGAAGGTATGGCATTGTCTAACCGGTACTTGGGCCGGTTATTCTACTAAGAGGTTTTATTGGATGTACCATGTATCATATTATAAATGTGAACTAATTTTATGAAATAAATGAATGATTTTAAATGCAGTATGAAGTTACATTTTATAAATAAGTTTGGGATTCATTCATTTACCACTTTACTTTGATATTATTCATTGGGCATATGTAGGCGACCAATATGAGGAGCAACAATAAGGATTTAGTTTTGAGAAGTTGTTTGAAGAACTCTTTTCTTTTATTTTCTCTTTCGATACTTTTGTTAATTTGGAAGGCAAGTCTTGGCTGGTTTTGTTGTAATTAACAAACTTTTGTACCTTGTGGATGTAAATATTAGCTCTTTTCTTTTTGTCCATGTACATGATGTAAATTATTCAAGAGTTAAACAATGAAGATTGTATGTTTCATTTCATATTTACTTATGCATTGCTCTATGAACTTAATGGATTAAAAAGAATGGAAAATTTCTGCTATTGAGCCCCATTATCTTAGTCCTTTTTGTGATTTTGTCATGACAAGCCTTTGGTAATCAAAAATTATTTGTTGGTCACCTCCCTATCTTGTAAGGGCAGGATTAGGTCGTGACACGTTGACATGAGCTTTAATGGCTAGCACGTTACGACCTTGTGAGATCCCAATTTTCATAAGTGTATTTGAGAATAAGCCTAATTCTCATAGGTACCGGCCCCACTTCCACACTCATATAGGTGAAATCTGTCAAGGGTTCTCCTGTAACTATGACACCCCATTCAGAAGAGCTATAGAATTTCATTAAGAGTTTTTACAGAAAAACTCAATCTCCAAAAAATGTTACAGGATAAATGCACTTACATCATAAGGATGGATAAAGATAAATTTAGTGCATTTCTTATGACCACCATATGCTCATTCTTCTCATTGAACCTAGTTACAGGATCTCTGGTTCCTGGGTGGAGTATCCTCATACGTGGCTCTTGTTATATTCAATAGGTTACAATCCCATCCCTCTCAATGTATTTTAGATACTATCTCTTGCTAAGGCCTTAGTTAATCGATTTGCACGATTGTCACAAGATTTAACATAATCCACATTTATGATGCCATCATTCAAATAAGATCTCACAATACTATGTATTCTTCTCATAGGTCTGGATTTACTGTTATAATAACGATTATGTGCTTTACCAATTACAGCTGTGCTATCACAATTAATCAATATAGGTGAAATCGATTTTTCCCAAAAAGGGTTCTCATTTAATAAATCTCTCAACCAATTTGCTTCCTCACTTGTTGTAGTTAAAGCTACAAGCTCAGCTTCCATTGTTGCGTTAGAAATAATAGTTTGTTTTTTCAATTCTAACTTATAGAACCACCTCCCAAAGTAAATAGATAACTAGCAGTAGAGAGTGAATCATCTGACAAAGTATTCCAATCGGCATCACTGTAACCTTCTAGTACTGTAGGATACTTTTTATAAAGCAAGCCATAATTTTTGGTACCAGGTAAATATTTCAAAATTATAGCGATTCCGATTTTGCCCCAGCCTTCATTGTGTTCCAGACTCGGGTTCCGTGATTGAATATCGTATCCATGTCGTGTTTTTCCCCTTTGACCCTTGGTGTTTGAGTTTTAGAACTTGTTGTACGAGTTTGGAACAGGTTGGTTATTAGTTGGGTTAGATTGTTGTTGCCCAGATTTTGGCCTCTTCGCTCAAGCGAGGCTTCTTGCGCTTGAGCGAGCTTTTGTAATTTGCTTCTTCGCTCGAGCGAGGTTTTTTGCACTCGAGCGAGAATTAGGAGTCCTCAGGTTTCTTTTCTAGACGCAGGATTTCTGGGAAGATAAAGTTCTTGCGTTCGAGCGAGACTTCTTGCACTCGAGTGAGCCTTGTGTTATTTGTTCCTTCACTCGAGCGAGGCTTCTTGCACTCAAGCGAGGGTGTGCGTCTGTGTAAGACTTGAAGGTTTGTATTCCATGCTCGAGCGAGGTTTCTTACGCATGAGCGAGCGTATGCATCTGAAAAACTTCTGAAGCTTTGTATTCTACACTCGAGCGAGGCTTCTTGTGCTCGAGTGAGGTTACTTGTTGTGTCTGGTCGCTCGAGCAACAACTCCTTTGCTCGAGCGAAGACCACGTATATCAATTCACAACAGAGATATTTTACTTTACTTTTTGATTTCTTTTCATCCCAAAACCCTAATCCGGCTCCCTTTCTCTCTAAGAATCCAACTTCTCTCTACAAATCCTTTAGAATCTAAGAGTTTCTACTCTACTTCCTTTGAGAAAAAGGTGTAGCATCTTGTGGGCTTCCAATCCATCCAAGTAAAGCTTGACTTTGAGCATTTTTGAGATTCTCCTTCTTCCTCTTTGAGCTCTACATTTGAGGTAAGGGATATCCTACTCTTTAATATGAGTTTTAACCTAGGTGTTTGTCATTTTGTATAAATGGTAGAATTTGGGAAGATTTTGGTGAAGCTAGGGTTTAGGTTTAAATTTTGAAAGAGGGGTTTCCTACATTTGGCATCATATATGTAGATGAGGGCTTGATTATGGTGTTATACGAAAATAAATGGTGAGATTTGGTCTTAGGATTGATATTAGGAATAGGGTAAGGTTTTGCCCTAATTTGTGTTAAATGACTATTTTAAATAAATAATGAAATTGACATGGGAAATATGAAATTGGAAGGGTGTATGGTTGAATGGAGAAGTTGGATTTGGTAAATCACTCACTTATGGAAATTTAATAAATTATTTGTTTAATAGATTGTATATCTGTTTAGAAATATCTGTTTTGGGCTATCGGTGAAGGATAGCTATGATTGTTATAGAAACTGCATGATGATTAGGTGAATTGAAACTAATCATTTAAATTATGTCATTGAATATGACAATTTGATTAAACAATTGAATATGTGATTTGGTTAGTCATTATATATGACACTCTTTTAAATACATTGTATATGTATCGTTGTTTGGGAGAAGATAGGGGATGTACTCCATTGTTTGGGAGAAGATAGGGGATGGACTCCATTGAAAATTAAGTTGGCCGAAGTGTTCACGGTGAAAGTCCCGAAATCATATATATATATATATATGGGTGCCGGTTCCCTTGGATATGATTTCATAAAATGGCAAGAAAATGGAAGTGTTTGAATAATGGTTGTTATTGAAATGTTAATAAATGAGTTGTAGTCTCATTTTGAATTGTTTAGATTACAATGAACTATATCAATGGATTGATTTGGATAAATGAATAGAAATGGACTAAAATATGGATGTCGATATTGATTGGTCATGGAAAGGGTGTAAGTAGGTTTGCAAGTATTAAACATTTATCTGATGCTGATATCTTAGTTAATTCTCGTATATTGTTTTAGCATATCTCTACTGGGCTTTGGCTCACCCTACTTGGGAAACCATTTTCAGGTACAGGTGACATACCACCTCCAAGGGCATAGTTTTGAGAGGTCGGGGCTGATGGCTCTATTTTTGTTAACTATATGTTTATATGTTTTCTTCTTAAGCCGAGGACTTTAATTGTAAAGAGCTTACAACTCTCACTTTTGTTGTAACCAAGATATCTCTTAGAAAGATATAAGCCCGTAGGGCATTTATTTTGTTGTTATTAATTAGTGTTACATGTTGTGGTTTCAGAATGAATATTTATGAAAGTGTAATGCATGTAATCTCTTTGGTAATATAAACTCTGATGAATGAAAGTAATACATTTCATATTACGCTTGTGAATCTCTTGAGTTGATCTATACTATATTTTGAGGGCGTTACAAAAATCCGCTCAATGGCTAGCCAGTGATCATTGCTAGGCTTACTAGTAAACCTGCTAAGTACTCCAACTACATAAGTAATGTCAAGCCTTGTACAGTCAGTCGCATAATGCAAGCTACCAATTATACTAGCATATCCCTTTTGATTAATCATATCACTTTCATTTTTATTTTTTTTTTAATTTTTTTTTGTAGGAAATAAACATACTTTAGGATTAAAAGGAGTAAGAACATGCTTGTAATTATAAAAATTATATTTTTTCAAAGTTTTTTCAATATAATGCTACTAATCAAGAAATATACCATCACATGCTTTGATCATCTTTACTCCCAAAATATAATTAGCCTCACCAAGATCTTTCATATCAAAATGGCTACTAAGCATATTTTTTGTTTCATTTATAATATGCAGATTAGAGCCAAATAAGAAAATCATCTACATAGAGGCTAATAACAACATGTGAAATTTCTATTGACTTGTAGTAGATGCATATAACACACTCATTTGTTTTATAGCCATTCTCAACCATGCAGGAATCAAATTTATCATGCCACTATTTAGGCGCTTACTTTAAGCCATATAGAGATTTAATTTTCTTACACACTTTGCTTTCTTGACTGGACTCAACAAAGCCCTCAGGTTGATCCATATAAATTTCCTCATATAGGTTTCCATTTAAAAAGGTTATTTTCACATCCTTTGATGAATTTTTAAATCATTAATTACAACCACTACAATTAATAATCAAATCGATGTAACTCTAGTAACCAGAGAAAAAGTATCAAAAAAGTCAAGATCAGTTTGTTGTTTAAAACCTTTTGCAACAAGTCTTGCTTTATACTTATCAATAGTTCCATGCGGTTTTAGTTTTTTCCTAAGGACCTATTTTTTTTTACAACCCAGTGGTAAATCTACTAATATCCAAGTTTTATTGGATATTAGTGATTCCATTTCATCATTTATAGCCTCATTCAAAAAACAGAGTCCGAAGATGCCAAAGCTTTCTTGTAAAGGTAGTGGAGTTTCCTCTACGTTAAAAATATTATAGTCAGGGTCAAAATCTTTTTCTATTCTAACTCTTTTACTCCTTCTAAGTTCAAAATCAATATTTTCTTCATTTTGTAAAAGAGGAGTAGAAGAACTAGTTCTAGATAAAATATTTTCTCAAAATTCTTGACCCCCGCCAGTTTTAGATTTAGTAGGAAATTTTTATTCATGAAAAATTTCATTACCTTATTCAAAAATTATTTTATTTCAAAATCATAAAATCTATAGGTTGTATTATTTGTTGCATATCTAAGAAAAGCACAAGTAGTAGTTTTCACATCTAATTTAGGTGTTTTAGGGTTCACAAGTTTGACATAAGCTAGACAACCCCAAACTCTTAAATATCTCAAATTTGGCTTATGCCCTTTCCATTATTCAAAAGGTATATCCTTCTTCTTTTTATGTGGCACTCTATTCAACGCATAGTATGCAGTCAAATTGCTTCTCCCCACGAATGTGAGGGAGCACCTACTTCAATTAGCATAGCATTAGTTAAATCAATCGGTCTTCTATTTTTTTCTTTCGGCTACACCATTAGAAGCAGGTGGGTATAGTGGAGTAGTTTCATGAATAATTCCCAATGACTAAGCAAACAAGTTGAATCCAAAGGATTCATACTCCTGGCCTCAATCATTTTTAAATCTTTTGATTTTCTTACTGAATTGATTTTCAACCTCTTGAATGAATTCTTTAAATTTTTCAAAGGCATCACTTTTATTTTTCATCAAGTACACATAAGTATATTTTGAAAAATCATCAATAAAAGTGATAAAATATCTATTTCCTCCACATGTTAAAATTCCTTCAAATTCACAAAAATTAATTCTAACAATTCAGTATTTCTTTCAACTCTTTTATGAGACCTTTTTGTTATTTTTGTTTTACTGCAAATTTCACATTTTTCAAAATTGTTTGTCAGTCTAGGAAGTAATCCTAAACTACTCATGATTCTTACTGTGGGGATGTATTTTTAAGGTTGCGCCATGTGGCCGAGGTGTTGGGCAAGGTGCCACATGGGCGAGCCACGATGTCGAGATTGTTGTGATATTGTCGAGATATAGTGTGGTAATGTCGGAATCCGAGATATTCAGATAAAGGACAAGAGTCCTAGATGATGTAGGACTACCTATTTGGGTAAGGTTGGACTCTAAAGAAAGTTGATCCTAATCTAAATAGGAGAAGTCTTGGATAAGTGATATCCTTATAAAGGATAAAGTCCTATGAAGTAAACCTTCTAGGAGGCGAAGGCACTGCTGACTATAAAAGTAAGGCATCCCCATGGGTCTAAGATACGCTTTAATTGAGAGTTGTGTTACTTATTTGATACCTTTGAGAGATAAGTTGACTGACTTGATTGTCGGAATGCCCCCAAGTGAACGAGCCACCACAGTATTTCTCACTCTCTTGTGTGCAGGTGTTCGGCTTAATTTATTCTGTCGCGTGCTCTCCACCTAAGTTCCTTAAATCTTGGCAGGAGATCTGTTTGGTTATGAAGTCAAAGATCAACACCCACAATTTGGCGCCTTCTGTTTGGTTGTATCCTTAATATGAACCTAAGTTGTACTTACATTCACATTAGGAGGCAGAGAGTAGAGATGAGTTAATGAAGACTGAGTCAGTGATTTGAAAGTGATACTTAGTGAAATTTTCAAACAAATTTGATGAGATGAAGATATCTGAGATAACACTTATACCCGAGATGACATGATTCGAGATGACGGTTTTATTCGAGATGTTGACCTTCTCCTTATATTGATCTCGGACAGAGTATTAGCCTTCTTGATAGGCCTTGGCGTTTGTTTCCTTGATCTCTTGCTCCTTACTGGTTAGTGCATCTACTAGTTTCCTCTTAGCTTTGACAGCTTTCTTTTCGCCGGCCTTAGCAATGGCCTCAACTTTCCATGCCTTGGCTTTGGCAGCAGTAACTTGGTCCATTTGCCTCATGTGCTTCTCTTTCGAGATATTGAGTTGCTAGATGTATCCATTAGACTTCACGGTTTGCTTGGTCAGGACCTTTTTCATTTTTTCAGCCTTGTATGAACAGGCATGAGCATGTTGGATTGACTATAAGGAGATGGAGTTAATTGCATAGTTATGACATCTGGGATGTCAGCAAGAAGGTCTTTTACAACAAGTGGTCGGCGAGACATGTCGTCATTAGTTACGACAATGGTTACTTGTTAGTATGCAACAGATAGGGCGATTGGAGGATTGTCAAGGTCGTAGGCTGGGAGCTTAGGACCTCAATGTTTCTTGCTCCTAGTTCTAGCACTAGGATTGTCGTTATTTCAGTGTTTCCACCTCCATTGATATGGTGGGTTAATGTTTGGAGCAATTGATGAAGTGCTTGGCTGCTAGTCTGGTTCAACTGGTAGATTTTGAACCTTAGGCACGAATGGAGTATTCACAGCAATGAAAGCTTCAAGAACAACAATGATGGTTTGCAGAGGAAAAAAGAGAGTCTGGGGATACAAAAAGAGACGAAATGGGAAAGTGAAAACGTTTTGTTTGGAAAAGGGCAGCAAAAAGTTATGATTTTGAATCCTTGGGTGACGTGTCCGTGCTGACGTCAAGCGGCGTAAGGCAGAACTGATGCGACACAATGGGGACATGATTGGTATGCTCTAATCTGGCAATGCCACGTGGAGGTAATATGGTTGAGACAGTTATGGCATGATAGCTCACACACGTCTGGGGTTCTTGGAATTCTCAAACTGGCGAGTTACAATCTCAGCTAGTAGTGCGATCTCGGTTAAGATGTTGATCTTGGATGAAAGAACATGTTAGTTCTTGATTCTTGATGAGTGGACTCTTGAGTCCTTGTTTCTTGACACCGACGAGTCATGACCTCGGTCGAAGGAATATCTCTGGCATGTTGTTTAGCCAACATGTTGAAAGATCAGACGAGATAGGTTCCATCACCTCAGGTTGCCGAGATAATAGAACCTAGGGGGCAGTTGTAGGGATATATTTTTAGGGTTGCACTACATGGCCGATGTGCCATGTGGGCGAGCCATGATCTCGAGATTGTTGTGATATTGCCAAGATATGGTGCGGTAATGTTGAAATCCGAGATATTCATATAGAGGACAAGAGTCCTAGATGATGTAGAACTACCTGTTTAGGTAAGGATGGGCTCTAAAGAGACTTGATCCTAATCAAAATAGGAGGAGTCTTGGATAAGTGATATCCTTGTAAAGGATAGAGTCCTATGAAGTGAGACTTCTATGAGACGAGGGCATTGCTAACTATAAAAGTAAGGCACCGTCATGGGTATAAGGTACGTTTTAATTGAGAGTTATGTTACTTTTTTGATATTTTTGAGAGATAAGTTGATTGACTTTATCATCGGAGTGCCCCCGGGTAGTGTAGACGCGCCCGTGGGCCTCATGCTACAGTTCGGACTCCCTTTTGTTTGTTGCGGTTCTTAATCTGAACCAAAGAGTCCAACTCTGGCAAATCGTTTTGAGAAAAAATAGATTTTTGAAAAAGAGTGCCAAACATGGACTGCTTTGCCAGATACAGAGTCTCCACCTAAATATTTTCTTAATAGAGAAATTTAGGAAACCCTGACTCGGTGCCAAAGGCCACGTGTCCGTCATCACCAAAGTTGTCTTGGCTCGGGAGCTAGGGTACGATCGGGGAAGGTCAGCTATGAGCACTTTCGCCTCCAAGACCGCCTCTACTAACCATGATATCCGATTTTGAAAACATTATGTGTTCTTGTTCCGGTTATTAGCCTAGATTTACTATGTTATGCGCACAGCAAACAAGTATAGACTAGATTGCCTAATTTGGAAACAAGCATTACATATCCGTTTGTTTTGAAAATGCTTTGGAATTTGCTACTCGCAAGTAGGCTAAAACACGGATTTCAACGAGTTTTTCCAACTCAAACAATCCAACCTTCACCCACAGGCAATCAGGCAGTTTATCTCATATAAGCATTTAGCCACATGGTAATCATGCTGTCATGTTAACATTCACACACATGCGAGATGCTAAAGCATAAATACTTACATTGTACTCCATGCCAAAACAATAAACTAGTTAGCAAATATGCATGTCCTAGTTCATGTTAAGTGGCTAATGCAACACATGCAAGGATGCAGTTAGAGTAGGCTCGGCTAACCCTAAAATGGCATGTGAAATGCTACAATTATCACGTATTCAATTTGGAATTGAAGTACTAATGCGGTTTGTATGATGTACCGAGCCCGGTGCATGCTAGACAAATGCATGGATGCACGCATGCTATCATACTGTTATGCTAATTTAAATATGCCCTAATCTACCATCATAAGCAGGTAAGTAAAAGGGAAGAAAGAAGTGGAGGTTGGAAGACATGCACACACACGCACACACACTTATTACAAATGTGCCCTCACATGGAGGAACCAAAAGAATAATACAAATTAATTAACTACGCAAGCTAATTAAATATTACAAATTGCCTAATTAGTTAACAACTAACTAAACTAGGAAAAAAAAAATAGTAAACCGCCTCGGGAGGAGAGCCTGATGCAACGCATGCTCGGGTCCTGCTCGGAATTGCACTGCCATGCATAGACTGCCTCTGTTTTCCCTGCTCTACCCCTCCAAAGACTGCCAAAGTCTCAGAGATGCTTCTTCAGATACTGGGGATCACCATCGGCTGAGTAGAATGGCCACCGGCTGCAGCATGTGATCATCGGCTGGAAATGAGGCTATCGGCCACCAATACATTGCCGGTCGGCAAAAAGTTCCTGCAGAACCTGCAACTCACAGCAGCAGAGGGCAAGACATAGCATGGCAATACAATTCAAGCAATGTATGCACCAACCAAGCCTCTTATCATGTGTACATCTCAAAGGGGCATGGTCCTTGGTTCTTGGACCACCAATCGCGCATTTGAATGCATGATGGCCCAAGAGGCCAAGTGTGCATCTTTCATTTCAAATGAAATGCAATGCAAACAAACAAACCAAAGCCCAATCCCTATCACTAATCAAGGGACAAAGCATGCATGCAAGATGCAATGCAACCTAGGCATGCAAGCTAACGATGCAACATGGCATGGCAAGGTACTTATGCAAGCATACAAGCAAGCGTGAGGCAATGCAAACTAATGAAAAGATGGACTTAAACATAATTTAGGCAGCTCTAAATAGGCCCAAAACAGTGGCCAAAATGCTAAGGAATTGGGATCAAACATACATACACACATGCAAGTAAGTTGGACCAACACTTAGGCATTAAATAAGCAACTTTCAAGTGCACTTAAAAGAGGCTAAGATAGACAAATGGCATGCAACATAAGCTCTGAAAATCATGTTATAGAAGGTTCCAAACCAACTAACAAAGCAAGCAAAGCATGCAAAATGGCCAAGAATTCAAAGCAAGCCAATGATGCATTGAACTACACTTAGCAAGGCAAACATGGCATGCATTAAACAACTAAAAAAGAAAACAGATTTTTAGCATGTTAAAACAAGGCCAAAAGACCACTTAAATGGCATCTAAATGACTCGAATTCAAAGGCATGCACAAATGCTAAAACATGGAGCATGCAAGACAAGCTTTCAAAGCTTCAAAGAGTCGTCCAAGGCAAGCATATGAGCATGTCAAAGGGACTGAAATGATGTGCTAAGTGGCTCCAAACCACTAAATTAATGCAAGCAATGCATGCTACACATTCACATACTTGAGACCAACAAGCCATAATACAAAGGAGCTATGTAATGCATGCCAAGATCGACTCAAACAAACATGGACAGACCTAAAACATGGCAAAATGAACACAAAACCTTCACAAGGTTAAGCCTAAAACATGCTAGAACAAAGGCTAACCACCTAAGGCATATTAAGGCAATAACATGGCATTACATGGTAGGTATGCTAAGCACGCATGGTGTACCAAAACCAACACACAACAATGTTATATCATGGCATAATAAGCATGGAAAACAGCCTAGGCATGATCAACAAACACTCAAGCATGATGCTCCCTCAAGAGGCCAAAAAGTGCCCTTTTCAAGGACAACAAGGAGAGGGGGTGGCCCTCTCCTTCTTGAGACTTCAAGGCACCATCTTCACCACTGAAATCCCTCAAGATTTCAGTGGTGAGGAGGCCCAAGCACCAAATTCTTGGAGCTCACCAAAAATGGCACAAAATGGGGCCTGTCAAGGCCTAAGGGTGGTCAAACACCTTCAAACCACAAAACACTCTTAACAAACAATCAAGAGGGCTTAAAAAAAGAACTTTTTTGTATTATACACTAAGCACAAAAACAGTTCTAAGATAGGTAGAAAAGCAATGCAAAAATGGAGAATAAAAGGGAAGTTTCTTACCCTTGAAGCCCTCCTTCAGAAACAATGCTCCAACAGCCTTCTTTGGCTTAAATCCAGCTCCAAAACACTAAAACAACCCTCCAAGGGTCTCAAGTCCAAGAGATGGTGTGTTAGTGTGTGTTTGTGAGCAAAAGTGGGACAAAACACACACTTCTAGAGATAGAATATGTATCAAACCCTAACCCTAGAACTCAAGCTTTACAAAAGCTGTCTAAAATGTCCAACCCCCATGCCAAGAGAAGAAGCTCTCCTATATAGGCAATTCCCTCTTGTAAGGCTTCCAAAACAAGCCATTCAAGAGGGAAATCCCTCCATACATGTGTATGGAGGGGAATGGGGTGGGTGCCAGCTATCACAGCTGGCACAAAATATCTGCTAAAAGCAGATGAACAGTAGTCGGCTGGCCAAAATTGTCATTTTGACAAAATTGATGGCCGGTCGGCCAAAAGGAGTGCCGGTCGGCCAAATATATGGCCGATGGACACAAACAATAGCCGGTGGCCTCAAGCCACGGCCGGTGATGTGTGGGGATGCCTCACAAGGCATTCCCTGCCCCTCCAAGGCAAAACACAAGTGTTTGGTGCAAAACCAGACACAAAACGATCGAGTTCGGAGATCCTGAGGCAAGGCGCGTAGCCGAGACCTTCGGGAACTCCAAACGAACACAAACATGGATAATCACCAAGTGTTCCAACGGTGACATCCAAGTCTTGAGGATGGTCAAAAATGGGGTGTCTACAACGAGCCACCGCGATATTTCTTACTCTCTTGTGTACAAAACAACTTAATCTATTCTGTCGCGTGCTCTCCAACTAAGTTCCCTGGATCTCGTCAGGAGATCTGTTTGGTTGTGAAGTCAAAAATCAGCACCCACATCTACATATCGGCTTTTAATATAACACAAATGAGCATGCCAAAAATTCATAAAAGATACATGTAAATAGATACAGTAGCTTTTGTATTTTTAACATTCAACTTAAACATGCCAACACATGCATAACATTTACCCACAAATATTCCTTTTTTAGCAATAACATATTGGTCAAATTAGGGGTGACCATTGGTTTAACGGTTAAGACTTGGCCTAATAACCTTGAGGTTGTGGGTTTAAGTCTTAGGACCACCACTTTGTGCATTATGCCAAAGGTTAGGTGTATGCTTAATCTTTTTCCTCCCAAACACACATTAATGTGTACTAATTGGGCCTTTTTTTTTTTAACATTTTGGCCAAATTCCATTGTCTGTTTGAATCCAGCTTTGTTGAGTAAGTAGCTTGACCTCAGATTCTTTCTTATGGACAAAGTGTACAACACATCTTTTAAGACAAGCACACGTCTAGAAGTAAATTTCAGCTCAACATCACCACTCCCGAGCACCTTGGTTAAACTAGAATCACTAAGCATAATTGTCTTCTCTTTTTTGAAAGGAGTGTATTCTTTAAATCAATTTTTAGACATGCCTATTGGCACCAAAGTCTGCCCACCACCCTTCTACAGACTGAACCATAAATATGTCTGTAGTCATAGCCACAAAGGAGTGTATTCTTTGAACCAATCTTTATCATAGCAGACATGCCTATTGGCACCAAAGTCTACCCACCACCCTTCTATAGACTGAACCATAAATATGTCTGTAATCATAGCCACAAATGGTTCTTCGGTAACATTATCCTGTGGAATAGACTGTGGTTTCCGAAACTTGCAATATCGAGCAATATGCTCACTCTTACCACAAATGTAACAGATTGTATATAGTTGATCATGTGAAAGGGGTTCTTGGTTCCATCTCTTTTGTCTTAGGTAGCCCTTATTTTGAGGTCTACCAATATTTTTTCAATTTTTCTTAATTGGCTTCAAGTGAACATTTTAATGAAAACGACCTTTGGATAAGTTGTTCTTTCCAAAAATTAAGTTTACCTTAGTGGTGGTAGGTCCATTATGCTCTTGTGTCAAAAGTGCATCTTGTTCTCTAGCCTCCTCTTCTACACAGACACGTGTAACTAAAGTTTCCAAGTACATCTCTTTTTGCTTGTGATGCATTAACTTTTGGAACTCTCTCTAGGATGAAGGTAACTTGTCAATGATACCTGCTACAACAAGATTGTCTCCAATCTTGATACCTTCGGATCTAACTTCCGCCATGATCATATGAAAATCTTAAACTTGCTCCACCACTGATTTTTCATTTATCATTAGATAGCGGAAAAGTTGGCATGCTGCATAATTTTTTGCACATGCCTCTTCAGTATCATATTTACTCTACAAAGCTTTCCAAATGTCTTGGCAATGGTGTAAGTAGTGTATGATAATAATCATAAAATTGATCCAAAAGACAGTTCAAGAGATACATAATACCGACAATTAACTCATCTATGTTGTATTTCTCCACTTTTTCAAGATAAGTTGCATATTCATCATCAGTCATGGCATCAGTAGGGATTTTGTTTGGATTTTTCTCCGTAAGAATATGGGCCACTTTGAGAAGGCTGAAGTAGAAAAGCACTTTGCCTTTCCATCTTTTGAAGTGGGCTCCCTTAAATCGGAAGGGCTTGTTGAGATCTCCGAAATTTTCGTTGGGCTTCTCCGGTAATGGCTCCATTTGATTGTTGAATCTCCTTAACATTCTTAGTGAATATTACAAAAAAAACCACCAAAAATAAAGATAATAAAATTACAATAATTAGTACAAATATTTACTATTAAATGGATTAGGCTAAGGCGCAGCAAACTTGCTCTCTTTAAGGAGATTCAAGACCTCTGCAATTGGCAAAGCCCACAAACCAATGCAGCCGAAAAATGCTTCGAATTGTCTTCTCTAGGATACAACAACCCGACTAAGTCATATGGTTTATCAATTCTACACAAATGATTGAACCTAAGGCTCCACCATAGAAACATCTCTTATTTTTTTGCCTGATAAACTCTCTATATTTTGGTAAATCATGGTATAAGAAAAATAGAGACTTGAGAATAGTTAGCAAACTTTCTCACTTACTCACTATATAATTTCAAAATGGTGCCACCAATTTATGACTTGACGGTTCAGTGAAAGAATGAAGAAATCAATTCTTTATTCTAAATTCTATCTTGAAAAAAGACATCTCCTTATCTTTTGATTGCAAAATATCTCCTTATCCAAAATGTTACTTTTGATTTTCATATTGCCTTACTATAGACTTCTACTATCTTCTTTGATTATTATTATATTTGCATGCACAAGATAGGATTAGTATTTTATTGCTTGTTCAATTTGTAGTTTTATTGGGAAATTCTAATATACACCCCCTTTTAAAAGGGTGTACCATATGTACCCGTAGTTATGTCATTTTCTTCTTTAATTATGACCAATTTTCCTCTTTAATTATGCCTCATGTTATGTTTGGTTATGACATTTTTTTTATTACTTTTAATATTAAAATAAACCAACAACAATTATTGTTTTGTTTTGAAAATTGCAGTTCGAACCACAATTGGGTGGCTAAATGGTTATATAGGTGGCTAAATAACTTTAATGGTTTTAATGGTTATATAATGGCTTTAATAGTTATATGGATGGTTGCAAAGCTGGGTTTGGCTGAAAAGTAGAAAGAGACGGTTAATGATGTGAGAACTAAAATAATTCAATAAGAAAGAAGAATACCTCTTGCCATGATGTTCAAACCTTTGAATCTTGTTCTTGATTGATCAAGTCTTGAATGTATAAACATAACCACTCACAAAATACTTTCACACAACCATATGGAAAAGTGGAAGGAATAGAGTTTCAAGCCTATTCTATTCACAAAACAACGTCTATGCTTTGATGGCTATCATAGGCACATATAGATAGGCTTGGACCCATGATCCAAGTGTAACTCCTTATAACTTTCCACCATTAGCGAAGTTGTAACTTCCCATGAAACCACTTTATGGGGTGGTGGACATGTTTCACGTTAGTTACCAAATCTTTACTGATTAATATATATATATATAACATGTGGCATATGTGCCACTTTACGGATATGCTTACATTCTCCCACTTAGCGCATATGATATATTTTGCTGATTTTTAGGTAACTAACAAACTGATTATGGCCATTAAATAAAAATACCCAAACTTTATAAAGAGACATGATACACGAATCATAGCAGTTATACTCTGTAAAATGAGTATCCTTCCATGTATTACATTGTATGATTCTCTCAATTTTATGTGGTGTCATTCTTTATGAATAACTTCTAATAAGTTATTATGGGTCCAATGATCCCTATGGATCAATAGTCCCAATGGACTATATAGCATCACAAATACTTTAAGTGCACAAAATGATGTTTTTCATTAATAATAATCAAAATATCATAACAAAATAAAATAACAACTAGAAAAATTATTGAGCTAACCAATCAGTCTTATGCTCTCTACGTGTTTTGAAAACTCCTTTACAGAAAGACCTCTTTTGTCATGGGATTTGCAACCATCATATCGGTACTAATATGCTCAATGCTGACTTCTTGCTTCTTAACACGGTCTCAAACAGAAAGAAACTTTAAGTCAATATGCTTGCTTTGGCTACCACTTTTGTTGTTTTTGGAAAAGAAAACTGCAACTGAATTATCACAGTAAACTCACAATTCGAAGCCCTGTGATAAAATTTCTTAACCAAATAACCTGTGATGTTGCTTCAAAGCATGCTATAAACTCTGCTTCCATTGTTGATAATGCAATTATTGTCTCTTTGGCGCTCTTCCATGAAATAGCACCGCCTGCTAGTAGATAGACATATCCTAAAGTGCATTTTCTGGAATCTTAACAACCTACAAAATCCGAGTCTAAATATCCAACAACTTCAAGATAGTCAACATGCTTATAAGTAAACATGTAGTCCTTAGTTCCCTTTAAGTACCTCATGACTTTCTTTGCAGCCTTCCAATGTTACATTCCTGGATTGCATTGGTATCTTCCAAGCATCCCAACTGCAAATGCAATGTCAGGTCATGTACAAACCAGAGCATGCATTAAACTGCCTACGGCAGACGCATAGGGAATGTTAACCATTTGTTCCTTTTCCAAATCATTCTTTGGACATTGACTTAAACTGAATTTGTCACCCTTTAAAATGGGTGCTGCATTAGGAGTGCAATCCCTCATCTTGAATTTCTGCAAAACTCTTTCAATGTAGGCTTTATGAGACAATCCTAATGTCCTTTTGGACCTGTCTCTATGAATCTCTATGTCAATGACATAAAAAGTTTCACCCATATTCTTCACTTTAAAGTTTTGGGAAAGAAATTGTTTAGTATCATGCAACAAACCCAAATCATTAGATGCAAGTAAAATGTCATCCACATATAGAACTAGAAAAATGTACTTGCTTCCACTAACCTTAAGGTATATACAGTTATCCACAACATTCTCCATAAAAACATATGAAGTAATAACATTGTGGAACTTTAAATACTACTGTCGGGAAGCTTATTTTAGTCCATGTATAGATTTCTTGAGCTTGCAAACTAAGTGACTATCTTTATCAGAACAAAAACCTTCAGGTTGTTTCATATATACTTTTTCCTCAAGATCCCCATTTAAAAATGTCATTTTCACATCCATTTGATGTAGCTCTAAATCAAAATGTGCTACTAATGCCATGATAATTCTAAATGAATCCTTCTTAGAAACCAAAGAGAAGGTATTATCATAATCGATGCCTTATTTTTGAGTAAAACCATTGGCTACAAGTCTGGCATTATATCGTTCAACATTGCCATTTGAGCCTTTCTAGGTCTTATAGACCCATTTACAGCCAACAGCTTTAACTCCCTTAGGCAACTCGACAATTTACCAAACTTAATTCTTAGCCATAGATTCCAACTCTTCTTTTATGGCATCATACCATAATTTAGAATCATCCCTATTCATGGAATTGGAAACTGAAATAGGATCATCCTTAGGTCCGATGTCAAGATCAGACTCCATTAAGTATACAAAATAATCACCATAAATTGTTGACTTTCTAGCTCGTGAGGATCTCCTTAATTCTATAGTCTCAAATGGGACTTGAGCTATGGGCTCTATGTTGACTTGTTTCTCTTGTGGTGGAAGTTTTTGAATTTGTTGATCTTCAAGGATACCAGGTTAATTATCCTGAAAGACAACCAATTCATGTATATTCACGGGTGTTGTATCTAGATCCCATGATTCCTCCTACTCTATCTTTCGAGGGTAACTCCCACTAGGGTCAACTTCCTCAATAAACTTAGCATTTCTCGCTTCAACAATTCTAAGTGAATTTGAAGGACAATGAAATCTGTAGCCCTTGGAGTTTTTTGCATAGCCTATGAAAAAACCACTAACTGTTCTAGGGTCTAATTTCTTTAATGTGGGTTATACACCCTTACTTCAACTGGACAACCCCAACGTGTAAGTGTCTTAAACTTGGCTTCCATGCTTTCCATAACTCAAATGGTGTTTTGGGAACAACCTTGGAGGGAACCCTATTAAAGATATACATAGTGGTTTTCAAAGCTTCATTTCACAAATTTATAAGCACATTAAAATAACTAAGCATGCTTCTTACCATGTCTATAAGCGTTTGATTCCTTCTTTCAGCAACACCATTTTGTTGTGGTGTGCCAGGCTTTGAATATTGTGCAATAATGTCTTCTTCTTTAAGGAACTTAACAAATGGACCTGGTAATTGTCCCAATTCTGTGTACCTCCCATAATATTCTCCAACCCTATCTGGCCTCACAATTTTAATTTTCTTTTAAGTTTGTTGCTCTACCTCTGCTTTATAAACTTTAAAGGCATCAAGTGCCTCTATGACAACCCTGTTCTATGATATACTATGTTAACTATACTTGTGATTATGTGCTTGGTGTGAATTTTCATGCTAATTATGTGATTAGATGTGATTTCGAACTTATATATGTCCACCGTAGAGAAATCTGTTTGATTTTCTGCTATGATTTGAAATTGAATGCCATAGAGGCTACAGAAACCAAAATTGACTGTATGATTGTGATTAGCATGATTTTTAGAGTCTATGGTAAAATTTAATTAAAAATTGATTCGGATCAAAATAATTAGATTAATTTGATTTAATTAAGTTCATTTGATTAGGCCTAAGCCTTGATTAGTCAATATGATTAGTGAGACATATATATGTGCTAATTAAGGGCTTAACTCATATCTTTGAGCTCATTTCTCACCTCTTGGCTGAGTTTATACACTTTAGAGAGGGAAAACACTTGGTTTAGAGAGAGAGGGACCAAATTCTTGGAGAATTGACTTCAAGATTGAAGAATTGGGAAGCTAGGCTCAAATTACTTATGCATTTGGTGCCAAATTACTCATGCATGCATAATTTTGTTAAGCCACATGATTTTGACCATCATTTCTACCATTTGAAATGGTATTAGAGTCTATATTAGACATGCATGCATAATCCATGTAGTTATGAAGCTTGGGTGCATGTGTTTTGAAGTTGTCAAGGAGAATATGAAATGATTTGGGAATTGGATCATTGTTTTAGACAATTGGTCTCAAATTACCTATGTTCTCATGCTATATAATGTCTGTCCATGTTTTTGTACCAAAAACACGAGCTTTGGACCTTTGAACATCAAGTTTGAGCTTCAAACACAATTCTGGAAATTCCAGAATTCGACATGTCCGCTCGAGCGAGGAAAGTGTCACTGAACATAAAAATCAAGCTCCCAGAAGTTTTATAGAGATTTGCCCAGTAGCTTGAGCGGAAAACCTTGCGCTCGAGCGAAACTTGTTTTACATAGCTCGTCAATCAAGCGACAAGATCTCGCTAGAGCGTAAAAATCATGCAACCAGTACTTATACAGAGTTTTACAGACTGCTCAAGTGACCAAAGTTGCGTTCGAGCGGAGCACCCTGTTTCAGAAACTTTTGAAAAACTGTTTTGTGTTTCGTTTTCCGTTCTCATTCATTTCTAAGCACTCTTAGGCATGCATTGAGAATTGTAAATGAATTAAAAAAATAAGAAAGAGGCCTAAGAGAAAGAAACAAATTAATAATAGATTGAATTGGTTGTGACCCAATGTGTTATGAAATGTGTAAGGTCAAGCGCAAGGGCAAATCCATCGACGGAACACTGTGAGTAATATCTTAATAAAGATAATTTGTGTATATATATTTTCTAAATGTTACCTGTGTGGTAAGTTTCTAAACTTCTGATTTGATTATGTGAATGAGTATTCTATCCACTTGCTTCATAATGAAATACATGAAGTAATTGATATATAATTATGAAATGGGCCCAAGGCCATTCGGTTTACTTGAAGAGGATATAAAATAGGCCCAAGGCTGTTCGGTTCACTTGAAGAGGATATGAAATGGGCCTAAGACCGTTTTGTCTAATTGTTAAATGGGCTAAAGGCCGTTTCGAATAAGGAAATGATTGGACCTAAAGTCGTTTTGAATGTGAAGATGAATGTGAACATGATCATGGATCACGAGTGCGCACAAATGTGAATATGGATTGGTTGGACCCAAGGTCGTTTTGTATATGAATTGGATCCAAGGTTGTTTTACATATGATGGACCCAAGGTCGTTTCACATATATTGGACCGAAGGTCATTTTGTATATAATGGACCCAAGGTCATTTTACGAATACAAGTTGGACCCAAGGTCGTTTGGTAAATGAATATGGATATGACATAAGATATGTTAGACCTAAGGTCATTTTGCGTTGATATCGATCAACAAGTTTAGTTATAATATAACTTATGATTAAATGAATCTCATTCATGAACTCCTTTACTTTGGTATTATTCATTGGGCATTAGCTCACTCCTTATTTATATGTATGTAGGTGAGCAGCGAGATATCCAGCCCCAGACCCAGCCCCAGTGAGCAATGAGAAACCGAGTTTTGAGAAGTCAACCAAGGTCGCCTCACACAAGAGGCCTTACTTTTGTCTTGCTTTTCCTTTTGTTCTTTTATAGTCACATGTGACCAAATTTGTGTATAACCTTGGCTTTCGTTAACACTAACTTTTAAATGATCCTGAACTTATTTAATACAGAATATGGATTTTTGTATAGTGTGAGTTATTATATATATGAGAAAGTTTTTTGTTCAGCCATGTATGCACAGCTCATTGGACAATCTTTGTAAGTTTTGCTTCCGCAATTTGGCCCCCTATTATTAAAAAATGACTTGATTTCTGACTAAGGACATAGGTATTCTTACGATTACTGACCGGTTATGACTGTAATCCATAGGGGCAGGTTTGGGCCATAACAACTTCAGACTTATCAAACAAGAGATAGATACATATATCATGTATGGTCATCAATAAATGAGATAAAATATCTCTGACCATTCAGACAAGGTGGAGTAAATGGTTTACAAATATCAATGTGTATGATTCCAAGAATTTCTTCACTCATTTTGGCACTTTTACTGGTCTTGTTGGTCTGCTTTCCCTTTATGTAGTCCACACAAATACCAAAGTTGGTAAAATCAAGAGTCAGAAGGACTTCATCATTAACCAACCTCTTTATTCTCTCAATAGAGATATGTCCCAATCTCCTATGCCAAAGTATAGAGGAGGACTCATCAACAAATTTATGCTAAATGCCAATATCACCATGCAAGGTTAAAAGACTTTGTTCAAAAACAGGATCTAAATTTAATTTGTACAAACCATTAATTAAAATACCAAATCCTACAGAAACAGATCTTTAAACAAACTAAAATTTGAACCAACAAACTGAAATTCCAATCCAAACGGTACTAGTCTAAAAACATAAATTAAATTTTTAGAAAAAGATGGAATATAGAAAGTGTTTTCAAGGTCCAGAACAAAGCCATTCTTTAAAACAAGTCTGAAAGTTCCAACAGCTTTGACGTGTGAACGCATCGCATAGATGCCTTGTTCACTTCCCGTTGGTTCCTTAGGTTGAGGAAGCGCATGGTATTAGCAATGTGAATTGTAGAACCCGAATCAATCCACCAATCATATTGATGAGTATTAACAAAATTAGATTCATGACACACAAGAGATATGAGATTACCTTTCTTTTGAAGCCATTTATTATACTTAAGGCGGTCTTTCTTCTTGTGATCCTTTTTCTTGCAAAAAGAAGCATGCATCCTCATTGCCACGATTTTTGAATAGCACTTTACCAAGCTTCTTCTATTTTTGATCACCTTTACCCTTTTTCCATTGCCCTCCTTTATGTGTTGCTAGATGAGCACTTTCCACTTTTACATACTTTAATCTCTCCTCCTTTTGAACACACATGGTCAAAAGTTCATTGACAGACCATTTTTCCTTCTGTGTGTTGTAAGAAATTTGGAATGTTCCATATTTGTCACGACCCAAACCCGGCCCTATGGGTTTAGCATCAGAATCGCCAAGAATCTGAGATTACCAAGGCCCGCTAATGATAATATGGTAAAACAGAGTACAGGGCCTGGCGGAAGCCAATACAATAAATAAATAATGTCCAATGAGCTGTGACAGTCTGTATGCAAAAAGAATTTTTCTCACATATACATGCATACACAGTGTAGAACAGTACATACATATATACAATCATTCAACAGGGACTTAATCCCTACTCAACAGTACAGTAACAGTCTATACAGTATTACAAAAACAGTCCAAGACGGACGGGGAAATAAAAACACCCCTAAGCCTAAGCTTGGCAGGCTCGGAACCTCGCAGTGAGGCACATAGGTTGGCTTGACAAAACTGGAGTTTACCCCGACGCTCCTAGATGTGGTCTGGTGCCTGTACACCTACATATATATATATGAGCAGTGAGCCAAAGCCCAGTGAATAACATAAACCGTAAAGGGGTTTGGAATGAATGTCCTTACAGTAATGGAAACAGTTCAATTCAATCAGTATATCAGTTGTTCAGTACAGTAAACAGTCATATGTGGTACATCCATTAGCATAACAGGAACAGTAGGTCTTAAAAGACCGAACAGTAATGATGGCCATCAATCAGTATACAGTAGTGGTTCCGACGAGGGAACCGACAGAGATCTCTGTGCAGTAACAGTAAACAATAGGTGCTAAGGATGCCACAGTACAGTTTAGAAATAAAGGACATACATTCATTCAGTAATCGATATCGCTCAAGAAATGCTCAGCCAGTTGTTCAGAAAGATAATCATTTGAACATATCTTTACACAATTGTTACTCACAGAGTTCTGGGCTACAGTGATCTAGAGCATCTCCTCGGAAAGCCAACCCTATACAGTCAACAGATTGAACACACTCTAAGTTTCACAGTTGGGAAAGATAATCATTTAATCCCTAGATTTGCCTTGGTGTGTTCTACATCTATATCCTCTTAAAGATGCCTTAAATATGCCCTAGGAATGCCTAAGATGGAAAGAGGATGCAAAGATGCACTAGAAAACACTTTGCAAAATTTGCTGAAAACAGGGGTCTCGCTCGAGCGAGGCTTTCTTCGCTCGAGCGGACATGCAGACAAAGGAGCTCCGCTCGAGCATCAATTCCTTCGCTCGAGCGGACTGTGCACTACAGTAAAAATGCTGGATGCTCCAATTTTACGCTCGATGGACGCTCGACCCTCGCTCGAGCGTAAGACACAAGTCCTCGCTCGAGAGTGAGTTTCCTCGCTCGAGCGGACTGTGAACACATGCAAAATACTGGATGCTCGCATTCCCCGCTCAAGCGTAACTTTACTCGCTCGAGCGGAAGGCAGAATCACAGAGTGTACGCTCGAGCGTAGACTTCCTCGCTCAAGCGTAGGCTCAAAATCTGGAAATTCCAGATTTGAGTCCCAAGCTCAAAATCAAGTTCAAATGCCAAAAATTCGATCCTCTTGGGCTGAAAACTTGGAAAACACTTGTAAACACCTAATATTTCATGTTTCAAAGATCAATTTGACAAATCAAAGCCCAAGGGTGTTCAATTCAAACTCAATTTCAAACCAATTTTTGATGAACAATCTTCAAACATGACATGCATGGATTTAAATCATTTCAAACCTTTAAAACATGCTCTATTGAGCTCAAATCTATCAAAGATAAGATGAAAACATGGATTCTAACAATAATATGAACATGCATGTACCAAACTCCACGTTTCAACCTCAAAATGCAACAATGTAGACATGCATGCAACAATTAAGCTACAATTCAACATTTAAACCATGTCTTGGCTCTAGACTCCACCAATATGACAAGAACCATACAAGAATCAACTTTAAGACACAATGAGGAGTTCAATTACCTCACTTAGGTCTTGCATACAAGGTTTAGAAGCTCAATTGGCAACTATACTTTAATTCCTTCAAGTTCCCCAACAATGCACAAGGTTGAAGCCAAAATCTCCCTCAATTCTCTCCCTCTCACTCTAAATTCGGTGGAAACAAGGAAATGAAGCTGATGAATGTTTTGATTCAATGTATGCAAGCCTCTAGATGTGTCTAGGATAGTGGCCCACTAAGGGCTAGTTTGGTAAATAAAGCCAACTTTGCATTTTATCAATATTTAATCTAATTTAATCACACCTAATCAATTTTTCAATAAATATACCATAAAATCACATAAATTCTCGTGATCCTCAATCATCAATCAATTTCCAGCTCAGCCGCCGATAAGGCCTTCGAATTGTAGTTTAAACATAAAAATTGTACAGATAATTAAACACTCAAACAGATAAACATGCAATTAAACGAATACAGTAAATAATCTGGTCAGATCTCGAATACGGTTGCTCAAGATTTAGATCAATTCAATTATCAGTCCTAATCGGTCTTAATTTAGCAGTAATCAGTAATCAATCGGTCATTAATCGGTAAACAGTATGAGGGTTGCTATAGTCTCCCCTCCTTATAAAGAGTTTAGTCCTCTAAACTCGAGTTACCTTCATTCTGGAAGAAAACAGGATTCAGCGGGAACAAATCAGGATATCTCTTTACCATGTCATCTTCCCTTTCCCAAGTGGCATACATACCACCATGGTTTTGCCAGTCAACTTTCACAAGCGGGATCTCTTTGTTCCTCAACTTCTTGATCCGTTTATTAACAATTTGTATGGGCCGTTCCTCGTAAGTGTAGTCATCACTCAACACTATTCGAGTAGGCTTAATCACATGGAAAGGATCCCGGAGATAATCTCTCAACATAGAGATGTGAAAGACGTTGTGCATATGCTCCATTTCAGGAGGGAGCGCAACTTGATACACCACCGAATTGATTTTCTCAATAACCTCATACGGCCCGACATATCTCAGCACTAACTTGCCTTTGACTCCAAAACGAGTCTAGCCTTTCATTGGTGTCACTTTCACAAACACGTGATCACCTACTTCATATTCTCGGTCTCGTCTTCTAACATCTGCATAACTTTTCTATCGGCTCTGTGCAGTTTTCAGTCTCTGTTGAATCAGTTTCACTTTTTCAGTCGTTTCATACACAATCTCGGGCCCAAGCAAAGGCCCATCTCCAACTTCCGCCCAGCAGATCGAAGATCTACATTTTCTGCCATACAATGCCTCGAAAGGCGCCATGCCAATACTTGAATGGTAACTGTTGTTGTAGGCAAATTCAGCCAATGGCAAATGACTTTCCCAGTTTCCCTGAAAATCAAGGACACACATTCTCAATAAATCCTCCAGAGTCTGGATGGTCCTTTCTGACTGTCCATCTGTCTGAGGATGATAGGCACTACTCATTCTCAATTCAGTACCTAATGCAGTCTGTAGGCTTTGCCAAAACCTCGATGTAAACTTCGAATCCCTGTCAGAAACAATGGACACAGGCACTCCATGCAGTCTAACAATTTCATCAATATAAATTATAGCCAACTTGTCCGCATTATAAATTGTCTTGACAGGTAAGAAGTGAGCAGATTTGGTCAGTCTATCAACAATAACCCAAATTGAATCCATACCTTTTCTGGAGCGAGGCAATCCAACGATAAAATCCATCGTGATATGCTCCCATTTCCACTCCGGTATGGGTAAGGGTTGCAGTAAGCCTGCGGGTCGTTGATGTTCCGCTTTGACTTGTTGGCAATGAAGACATTTTGACACATAGTTGGCAATTTCTTTCTTCATTCCCGGCCACCAGAAATTCTGTTTCAGATCTTGATACATCTTCGTGTTCCCCGGGTGAATAGAAAATTTTGAATTGTGGCCCTCTTGCAGAACTCTTCTTTTCAGTTCAGAATCATTTGGTACATACAGTCTTCCTTGAAATTTCAGTACATTATTTTCAAATTTGAATCCCAGTCTCGGTTTAATTTCTCTTTATTCGATGATCCTTTTCAAGAAGTCATTTGTTTGCTGTTTCTCTTTAATTTCTTCGATCAATGCCGGTTGAGCAAAAATAGCAGCTACTGTTCCACCTTGTTCTCTCAAAACAACCTCAATTTCAGATTTTTCAAGGTCACAAAGCAACTCTCTCTGTCCAGTGAGTAAACAAGCTAAATTTGCAATTGACTTCCGGCTCAGTGCGTCGGCAACGATATTGGCTTTTCCCGGATGGTACAGAATCTGTAGGTCGTAATCTTTAATCAGTTCTGGCCATCTCCGCTGTCTCATGTTCAGTTCTTTCTGGGTGAAGAAATATTTCAGGCTTTTGTGGTCAGTATATACTTCACATGTTGCCCTATACAAATAGTGGCGCCAGATTTTCAATGCAAACACTACTGCAGCCAGTTCTAGATCATGGGTCGGGTAGTTCTTTTCATGAGGTCTCAGTTGTCGGAAAGCATAGGCAATAACTCTCCCATTCTGCATTAAAACACATCCCAAACCCTTATGAGAAGCATCACTAAAGACAGTATATCCATCCGTACCTGAAGGTAGAGTAACGACCGGTGCAGTCACAAGTCGAGTTTTCAACTCTTGGAATGCCGATTCCCTTTGGTCAGTCCAGTCAAATGATGTCCCCTTCTGAGTTAACTGAGTCAATGGCAAGACAATTTTGGAGAAGTCTTTGACAAACCTTCTATAATATCCAGCCAATCCCAAAAAGCTTCAGACTTCTGTCACATTTGTTGGTCTAGGCCAGTTCACTACAGCTTCAATTTTCTGCGGATCAACAGAAATTCCATCTTTGTTAACAACATGCCCCAAAAACATAACATGATCAAGCCAAAATTCGCATTTAGACAGTTTAGCATACAGTTTCTGTTCTCTTAGGGTCTGCAGGGCAAGTCTCAAATGATGTTCATGTTCCTCTATACTTTTGGAGTAAATCAATATGTCATCAATAAATACAACAATAAAGTCATCAAGGTATGGTTTAAAGATTCTATTCATGAGGTCCATAAATGTTGCAGGTGCATTGGTAACTCCAAAAGGCATAACTAAAAATTCGTAATGTCCATACCTCGTTCTAAAAGCAGTTTTATCAATGTCTTCCGGTTTAACTTTCAGCTGATGGTACCCCAATCTGAGGTCAATCTTGGAAAACACTTGAGCACCCTGTAACTGATCAAATAAGTCATCAATACGCGGTAATGGATATTTGTTTTTCACAGTTACCTTGTTCAGTTCACGGTAGTCAATGCACAATCTCAATGAGCCGTCTTTCTTTTTCACAAACAAAACCGGTGCACCCCACGGTGAAGTACTAGGCCTGATAAATTTCTTGTCTAGCAGTTCTTGCAATTGCACTTTCAATTCTTTCAATTCAATTGGAGCCATTCGGTAAGGAGCTTTCGATACAGGTTGTGTTCCCGGAATCACATCAACGGTGAATTCAATCTCCCTGTCAATCAAATCCCCTGGCAGATCATTTGGAAAAACCTCTGGGAATTCTTTGACTATAGGAATACAGTTCACATCAGTTTTAACATTATCATTAGTAGACACAGTCAGTACGGAATACAGATATCCTTTACACCCCTTCCTGATCAATTTAACAGCTTTCACAGAAGAAATCAAATACGGAGGAGGTACTACTCCAACCCCGTTAAACACAAATTCAGGCAAACCAGGTGGACGGAAAACTACTTGTTTTGTTACACAGTCAATAGTGGCATGATATTTTTGTAACCAGTCCATCCCCAATATTACATCAAAATGATCAATGTTCAATGGCAGTAAATCAATAAACATATGCATATCCCCAACAATGATCTCACATGCGGGGTACATATAAGCACATGTCATGGATCCCCCTACAGGTGATGATACAGCTAGTAGATAGTTCATAGGTTCTAAGGGTCTATTCAATTTTCGTGAAAAAGCATGCGACACATAAGAATGTGTAGACCCCGAATCAATCAGTACATATGCATTTTGAGCACAAATAGAGAGGATACCTGATACAACGGTTTCGGTATTTTGCACGTCTCCCGATACTAGGGCAAACACTCGGCCCTGCCTCATCGGCTCTTTCCCGGTAGCTTTAGGGTTAGGCTTTGGTGCTACAGTTGATGCTGCGGCGCTGCCTGCAGCTTTACTATTGCCCGGAGCAGTGGAAGGGCAATCTTTCACCATGTGGCCCACCTTGCCACACCTGTAACAAGCACCAGAGATTTTATAACATACTCCTTTATGGTTCTTACCGCATTCGGAACAGGGCGGAAAGGGACGGTTTCCTTGACTAGAAGTAGTCGTTGACCCTATATTTTGCTTTTTGTTCATTTGATTTTGCTTTCCTTTCTTGAATTTGAAGTTCTGTCTTTTACCACGCCATTCAGATGCTGGTGTCTCAGTTTTCAGTGCCTCGATGTTTGCTTCGGCCATCAAGGCTCGGTCAAGGACATTCACATAAGTCGGTAATTTCAATACATTTATCCGATCCAGTATTGCAACATTCAGGCCGCCTTCAAACCTCCTGGCCTTCTTACCTCTTGGCCTTCTTGTAATCGGTGTCCACCATGTGTGGTGCATATCTAGCAAGCCCGATGAACTTCGTTTCATATTCAGCAACAGACATTGTGCCCTGTTTTAACTGTTCAAATTCGGACCTTCCGCCCTCGACATTAATCGAGGGAAGTACTTTTCGAAGAAGGCTACTTTAAACTGAGCCCAAGTCATAACAGTATTGTCGTTACGCGTAAGCATCCACCACCTTCTTATCTCTTCCTACAAAGTGAAGGTGGCCAACAGTACCTTATGTGCCTCCGAACACGGAAACACTTCAAACAGTTTCTCAGTCTCTAGAACCCACGCTTCAGCCTTCAATGGTTCCAGGCCTCCCTGGAAGGATGGCGGTTTCAATTTGCTGAACTTCTGGGTAAGAGCAATAATATCCCCATCATTAGCATTCACGTTTTGTACATTCACATTCTGGTTCGACTGTAGTAGAGGAGGAGGTGGGGGTTGTTGGTCGATCTAGCGCTTATCGCCCATCATTCGTTCGATCGCCATTCCGCCTCAGAGGATGAGGATTCGGTTTCATTTGCAGTGCTTGCATTATCCATTTTTTCTATAAACAGTTATAACAGTTTCAATCATAAGCAGTTATAACAGTTATCAACATAGGTAGTCATTTGTGTAATAATTTAACACATTAGCATATATTCAGTCATATCATAACCATACACTTATCATGTCTATGAATGCCCTAATCACTTTTCTAGGACACCCTATAGCTCATTCGGACACGTGTGTGTGGTATAACTCGTGGTTAAGTATCGCTCTGATACCACTCTGTCACGACCCAAACCCGGCCCTATGGGTTTAGCATCAGAATCGCCAAGAATCCGAGATTACAAGGCCTGCTTAACAATAATAAGAAACAGAGTACGTGGTTGGCGGAAGCCAATACAAGAAATAAATAATGTCCAATGAGTCAGGATACAACAGATGCAAAAGAATTTTTCTCACATATATATGCATACACAGTGCAGAACAGTACATACATATATACAATCATTCAACAAGGACTTAATCCCTACTCAACAGTACAGTAACAGTCTATACAGTATTACAAAAACAGTCCAAGACGGACGGGGAAATAAAAACACCCCTAAGCCTAAGCTTGGCAGGCTCGGAACCTCACAGTGAGGCACATAGGCTGACTTGACAAAACTGGAGTTTACCCCGACGCTCCTAGATGCGGTCTGGTGCCTGTACACCTACATATATATATGAGCAGTGAGCCAAAGCCTAGTGAATAACATAAAGCGTAAAGGGGTTTAGAATGAATGTCCTTACAGTAATGGAAATAGTTCAATTCAATCAGTATATCAGTTGTTCAGTACAGTAAACAATCATATGTGGTACATCCATTAGCATAACAGGAACAGTAGGTCTTAAAAGACGAATAAAGAATGATGGCCATCAATCAAGATCTGATGAGTGGTTCCGACGAGGAACCGATAGAGATCTCTCAGACAAGAATAAAGAAGAAATGAGGGTGCTAAGGATGCCACAAGACAGTTCAGAAATAAAAGACATACATTCATTCAGTAATCGATATCGATTCAAGAAATGCGATTCGGTGTTCAGAAGATAATCATTTGAACATATCTTTACACAATTGTTACTCACAGAGTTCTGGGCTACAGTGATCTAGAGCGTCTCCTCGGAAAGCCAACCCTATACAGTCAACAGATTGAACACACTCTAAGTTTCACAGTTGGGAAAGATAATCATTTAATCCCTAGATTTGCCTTGGTGTGTTCTACATCTATATCCTCTTAAAGATGCCTTAAATATGCCCTAGGAATGCCTAAGATGGAAAGAGGATGCAAAGATGCACTAGAAAACACTTTGCAAAATTTGCTGAAAACAGGGGTCTCGCTCGAGCGAGGCTTTTTTCGCTCGAGCGGACATGCAGACAAAGGAGCTCCGCTCGAGCGTCAATTCCTTCACTCGAGCGGACTGTGCGCTACAGTAAAAATGCTGGATGCTCCAATTTTACGCTCGATGGACGCTCGATTCTCGCTCGAGCGTAAGACACAAGTCCTCGCTCGAGCGGACTGTGAACACATGCAAAGTACTGGATGCTCGCATTCCCCGCTCGAGCGTAACTTTTCTCGCTCGAGCGGAAGGCAGAATCACAGAGTGTACGCTCGAGCGTAGACTTCCTCGCTCAAGCGTAGGCTCAAAATCTGGAAATTCCAGATTTGAGTCCCAAGCTCAAAATCAAGTTCAAATGCCAAAAATTCGATCCTCTTGGGCTGAAAACTTGGAAAACACTTGTAAACACCTAATATTTCATGTTTCAAAGATCAATTTGACAAATCAAAGCCCAAGGGTGTTCAATTCAAACTCAATTTCAAACCAATTTTTGATGAACAATCTTCAAGCATGACATGCATGGATTTAAATCATTTCAAACCTTCAAAACATGCTCTATTGAGCTCAAATCTATCAAAGATAAGATGAAAACATGGATTCTAACAATAATATGAACATGCATGTACCAAACTCCACGTTTCAACCTCAAAATGCAACAATGTAGACATGCATGCAACAATTAAGCTACAATTCAACATTTAAACCATGTCTTGGCTCTAAACTCCATCAATATGACAAGAACCATGCAAGAATCAACTTTAAGACACAATGAGGAGTTCAATTACCTCACTTAGGTCTTGCATACAAGGTTTAGAAGCTCAATTGGCAACTATACTTTAATTCCTTCAAGTTCCCCAACAATGCACAAGGTTGAAGCCAAAATCTCCCTCAATTCTCTCCCTCTCACTCTAAATTCGGTGGAAACAAGGAAATGAAGCTAATGAATGTTTTGATTCAATGTATGCAAGCCTCTAGATGTGTCTAGGATAGTGGCCCACTAAGGGCTAGTTTGGTAAATAAAGCCAACTTTGCATTTTATCAATATTTAATCTAATTTAATCACACCTAATCAATTTTTCAATAAATATACCATAAAATCACATAAATTCTCGTGATCCTCAATCATCAATCAATTTCCAGCTCAGCCGCCGATAAGGCCTTCGAATTGTAGTTTAAACATAAAAATTGTACAGATAATTAAACACTCAAACAGATAAACATGCAATTAAACAGATACAGGCAGTCAATTCAGTTCAGATCTCAGTCAGTCGGTTCAGTACTTAGATCAATTCAATTATCAGTCCTAATCGGTCTTAATTTAGCAGTAATCAGTAATCAATCGGTCATTAATCGATAAACAGTATGAGGGTTGTTACAATATTCCACAGGAAGAGAATTGAGTATGAAATTGACAAGGAATGACTTAGAAATATCAATCACTAAGGACTTAAGACGAGCTACAATGTCCCTCATTTTCGTAATGTGCTCACGCACACTCCTAGAATCGTTATGCTTCATGCCTGATAGTTTGTTCATTAGGGTGCTTGCCAATGCCTTGTCAGAACTAACGAATTGCTCTTCAATAGCCCTCATGTAGTTCTTGACCTCGTCAGATGGTGGGATTGAGCCCCTAATGCTCTCGCTGATATGTGACTTTATGAGCATTAACGATTTGATCGCTACTATTTGTCATAAGCATTCTTTTCTATAGTGAAACTCTCATTCATAGGTTCAAGAAGTTCATCCACACGGAGTGCCAGATCGAGGTCCATGCACCCTAATGTTAGAAGGATTTTGTCCTTCCAGTCCAAAAATTAATACCGTTCAAGAATATAATACGAGAAGACTCATTAGACAACGCAGAGGTAGAAATCACTGAATCAACCAATGTCAAATTCAGTAACAAATCTAAACCTTCCTATGGGTAGAGGTCACTAAACTATATTAGATTTGCTATTACTTTATTATAATAAGATTAATGGATTTTAAAATATTCAAGGAAAAGAAAACTCATACCTGTGGGTTTAGAGTGTTCAATCCCTTTAATACCCAATCCATTATCTTTTTCCAATTAAATTTATAAAACATAATTTCAATATAAAAATGCCAAATTAATTTTTAACTTTATGTGATCAAAATACTGAGGATCACTACATCTTTATATCTTACGATGTTGTGACTACTCTTAAAATAGAATAAAATTTTTAATTATGGCATAATTTATTAATATGAGCAAATCCTTATGGTCACAACATGTCACACCCCGATATTTACACCACGATATGCTACCAACCCAACATAAAACAATAAACAAAGGTATACAATTCAATAATTGGGATCTATCACATTCTCATAAATTTCTTGTCAAGCTCAAAGTAATAAAATTACAATACACGGTAATATAAAAATATCCATCTTACTTTCCACAAGGGCTTACACCTTTCAAGATTAAGAGTCTTGATTCAAACAAATAAAATTCCTAACTCGACAAACAAGTTCAATGGCTGAAGGCGAACACCTTCAAAGAAGCTTCAGCGCTCCACATTAAATTCCATTCGCTTTCAACACTATCATGGTACCCCTTCAACACCTAGATTTTTAGGATATCCAACCCATAAAAAGGGAGTAAGCTTTGACGCTCAGTAGGAAATAAACTTAACAACAAATAAGCATGCTCAAAGTGATTATGTTCATGCAATGTCATGTCATGCATACAACTTATTTTTATTAGAAAACCAATTTGTAACATACTAAATTCGTATTCCAAGTTTTGACCCAATTTATTAACCAATGAGTTAACCATGAACCATCATTTTATAATTAATTTCCACGTTACATGTCACAAACACTCCCCACATTTACTGGCCACCAAGCACAGTAGGGCAAGTGGGCACCTCTAACTTCTAGAAAACCTTCACATTTACCGGCCACCAAGCACGGAGGGGCAATTGGACACCCATTTCATTCTTAAAAGCATCTCCACATTTTCCGGCCACTGAGCACGGAGGGGAAATTTAACACCCATCAATCATTGTAACTTTTCCCCCACATTTACCGGCCTACAAGCACGGAAGGGCAATTGGGCACCTTTACCAACATACCGATAACATCCCCACACTTTCCTGCCTACAAGCACGGAAGAGCAATTGGGCACCTCAACACACACAACACATTTCAAAATAACCCATTTTAATTAACTCAACATCACCTGACCCCAAAGCCATGAAGATACGATGCGATGTAATTCAATTCAATTGGTTTGCCAATATCATAGTTTGCCTAAGGTTCAAATCATTACTACAAAAATAATGAACATAAAACATAAACAAGGCAATCTCAACAATTTCCATAATCATCTCATATAGCAACATCAATTCCAAATTCTCCATTATTCCAACATCATATGAATATCAACTCAAAACGACTGAAATTTCACTTAGAAACGTTACTTAAGTAAGTTATCTCATTTCCATTAAACTCCCAAGCTAAGGGTCCAAAATGATTTAATCCACAACTTCTATCCCCACACTAGTTTCATCAAATTATTAGGATTTACCCATTTCATAGTTTCCATGTATTCCAATACCATATTAATGTCACTTTTAACATAAAACTATCAATTAGTTCAAAATCCCCTTTTACTCAACATTTCAAACCTAAGGTTTTAAAGAAAATTGGGGGTTTTCCTCTTTTCTTAGTGAAATCCTCAAACATCAATTACTATTTATCAATATGCTAAAACATTCAACACCCTTTGAAAATTTGAGTGAAAACCCCATTTGTAAATAAACAACTAGCCATTAATGTTTTCTAACCCATAATTAACTCCCTACCTCAAGATTGAAAGCAAGGAAGCTAGATCAAGGGCATTATTTCAAAAATCCAAAATCTAATCGGTTGAAAATGTTGATCTTCTCTTGTTCTTCATCCTTGATGCAAGATCCATAGTGGATTTGTTGGTAAAAAAAAGATGAAATCAAAGTTTTGAGGGCTAGGTTTTCGAACCTAGGATGAGAGGAAGGAAGAGGGAAGAAGAAAGTGTAAGGAATGATCTAGAAAATCACTTTTTAAGTTGTTGAATTCGCGCAGTCCGCTCGAGTATCTTTTTTCCCGCTCAAGCGTACCTGCTTCCAGCACAAATTCCAAAACTTCAAACAGGCGTAACTTTCTCATCCAGACTCCATTCTAGGTCGTTCTTGTGTCCAAATTGATGCCCCGGAAATAAGATTTCCAAAGGCTCTAGTCTCACACCCAAATTCAAAGTGTGGAAAAAGAAAAGGGCAAAAGAGTGACGGTTGTTCATAGGAAAAGTTATCTGAATTAAATTCTTGGTTCACTCTTTCTTTACTATCATGTTATCACTTTAATCAATACCCCAAAATAAAATAAGAAGGTTCCAAATACACTAATGATAAAAAAAAGTCAAGGGCAATCTCACTTTCCACACTCGAGCGCGTAGACCAACAAAGTCGTCTCGCTCGAGCAGGAATTCACAACTCTCAGAATTTCGGACAGACTGCAAAAATGTTGGGAGCCTCTCAAGTCCGCTCGAGCGTCAACTCCTCCGCTCGAGTGGAGGGAAAAATTCTAGATCATTACACAACAAGTACATAATCTTTCAATACACATAATGTATAATACATGCAATCAGAGTAATATCACATGAAGAATCCCAAGACCAAACACATGTAATTCAAACTTATACTAGATATTGCTTAAAAGTTGGACCAAAATAAATTTCATAAGTTCAACACACAGTGTATACATGCTCTTATTTCATATAAATTTTTATGGCATAAATAATTACCTTAATGCATGTAATATAATATTACATTATTTTAGATAACCTGCCAATAAATCTCAAAAATCATAAAAACTAAAAGAACATGTTATAATTCACTGTATAAAATTCAATCAAACTTTGAAGAACATGTTATAGTTGACCATATGAAATTCAATAAAATTTGCTCATTACTTGCACACGCAACTACAATAAAATGTATTTAATAACATGTCCTTCCTATTATAAAATTTAATAGTAAATTAAATTGGCGTAGGTTTCAGTAGTCAAGGCTAAATATTGATCTACTCATAGCCACATATACAAAACTTATTGTCTAATGCATATAAAGTTATCAAAATTGCATTATCATATTAGTATTTGTTCCATAGTAAAAACCATAATCACAAAAGTCTAAAAAATAAAGGAAACAATTATATATCAATGTGATCTCCACAAGTAAAACCTATATAAGTTCATCTGCTACTTTTCACGTTAAATTCACTAAATCGATGGAAAGAAAAACTGATTTTTAAGGAATAAAATTCAGATTTTAATAAAGTTGGTCCCACTGGAAATCCATTATTAGAGATGATGAATAAAAACCAAAAATAATTTGGTTATTCAATCCTTCAAATTTTTATTTTTATTTTTATTTTTTTTAATTATGCAGCAAGGTATGTTTTATATGCCTCAAACCATTACGCACTTTGCAAAACCAATTTCAAACAGTAATATCAATTTCAAACAGTAATAAACAAGTTTCATGAATTAAAAACGAATAATAATTGAAAAAAAAAAATTGGTTCTCTGATTCTTCATGCCACAGTGCAAAACAGAGTTTTTCCAATTAAAGATAAAACAAGGACTCTTACCACAGTAGTGGTAGTATAACCGAAAACAGTGTTAAATATGATCTAATAAGATTTGGCCTTCATAAATTACAGTAATGCTAAACAACAAACAGAAGAAGGCTCTGATACCAATTGCGAGAACTAAAATAATTCAATAAGAAATAAGAATACTACCTCATGCCATGATTGATGCAAGTCTTTGAATCTTATATATAAAATCCAAATTCAATTTCTAGTAGATTTACATACATATATACTTGGTACGTTATGGAGGCCAAATCAGAACCTTGTCAAATGAAGAATCCTTCAACATGTAATTGGCTGCTGAAGATTGGTGGCGAATGACATATCCCTGTTCGTGATTTTGGTGAGAGACTTAATGGTGGAGATCATGCAGAGGAGATAAACTAGCAAGGGCTGGGTATTTAGGCAAATTTTTTGAAGTCAACAAACGGTTGACTCACAAAAGAGGCAATTTGTTACAACATTTTCTAAAGGTGACACTTGAAAAACATTCTCCAAACTAGTACCATGAGTGCAGAGAAGAGAATATGAGCCACTGAGAAATGAACGAATATAATCAAGAACCATGTATTAATATATCATCAAATCACATACATATGAATGAATAGTGCTTAATTACCAATTAAAAAAATCCAACACATAAAAATTGAGACACAATAACACAGCTTTAGTCTAGTCTAGCTAGACTTGAAATTGCCAAGGCCAGTAGCTGGTATTCTCCTCCTGGTGAACTTTGCTACTTCTGCTCATTGCCACACCACCACCATTCACCTCTGCAAAGGCATAGTACTTCAACACAAAAGCAAGTCCCAAAACAACCCACTCCAAACAAAAGATCAAAATGCACAATCCACCAGACAATCTCAAAATCACATCCCCATCCTCTTCCCTAACATAAGATTTCAACTGTCCCAAGAAATCAGAGGTCCTGGTAAAGATGAGCACGGAGACCGAGCCCTGAAATATCGCGGTGAGAACCGTGGCCACCATGTGAGCACCATACCACTTGTTTGAGCCTGACCCATCAGAGACGGCAGTGCAGCCGAAAATGGCCCCGAGAATGGTGAGGATGTGGAGGAAGATGAGGAAGAAGCCGCAAAGGGAGGGGACGAGACGGAGAGAGATGGTGAGGAAAATGCAACTAGAGGCTGCACCCAAGAGGATGTAGTTACAGAGAAGGAAGATCTTGTGGGTGTGGTACTGAGAACCAGATGATGGGTTGTTGTTGCTCTCATAGAGACCACCCATTTTGTCTCTCAACTCGACTTTGTCAAATTGGGGGTTCAGATTTTGAGCAATTAAGGATGGTGAGAGATTTGATAATGATGTTCAGAGAGGCCTTGTTGAAGAGAGAAGTGGGAGATTGAGAGATGAAGAGAAGGTAATGGGTTGTATTTGAAGTTTGATGGGTGAGCAAATGACCGTTGCACAGGATATTAAAATGACCAACGGCTAGTTTCTTTTTCTATTTAACGGCTATTTTTCCGTTACGATTGGATCTTTGGTTCATACGACCGTTGGATTATTGACTAAATGCAAATATGGGTCCAGCTGTGGAATCCAAAGATTTAATTTGACGTTTGACTTTTTTACTGTTGTGGAAGTAATTTGCACTCTGTTTACATTACAAAAACTACAATTAAAGTAATTTGCAATATATTTGATTTAGAGTTTTGTTAAATAATTTTTTAAATTTTAATTCATATTTTTGTATTTATAGTGATTTTATGAAATATTTTAATTATTTTTTTAAAATTTTTAAATCCACTTAATCTTGATATACTTAGTATAAAATTTATATAAAAAAATCTTTACAAAATTCATTACATACAACAAAATACGAAAAATATATAACCACAAGAATGCCGGTGTCACAACTCATGCAGCCAAACGCATTGAATTTTTGTATTTTTATATATTTTTGTTAATTGGTAAAAACAATTATACAAAAAATCACAAATAATGTATTTTTTAAGTATATCTAGATTAGATTTTGCATAAAAAATTGGAAAAAAATCACTAAAAACAAAAAAACATGAAAAGTAAAAAAACTAAATTTTCAAAATAAAACATAAATAACCAAACAATTTGTACGGCCCATTTGGTTAGATTCATTTGAGATCTAGTACCAAATTCGATCTAATATAATCCGGTCAATTTGATTTTTTTTTTTTTTTAATAATAAGGATGAATTTTTTGGATGTATTTCTGTTTGAAGAAGGCAGATCAAAGATTAATGAAATTCTATGCCATTTACGTACACATAGCTTTGAAAAGATTGAATTACAAATCCCCTCAATCGATAGGTCAAATACAGAAACATAATACCTTGTTACATCTAATCTGAAATTAAGATGTCTCAATTATGCTTTTGTGATTAGTTGTGGATTTTAATCATCTCCATTTCATTCAATAAAATTACAATGTATCATCACAATTCAAACTTTATAACTACTATGTCATTGTAATTTAAATTTTACCGAACTAATTTAATTTACAATACAAATTCGCTGATATGAATCTTTCATAATCACTAATTATGAACGGAAATTTATGTTCACCTTGTGAAATAGAGAACATCTTAATCTATTAGTCGTCCATAAACAAATTAATCACAAGGAGTGAAGAAATTTTCACAATTATTTCATCATTTTATTTCTTTGGTAGTGCTATATACAAATTGGAAAATCATAAAATCAATACAAAATTATAAGGAATCACTTTAAAATAAAAGATTTATAAAGATTACTAAAGTTAGACATTTAAAATTGTGCTTGATACTTCTTCATAATATAGAAAACGTCTACGATAGTCTCTCTTTGGATTTTTAACCTCAGTGGTTTAAACTTAAAGGTGAGATTGAACTAATGAAAGATGAAACTATTAAGTTAATCGAAGTAAAAATTGGTTTTTGAGTTAAATCTACCACTCATTATATATATACAATCGATAGTACATATTTTTTTTTGATCAGCCAATCGATAGTACATATATTAAACCAAAAACATTTATTCTATAACAAAAATAAACACCTAGGAGAACAAATAGTTAATAAAACTTTATTAGTACAACTAATTTTAGAATTTCGTAAATATAGTTAATTTGAGGATGTAAACCCCTACAATCTTGGGGTGCTAACCCTTATAAATTGAGATAATTACTGTCCACTCCCATTTAAAGTACATAAATACCTATAGTATCTATCTTTTGTATGCACTAATAAATCTTAATATTTTTCTTTTGCCTCTCTCTCTCTCTCTCTCTCTCTCTCTCTCTATATATATATATATATATATATGTATATACAACATTTCTCCAAATGCCTCACATTGCCACCACCATCGCTACCATCGCCGACCACTGCCACCATTATTGTCCACCGGCCATTGCTACCATTATCGTTGGCCCACTACCACTATAGTCATCTTTCACTGGCCACCATCGCCATCTATTTGCTACCACTATCGATCTACACTCCACCATCGCCAATCTACTACCACCATTCACCAACCAACTCCACCATCACCAATATACACTTCACCGCCACTGATCTACACTCTACATTTTGATCTCCACTCTACCACCGTTGATCCACCAATCTAGTTCAAAAACTACACTGATCTAGTTGTTTCAATAGTAAAATCGACTCCAAATGACTCTAATAAACAGTGTTTTCCGGATATATCCCTCCTCTTATCTGTCTCTCTCTATCTATCTCTTTATTTTTCAAATCAGATCTACTGCAAATTTAATTTTCTGTGATAAATTCATCAGTCTTTAGTTATGTATGTGTATGTAAGATAGGAGTATCTTGTGAGTAAGTGTAAGTGTGAATGTGATGTTTGTAATTTTTTACAAATCACTTAGTAATAAATTTATCATTGATTTGTTTAGTGAAAATTATCACTGATAAGTTCAGTGATAAATTAATCACTGAATATATGTTTAATTCTTTTGTTGATCTTGTATTGATCTATGATAATGAAGACTCATGTGAACTATTTTCTAATAAAACTTTACTTTTCATCCTTCCCCCTCTCTCTCTCTCTCTCTCTCTTCTAGAACTAAAGAGGTGGTCACGGTAGTGATGTGGTAGAGATGAACATTTGTTTTTGCTGAAAATTTGTCAAAAAAATATCACCGAAAGTAGCCTGATATTAGAGGTAATTGACGGTAGTTAGAAACAGCGGTCAAAGTTGGCTACCGAAAGTCAAATGTTGTTACCGGTGACTAGAGGTAATTGTTGGTAATAGGAGTCATGATAGTAGTATTATGGTTGATGTGCTGAATGAGATAAGGTGAGAGTATTTTAGAGATATTGATAGTTAAAAAAAGAAATAGGACTCATAATAAATAAGTCCGGTCAATAGCATCAGCCCGTAAGTACTTCTTATAAATTTGGAGTATTAGCACGTATAAATTTGAGGATGCACAACCTTATGATATTGTGATTATCTACTAATAACTAAGTATAATATTAGACTTTTTTTCAAACTTTTTGGGATGCATTAGGATTTCATTACGTATTATTATTATTCAGAAAATAGAAACAAACTAGCATTTCATGAGCTGGTGATACAACCTTACATATACAAACAAAGTCAAAAAAAAATTAACTAATTTCACCGGGATAAGATCCCCTCCATATTTGCATCTCTTCATTCTCATTCACACTCCTCTTGTGGGCTCAAATTCGGACTTACATCGATGATCTAAACTGTCTATTTTGTAAGTTCCTTAATAAAGGTCATTCATGCAAAAAATCAATTTCATCAGATATCTATAAATATAAGAACAAATCACATTTTGTTTTATAAAATGAATAGCAAATAGGATTATAAACTTAAACCATTCATTTTGTAAAATAAAACGTAATTTGTTTCTATATTATACCCACCATAGCTACATATACATAGCTACATATACCCTTCCAGGAGGCGTAAAACTACAACCGAGGCAGACTAGAAGGACAAAAAAATTACCCTCCTTTCGGCCCTTAAATCCCTCTATCCCATTATACTAAAACCTTGTTTGGAAACAGACTTTTTTAGTAATTTTTTAATTTTTTGACTAAAATATGATGTAAAAAAACTAGTATGTTTGAGATAACTTTTTGACTTTTTACGAAAAGATGTACAAAAAATACAGAGAAAATGAAATTTTTGACTTTTTTGTATATATTGTTAGCTTTTTTACTTTTTTTAGTAACTTTTTAACTTTTTGACTAAAAAAATCACTTGTCAAACGATGCCTAATATTGTGTTTAGTTGGGGGGATTTGAGAAATGATTTAGAAAGAGAAAGAGAAAAGGTGTATAAAACTATATAAAATATAAGTATGTTTTATTCACATTTCACCTACCTTTTCCATGTTCTTTTCCAAATCTCTCCTCAAATATCACAACCAAACACTACATATAGCAACATGGTCATTAAATCTTGTAAAAATCTTAAAACACAAAAAATAAAAATAAAAATAAAAATTTGATACAACTCTAACTACTGTGAATATTTTGAAGGAGTTTTCTTAGGTGTGCAACCCACAAAAGGTGTAAGTGGGTTGCACACCATGTGCCACTCACACAAAAGATGTAAGTGTAAGGTGTAAGTGTAAGTGGAAGGTATAAATGAAATGTATAAGTTACACACCATGTGCCACTTACACAAAAAGTATAAGTGCAAGGTAAAAAATGTGTAAGTGTAAGGTGTAAGTGAACACAAAAAGGTGTAAGGTGTAAATTGCACACTATAGCATTACCCTATTTTGAAACATGATAATTAAAGAAACAAATCCAATGGCCTCATTAAACACAGGGTTCGTTTGGAAAGTGAATTGACTTTTTGACTTTTTAACTATTTTAACCTAGAGTTAAAAAGCCTCGTTTGGTAAAAACTTTTTAATTTTTTTGACTTTTTGTGAGTAAAAAAATGTAATGATTATAAGTTAAATGTGATGTTTTGTCTTATTGAACTAAAAAATCTATTTTGCCTTTTTATGGCTAAATTAACTCCAAACCCAACCCAACCCTTCTTCCCAAAGGAAGCCACAACTCATCTTACCATGAAAACTAACAAGGCATCAAAAACCTCCCACCACAAGTTTCATGACTGGTAACCTACTAACCACACCAAGAAAACAAAACATCATATCATAGTTAATGCCTACCTTCACTCTTATAATTATAAATAATAATTAATTAATAAAATAAAATTAAAGATAAAACCCTCAAGGAAAACAACTGAGTCTAATATTATTGCTTGCACCATATTGTATTGTAAAGAAAAGAAAAATATAGCTAAATCTGAATTAACTTTCAAACCCAACAACAAATAAACTGAAACAACACAAGTTGTCTTCTTCTACCACGAGTTTAAAATTTGTCTTGTCATTTGACAAAAGCAATCTACTGACTGGAAATCACCACATCCTCACACCCAAGCCAATTTTTCTTCAAACCCAAGTCCTAGGGGTATTGACACTGGGTTAACAAAGGTTTAGTATTCAACACACCTAAACATTTAACCACAAAAAGAAAAACACACATTCACTCAAAAGCAGCAGCAGCAGTATTTACATAGTCCTGGACTTTTGGAGGGGCCAACTAAATTGTTCAATATGATAAACACAAGACCACCATCAAGAAGACTACAAGAGTAGAAACAAAGAAATCAAACATGCATTCAACTTTATGATCAGCAGCTAAAAAGTCTACAAGCTAAATCAACCAGACAAGGTTTCGTTTTCTTCAGTACCAGTCGAATAGCCAAAAAGCATAAAGCATGAACCTAATAGCCCAAAGCAAAGGCTGATGATTATATCAGGAGGATTACAAAGAAATTATATGACTAGCAAAGATACGTGACATTTAGGTCAAGTTTGGGAAGACTAAATAAGTGTACTTTTTGACTTTTCTTGTATTATGTGTAGAAAAAGTAAAGAGGAGATGTTGATTGATGTGACCCAAAAAAGATAAAAAGATAAAATAAGTGCACTTTTTTAGTTTAGCCAAACTTGGCCTTACTCCATCATTAACTCCCTTCTCATAAGAAGAAAATAGCCTTCAAACAAATAAATATATATTTTTAAGTTGGGCCTGGGTGAGACCAATGAAAAGGTGGGGTCCCAAGCCAATTTTGGTCCATCACACGATCTGAATTTATCTCCATTTCCCCACAAGTTTACTCAGGCCAGTGTGGGCTGTCGAGTTCAAACCCTCAACGGTGTGATAGTGACAATCCAACAGGTAAGTAAGAAAAAGGACAAACACCAGACAACGAACATTTATCCATGGTTCTTAAAAGAGCTTAACGTTATTGCAATACTCAAGGATGTCAAAATTCAGCTTAAAAATTACAAAAAAACCTACAACCTTTGTGATGCTTTAGAAGACCTGCATACCCATGAAGGGCAGGTTAATGAAATTGCGGGGCAGTTGCAGTAGAGATCTCCCCCAGATAAATTTGTTTATCGCTGCTGCAAGATCCAATAATTGGTTCAATGGGATGGAAAACACATTCATTCACAGATCCTGTGTGGCCGGGGAGTCTGTACAAGATGCGTCGAGAAGTTGTATCCCAAATGTACACCATCCGATCTGAACTACCAGCTGTGACCTTGCTTCCATCAGGCGACCATCCACATTTCAACAAGTTCTTCTCAAAGTTGTGTTGATGACCTTCCAAAATCTTCACACAACGATTTTGAGGAGCATATGGCCTCATGTCCCATATGCAGAGCTTGCAATCCATGCCATTGGTAAGAAGGTAGGACCCATCTGGACTCAATTGCATACCAGTTATCATATCCTGATGTCCTTGAAGCGTCATGGTAACCTCATTTCTCCGCAAATCCCAAACCTTAACATCATTATCTATCCCACCAGAGTAGATTTTATCCGATGCGTCAGAGAAACTGACAGCCGTGATCTGGTATTTGTCTGGAAATGTCTGGATCGCACCCCTCTGACGCATATCCCAAAGCTTTGCGGTGCCATCATCAGATCCACTGATAACAAGAGGTGGGCCCCTACGGGATGGACAGCACGAATTCACAAAAGAAGAGTGTTCTGCCATCTTTTTTATCTGTTTCCCGGTTTCTACATCCCATGCCCGAAGGGTCTTGTCAGGACTGGCTGATATTATCTGTGACCCATCAGTAGTCCACTGAAGATCCAAAACAGCATTCTTATGCCCTTTCAAAACCATAAAGTTCTTGCATTCCCCAAACGCATTCCAAAGAAAAATTTCTTTGTCATGTGAGCCAGATGCAATGACTGTTCCGGCTGGATTGAACTTCATCGTGTATATAGCACTCTGATGACCTGTTAATAACATGATAGGTGATTCCAGACTTGATGTTCTCTGCTTTCCATTTGCCCCTGCTGCTGGAGGACCACTATAAGGAACAGTAGACCACTCCATTGGCCTTGGACCAACCACAGATAGAGCATTTTCACCCTCTCTTGGTAATGTTTGCATCATGGCTTCTGCTAGTGTTCAACAAAAGGATGAGCAACTAATAATACCTATCAACTCTGTTCCAGAAATAACAATATTTTTGTTAGTCCCATCACTAAGAAGCACGTACGGCATGACAACACTTTGATTCTCCAAAAAAATGCAGGGCACACAACGTGGTGGGAATACAGCAAAAACAAATATAGATACATATATAGATAGATAAGGAAAAAATGTAAAACAACCCTAACTAACACATTCGTAAACAGTTAATTACCAGAGAATTGGGCATATGCAGGCTAATTTTTTAATTAACAGAGAACATATATCTTTTTAAACAATCAAAAACAGTTAATTCCCATAATATAACAATAAAAAATTAAGTGTTAATTGCTTGCTTAAGGTAACCAAAACCAAATCCCAAACCCAAATAAAACAAATGGAAGAGAGGGAACAAAAAGTAAGAAATGTAGAGAGAACCGAAGCAACTGGGCATAACCAAACCAAACCCAAACCCATAGATACCTTCCCTAACCCAATAGTTCAAAGACTGCGATCATTTTTCTTATCATGAAATGGAAATGGAAATGAAAAAGGGGAGGAAAAAAAAACTATTTTTTCCCTGCTTAAGGAGGGCAAAGCCGAGAGAGAAAGAAATGGAGTGGTAAGCTTCGGCTCTTATATACTGCTGCTTGTACCTCTCTGTAACATTTGTACTTCTTAAGTCAATGGAATGTGTTTAATTTTATTATTTTGCTATTGGGATCCCTTGGGTGGTGTATCATTGTATTGGTTGAGTGAAAATCTGATCTAGACTTTGATAGGGTTGTTCATTTGTGCTCAGAATTGTCAGAAAAGTGCCTTAGAACTTAAATTTCTAATATGGGTGTCGACACTGGGTCTCTTGGGGTCAACACCTACTTTTCTTTTGATTCCTCTTGTTGTTTCTGCTTTCTAGTGTCAACACCACCTCTTCTTGGTGTCGACACCGCTGGACCTGAGTAACACAAATGCAACACTGCTCGTGGGTATTGACACCTGTAACCCCGACCTATGATTAACTATTAAACCATGATTAAGGATGTCTAATGAGTACTTAAAATGAAATTCTACCTTAATTGCATGTATATTGCATTATTTGTGTTTCTATCTGTTTATCGTAGAAATATCTTTTTGTGTTTCCGTTTTGTTCTGCGAATTGAAAGCCTTATCGGCATCCAATCATGAAATTGACTTAAGTTATGTGTTATTTGGAATTTTTAGTATTTTATGGTAGGTTCAATTTAAATTCGATTCGAAACCAAATAATTAGAATAAATAATATTAATTGATTAGTCACTCACTAATGAATTTCCTAATCAAGCCTATATAAGGCACAAGTGAACTCTTGATTTCATTTTACACTCTCATTTCAAGCTTTTTGAGCCTCAAAAACGTGTGAGAGAGAGATGAGAGAATTGAGATCAAACAAGGGACTTGCTTGAATTTGGGAGAAGTTAGCTTGGGAATTCAAGGATTTGGCTTGGAATCTTAGTGAATTCATCACCTAGAGCTTAATTAAGAAGTTGAGGTAAGGATTCAACACTTAGACAATATAATTATGATATCTAGGACATGAATTCTAAGAATTAAGTGGAGTAATGCAAGAATTGAGCATATGAATTAGGAAGGAAGAACATTCCATGCATGCATGGATATTTTCTTACATTTTGAGTTTAATTGATAGGAATTCTCACATGCATGTCCCAATTCGACCTTAGTTTTGAGAATTTATCATGTTTTCTGTCAATTTACCTTATTTGATCATGATTTGGAAGCTTTGAACTCAATCCATTACTTACACGTTATGCTTTCAAAATTTTGAGTTTGATTTTGCACAATTGACATGCTTTGGGCTTTGATTTTGCTGATATAGAATTCCTAATGTTTTACAAGTTTAGACATTTTCCTCAAGTTTTTGGGGCCCAAAGGTTGCATTTTGAGGCTTTGAATTCGAGTTTTGCATTTCGGAGCAATTCTGGAAATTATAGGCTAGGCTTGGTTTGTTTTTCAGAAAAATTTTTGGAAAAAATTCTCTACAAACAAATTTTCAAGAGTAATCAAACTAAACAATTTTTTCCAAAAAAAATCTCAAAATTTTGTTTGGTTACCTACTTTACAAAATCACTCTCTCTCATACATATCAAATCAATCATTTTTTTTAGAACTCTCTCCCCAAAACAATTTTCCAAAACCATTTCTGAAAAAGGCAAACCAAACAAGTTTTCATACTTTTTATCTCAAAAACTACTCTACAAACACAAACCAAACACATCCATAGAATTCTGCTTCTTCGCTCGAGCGATGAAACCTGCGCTCGAGCGACCACTTTTTGTTTTGCATTTCCGCTCAAGCGACCAAAAGTTGGCTCAAGCGTAAATTACATGCTCCCAGAAGTTTACAAGTTTTGCAGACCGCTTGAGCGACCAAAGTTGCGCTCAAGCGAAGACCTCAGTCTCACGCTCGAGCGACCATGAAGTGTGAGTAGAGTGGAAAATTCACTCAACCAGTACTTTTGCAAAATTTTATAAACTGCTCGAGCGACCGAAGTTGCGCTCGAGCGACCACCCTTATGTTTGAACCTCCGCTCGAGCGAAAGAAGCTGCGCTCAAGCGAGAACCCTATTTTCAGCAAATTTTGACAAGTGTTGAACAGCATGTTTTGGCATCCTCATTACCAGTGTTTTAAAAAACCCTAGGCGCATCGAGGCGCCAAGGTCACCTGGAGCCTAAGCGCCGAGGCGCGAGGCGAGGCGCACGTTATAGAAGTTAAGCAAAATATTAATATGGTATAATTTTCAACATAAACAAATATTTAATATGTATATTATTAATTTTTTTAATAAGAAGAGAAGAGAAGAAGAAAAAAAAATAATTAATTTTTTTAATATATATATTATATTATTTATTTATTATATTTTTTAAATAATATGTTTCAATTAATTTTTTTATTTTATTTTATATACATGTGTTTATTTTTTTTATTACTATGTATAAATATATATTATATTTTATATATTATCTATAAGTATATTATATATTATATAATAGGTATTCTAAGTATTATATAATATTATATATATATATATATGAATTAATTATATTTTGTATATTAGTTATGAGTTTATTATATATTATATATTATATAGGTATTCTACGTATTATATAATATTATATATATATATGAATTAATTATATATTAGTTATAAGTTTATTATATATTATATATTATATAATAGGTATTATATAATATATTATATATATATATATATGAATCAGGAAGACAGAAGCGAGAAGAGAGATCGCGTAAAAGAGATCGATCGCGAGAGAGAAGGCGACAGAGAGATCGATCGCGATTGCGATTGCGATCGCGAGAGAGATGGCGACAGAGAGAGAGATCGCGATTGCGATCGCAAGAGAGAAGGCGAGAAAGAGAGAGCAATCGTGAGCGAGAGAGGATCCGCCCTTCGTGCGTTATGCCTTCTTCACGATTTTTTTTTTTTTCTCCTGCTCTTTTGACCCATGTTTTGATCATTTGATATTGTAAATGAAAATTTATTCCACCCAGATGGGCTGTAGCAGTAGAAGAAACGTGAAGCGCCAAAAGCGCACGCCTCGAGCCTTAGAAAAAGTGCACGCCTCATCGCCTTAGCTGCGCCTCCTCTATGTCGCCTCGCCTCGTTGTGCATGAGGCGCAGAGCTGCGCCTCGCCTCGCCTTGAGCTTAGGCGCGCGCTTAGGCACGCTTTTTAAAACACTGCTCATTACATCTTAGGCATTCCTAGGCCATAATTAAGACATAATAATAAAGATAAAGATTAGAAAACCACCAAGATAAAAAATAACTAAGTTAATGATTCCAAGTATGTAATTCAGTACGTATCCATTCTATATTTGTGTAGGTCACGCGCCATAGACAGTCTGGTTTATCAACTTAATATGTTATGCAAGTGGAGCCATCTGCGCATAATAACTTTGTAAAGTTATGTTCACGTTTAAGTATTTTCCTATATGATCTGACAAAAAATGATCTGTTTTTATAAAATGTTCTGTATCAATGAATGATTGTCCATATATTGAAAAGTATTTGTGACATCCTTAGCACATGGCCCTTGCCCGAGAGTAATAATACTGTGGTCTATGAGTACAAGGCCCTTGCTCGGGAGTAATAATACCATGGTCTCATGGCCCTCGCCCAGGGGTAACAATACCGTGACTTAAGTATGTTATATGTTCCCGATACCAAAGGTTCCTTTATGGAATTGGTCAAATATGACTCTTAATGCTCTGTATCTAATTTGTTAATGCCAATGGGTGTACCATGTATTATCCTCTGTGAAATTGAATAAGTACATGCTTCTGAACTCTGAATAAAAATATGAAACTGTTTCTGCTTTCTAAATCTAATATGGGACATCATTCATTAAACCCTTTACTCTGTTATTATTCATTGAATTTTCGCTCACTATTTATATTATATATGTAGGTGAGCAAGCACGTGAGTAGGCCTAAGCTGCTCCCTGAAGAGTTTGGGTCAGCCAGCCACCGTGCCTCTTGAGAAGGTTCCCATTTGAAAAGTCAAGGTTTGTGAATCATGTTAAGGATGTTTTTGTTTTCATTTTGTTTTGTTTAAATGTACACTGAGCTCAGTCCCTTTTGATGATACTTGTACGATGTTGCATGACTTATGAGCTTTTGACGTTATATATATGTATAAAGTTTTAAATTATCTGTCTTATGTATGTCTGCATAACTCAATGGACGTTGTATTTTGTATATTTGCTTCTACAACCCCTCTAATTATATGATTTTCAAGTCAGAGGCCTTCGGTAATCCCATGACTACTGGCCGATTACGACGATAAACCTATAGGAACAGGTTTGGGTCATGACAACACCGGGGCTTGGTGGTGTCGACACCCAGCATGATTCAAACTTGCAACACCACTGTTTTTGGGTGTCAACACTCCTCCAAGGGGTGTCGACACCTGACAGAAAAATGCCGAATTTTTTGCTGCTTTTTTGCCCTTTCTTTTGGGATTTTTGACTTTATTTTAATTGACTTTGGGGCTAATAACCCACTATTGTCCTAGTACTATAAATAGACCCTCAAACACTCTCTTTGCTCACTTTTTCTTTCTCTTTCTCTCTCTCTTTTCTTTCTCTATTTCGTAACCCACTTCTTTTCTCTATCAAACTCTAGCTTTTCACACAAAACCGTCAAATCTCCTCACTTTAGATCATCCCCTCACCTTGCTCCTTTGAAATAGATTGTAGAGCTTGTCAAGGGTTTCATTCTAATCTTAGCGGATCGCCTTTTCACCACCGTCGACTTTTGGGATTTTTCCATCCTTTTGTTTGAGGTAGGCATTTCTATTAATCTAGTATGTTTGTATTCTCATGGATATATGGTATTCTGTAGCTATGGATTTTGGGGGGATTTTGAGGTTTTGGTAAAAGCTATATAGTATCAAAGCTAGGACTTGTTCTCCTTGTTTTTAAAATATTGAAGTTCATACTTCTAGTTAGCAAACAGTATCTTGATTTCAAAGGCTTGGCTTGTAAAATGAGAAAGCCCTAAATTTTATGAAAACCCTAAAATGGGAAATTGGGGATTTTGGTTGTGTATTGAAATTTGGTTTGAGAAATGAGAAATTGTGCTCAAGATGGAAGAAAATCTTGAAAAATAGAATATTACTGAGTTGCTGGAATTATTTGAAACACATGAAATGTTGGGAGTCGTTGATATGTATTGATGGAATGGATTTAGTTATGCTCTAGTATTGTCATTTGTGAAATACTTTGATAGAGATAACTGTTTCTGAGCAATCGGTGGAGCATTGCATGATTGTTGTATAAATGAATTGGAAACTAGGGAAAATGGAAACTTTTTCAACTTATACATCACATTGGCATTGCATGTTTTTTCATGTGTATTGCTGAACATCTTTTGAGGAATTGTTCTTGGAACTCTTTTGGAAATGATTGGAACATGAAAGTAAAATAACTTGGTCAAATCCGGAATGTATAGAAAACATTTGTAAATTGATTAAGTTGGCTTGAGGTCCTCGGTAAAAGTCTAAAAAACCACACGAAGTCGGGTGTCTAATTGCCCTTCTGGTTAATAGCCAGTAAATGTGAATTTTTTGTAGTTCTGAATAGACTACTTGCAAACACATCACCTAGGGATTTCTAGGGTGTTATTTATGATTTAATAATTTGTTTATGAATTATGCGAAAAAATGATTTATTTTGGAAGGATCGCATTGTTGCATTTACGAGCAAAGTTTTAAAAGGCTTTACTAAGGCTCTCCTCGATGCTCGCCTTGAGGCAAGGCTAAGGCAAAACTCCTCAAGGCTTTGATTTTTAGGCTTTACTCCCCAAAGGCTTGCGCACACAGTCTTGAGACATGCGCCTTAGGTGTGTCGTGTATACTTTTTACGCATAAGCATGTAAGGAGTAAGTATATGAAGAGTTTACCTTAGGCTCTTGCTAAACTTAGTCTAGTAAATGGTTTAAAAATAAAAAAAATAAAAATAAAAAAACTCATTTTGCAACTATATTTTATAAGAAAAATTAAGTAAATGACCAATCAACAAAACAACACAAAATTAATGCTTAGTAAGAAACTTAATCACTAAAGCTGAAAATACAAATTTCACTTTCAATAAAGCAAAGCATCCTTCTCTGCAATAAAAAAAGTATTTACACTTTTATATTTAATTTTGATGTATTTATTTATTGTTTTAAAATATTAAATTACTTACTAAATATAAAAATTTGAAATTTGAAATTTGAAATGCTTAAGCCTCAATGCCTTAAGGCTTACGCCTCGCCTCATAAGGGGTAAAACGTCTTATGGTACACATTTGCCTTTAAAAACTTTGTTTACGAGCAACGAAAAACGTTGACATGCAATGGCATCATTTGTAAAGCTCATATACTTTTGTAATGTTATCTCTACTCGACAATTGTGCTCATCCCTTCATGGAAAACCAATTTCAGGTGCAGGTGAGATGCCACTGCCTCATTGAAAGCTTATGATCAATGTTTTGGTGCAAGAATGCTCTTTTGTTGTTTTTGTCATAAAGCTTTTGAGCTAAATTGTATGGCTCAAAAACCCTCTTTTTGTAACAAGGTTTTCAACCTTAACATGTAATCCCATAAGGCATTTTACTTGCTCTTTACATTATTGTATTAGCTATTCACATGTTATAGATTCAGGATAGGAATATTTTGACTGTATTATTTCATGTGAATCCTTTGGGACATTCTCATATTTCAAATGATGCAATGTAATGGAGAAGAAGTTTATTTTGTTTGCGAAGAAGCCTGTTGAATGATGAGTATTACATTGACTTTAGTATGTATATATAATAAATATCTTGAAAAAGGATGATTATGGAATTAATTAATATTATTCAAGATTACGGAAATTGGGGTGTTACCATATATATACATATATATATATATATGCCTCTAGGGGCTTTTTTGTTTGAACATGTGGTATGCCTATGTTTTCCAAGGAAGACTTAGCACAACCGCTTCGTAGAAGAAACATTCTGAAACCACTAGCTGCAATCAAACTAAAGGAAAGCCTTGATCAATATGATATTAATATTTTATTAATGTAAATGAGTAATGCTCTCTATTCGATTATTCACACAAACCCATCGATGACTTATTGGCTACCTTAGTGTGTTACTTGAGTAATGGCTTCACGAAAATGGAGACAAACTGGAATAAAGTCCAAGAGAGATCAAAAGATAGTTAGACAGAAAGTTTGTCAGGGCCAATAGTGCGGTGGTCTGGATGCACTAAGCAAGAAATTTAATTTGACTTAAATAGTTTCATTAGCTCCTAAGGTATGACAAGATGAGACCATGAAATAGTAGGGTATCTAAAATAGATTAAATAGTAGATTGTGAATAATTAAAATCTACAAAAATCAAATGTTGCTTATTTTATAAAGAGTTCACTAGATTATTTTTTTGATCAACAAGAGTTCACTAGATTATGAGCCCCATTGAACACGTTTTCTTGCTAAAAGGAGAATCGACCATATAGAAGAAGAATTAAAAATTTAGCTTGATCGTGTTTTAGTAGTTTAGAGCTGGCTCTCAATGCTCCCACTAGATCAATGAAGAATCTCTCCACAATCTGCTTTTTTCTCACTATGAGTATAAAAGTTCAACAATCCAAAGATGCCTTCTCAAGCTAAAAGCTCATTTTTATTTATTAGAATTTTAACTATGTAATTTTCCGATTTGGACCCATTAAAATCTTCCAAAATATCTCGTGTGAAATCAGGAGTCAGGACACACATGTTCCTCAAGTGCTCAGGGGAAAAATAAAATAAAAAATTTAGGACACATCAACATGTGTCCCAGCATCTCCATGTCCGACGACAAGTGTGAGATGCCTATCTTTATTTAATTTATTAGATCTTTAACTTTGTAATTCCGGTTTTGACCCATTTTGGCCCTTCCATGTCCAGCACATGTGCAAAATCAAGGCATGTGTGTCCCTGCCGTGTTCCAGGAAAAAAAATTAAAAATTTAAGACATGTTGGACAAGCATACATAACAGAGTGTCCATGCTTCCCAAATCATCATATCAAGAAAATCAAGACTGATATGAACTCAAATATTTTTAGAGATGAAACAAAAACACAAGCCTTGAGTATTTCACTGAAACTCAAATTAATACATCTAAGGACTTATGGTCAAAGGAGTTGACAACCTAACATGTAATTGTATTCTCTATTGAAATGATAAGTTCTTGCATGCATGGAGGTGGTGGAGACCTATTTATAGAAGGGTTTCACCTTAAAGGCAAGGCCACCTAATACTGTGTTTGGTTAGGAGATTTGAGGATGGACTTAGAAAGAGAAATTGAAAACCTATTGTGAATAAAGTATACCTACATTTTACCTAATTTCACACGACTTTTCATTTTCCCTTTCCCTTTCTCTTTCCAAATCCCTACTCAAATCCCTCAACAAAGACAGCATAAGGGCATAGTGTCACACATTAGGTGGAGTCGAGGGCGCAAGTGGCTCACCCTCCATAGCCCGACAATTTGGAGTTGAAGGCTGCTATTGGTAGGGACACCAAAATTCTCAAAGGCATCAAGGGCCTCAGAGGTCGCAAAGGTGGTTGAGCAAGCTACACAGATACGAGGAGGTATGAAGTGCACTTCAAAAATATCCTCTTATAGAGGTTTCTCTCTAAAACCGATCAAGGTGCAAACCCTTTCGGAGAGGACAGCACCTTGACGATGTGACAACACGTATTTCTTCTGGTTCTTCTACTATTTCATAACCACAACAAGTATAACAGCCACAGCAACTTAAAGAGATCAAGAATAATAACACCCATAACAATTAACCAAAGCCATAGTAGAAGAAAAATAATAGAGAGAGAGAGAGAGAGAGAATAAAAAGAGAGAAAAGAAAGGCAAAAATGGACAGAGCTAGGGCTGTGACGAAGAGGAAGAGAGATCGAGAGAGAGACCTGTGAAAGTTTCGGACGGTGACAATATCCCTTCTCCGGCGAGTCGATAAAGGCTTCTCCTTTCCCTCTTCTTCTTTCTATCTCTCTACCCGTCGATTGGATTAGGGCTGTAGTTTTGAACAATTGGGCATTTTGCTTCAATATTGCATTTTGATCCCTACTAAATAGTTAAATTTCACAAATTCGCCTTAGTGTGTTCCATATTTCACTAAGGTAGGTGTGCAATTTGGATAGGCCTGGCCAAAGCCACCAAATAATTTGAGCAATTCGAAACTTGAATTATATAGATATAAATATATAAAAATATTAAATATATATACAAATTATAAGTCATTAGATTATATTAAATGAATATATATTATAAACACGAGTAACATAATATAAAATCTTATATTTTTCTTTTCTCACTCAAAAATTATAAAGATCACTGTAGTGATACATCAGTTGTTCAATTCTTATCTATCTTACATCATATATAAATTATTTGGTTTGAAGTTATTAAAGATTTTACAACAAAATAATAATAAGAAGAATATAGTCTAATCTTAACAAATTAATAACCTTAAGGGTTTTTGGGATAAAGCTTTTTAGCTAAAATAATCAAAAATTCACAACAACACAAAAAAAAAAAAAACTAAAAAGTTAAAAATTTTAAAATGACACATTTTACACATTAATCAATTATTTTTTTCCTTTCAACCATTTATTCAAAAAAATACATACATATATATATATATATATTTCCCAAACTAACTAACTTTTTTCATCTCATAAAAAATTCAAAATATCACTAAAAAAGTTTCCTAAACGAGCTCTTAATTGTACAAAAAAAAAAAAAAAAAGCTTTTTTTTTTTGTGTAATTCAGGCAACACAGGTAATTCAAACTTAATTCGAGTTGGAGTTGGGCAAATAACCTCGGGTTACAATTCACATTTGAGTTAGTCTAGATAGCTCTCAGCACAACTCAAACTGAACTTGAACAATTTCTTAACCTACCCGAGTTGCAACCTTACCCGTGTCCAAACAAGAAAAATAAAATAAAATAAAATATCCGGACACCTTCAAATAAGTGTTCGACACATGTTCAGGATGTGTCCAAGTATGTTTATGTCCCAAACGCATCATACACTGATACAAAAGCATGAGAGAGGTGTTCGTCTTTATGGGCTACATCTCTTGTTGTCATAGCAATGCCTTTCCAGTTAGACAATTTAATCATGTCTTTAAAAAAGAATTATTTCATGCCCGTGCCAAGTTTTTTTTCCCCGTATATATGATTAGAGTTGTTTTGAGTTCGCGGGTTTACTAAATGAGTCTGGGCTAGTATTAAGGAGGTGTGACCTCAGGTTTTGAACGTGCGACTGTAGGTCTCTAGATATGGCTGCAATGTGGCAAAGTTAGATAAGTTGGTCACGTGGCACTCATGATTTTGTTCTATTTTTCTCCACTTATTCTATATACTCGACCTAAGAGGTGAATTTCATTGTATTATAACAATTGTTCTTCTTTTTCCCTTACACTTCCTTCATTATCTCTAGAACCATGTTAAGCAAAACTCAAGAGTTTAACTAGTTAATTGAGAATTTTGTTTAGAAGTCAAGAATTAAAATTATAGAGCAAGACAACAGCCATCTATTTGTAATAAAAAATGAGTGTTTAAATAAAATTGAAATAGATTCAGATTTATTAATCAAATTTACAAAGCTGAAATAATATAACTGCTAAAAATTAGAAATTACAACTTGAAGAACAAAGAATTAAAATATAGTAAATTCTAAAAATGAAATGAACAAACTTATAAAGAAATAAGATATGAATGTCTTAATTTATACACATGGGAAGAGAGATGAGGAGCCTCAGCTATGAAGGCTAAACAACCAATGAAGAATTCAATTTTGCAAAACTGATGGTTTAAACCCACCATTAGTATGAAGGTTTCAAGAAAACCTGCAACCACCACCATCTGACCTAGTCAGAAAAAGAATAAGGTTAATGGGACACCAACCTAGCCCAAACCTAAACCTTATCCAGTCTTACAAGCCTTAAGACCAAGCCCAAGATTCAAGATCCACAATCCACAACCCATGGACCAAGACCTGGTCCGAGCAAGCAAGGGGCGCCCACGCGTACTTGCATGGCACTTTTTGTATAACCAATTTGGATCATAGTCTTGGCCCAAGCCCATATTTGAAACATCCTTAGGTAAAACTATGAATTTAAATACTCATCAATACTTTCTTTTACAATCAATATGGGATAGGTGGTTATACACCTTTTCCAATACCTCATTCATAAGGCCAATTTCATGACACAATTTTGTTAGATAATGTCTCAATGGGACCACATAATTAAATGTGGTGTTATCATTTATAAGAAGCCTACAATTTAAGTGATTCAATTTAGTTAATAGGCTTAAGGGTATATGTGTTATGGACCTAATGTGTAGATACTAGTTGTATAATTTCTATTTCTATGAGGGGCAGAAATAGAAATTAAAACATATTGGTTAAAGTTGGTTTTCATTCCTTTTGAATTTCCACAACCTTTCAGTTTTGAAAACCAATAAATAGAAATTAAAACCAATAATGGTTAAAGTTGGTTTTTATTCCTTTTGAACTTCCACAACCTTTCAGTTTTGAAAACCAATTACAACCTTTAAAAGGTTATGGTCCCTATTTCTTCCCAAGCGGAAAAAAAAATAGAACACTGCCATTTTTCTAAATCCTCTCAAGGAGAAACATAAGGCACCAAAGAGGAAAGGATTAGAAGGCAATAACATAATCAATAACAAAGAGTTTATTGATAATCACGCTTCCGTTTAACCGTTCATCAATGGATTCAGGTATGTCATTTTGTCTTGATTTCTTGATAATACACATGGTAAATGATCCGAAGTGTAAGGTTTATGTTCTGAAATTTATGTTTACAAATTTCTCATTTAATTCTTAATGTTTTTGTTCATTCTTTCTATGGTATAAATATCTCACTACAAATAATCTAGACCCATTTAGACCCATCTCAACCGGCGGTTGAGACCTACTTTAATTTCACATTAAAGGCATCGAAAACCCATTATTTTCCAACAATTTCTCACATTAATAAAAATTGACCTTATAACAAAAAACGGACAACACTTAACAACAATGACTTTGAGAGAGAGAATACATGGAATAACTCCTATATCAGAGAAGGTAACTTTTGGCTTTGAACCTTTCCTAGCAAAAGCCTATCAAATTTATTGGCTAATTAGTGAACACAAAATCTGGAACCATTATGCCATTTGTGTAAATCGAGATAATAGACCTCACATAGGTATTACCTCAATCATCATTTTGTTTTCACAATTATGTTCTTTTTGGTCCAGAACACTCGTCTGGTTTAGTGAGTGGTTTAAAGTAGGGGTGCTCGCGGTTCGATTTTGAACAGTTCGGTTTGCAGTTTGGACCCATACACATATGTGCAGTTTGGGAAAAATTGAACCTACAACCGCCCACAGTGTGGGTTGTGATTTGTACGGGTAGAGCTCGCGGATGTGTAGGCGGTTGCTAGCAATTTGTGGATTGAATTTTTTTTTTTTTAAATTTATTTTTGGGCCTTTTTTTCCCCGTTTTGTAAATATTTATTTTGGGCTCTTTCCTCCTAATTTTCTAAAATGCTCAACATTAATAATTAATTAATTAAAACTTATAAAATTAAAAACGCAACAAGATCAATTCATAACACAAGCAAATCATTCAAAATCCTAAACTTTTAAACAAAATCATAAGCTAACACAAGCACATCTTTCAAAATCTTAAACCAAATCATCAAAATCATTCACTACCCAACAATACAATTAGGGTTTGGTTTGTTAGACAAAAATATATAAGATATGATGAATGAAATCAATGGTCCAGGTTTTTTTTTTTTTTTTTAAAAAAAGAGTCTAAGTGCGGGCGGGTTCTTGTGGATACAAAAAAAAAAAAAAAAAAGTCTAAGTGCGGGCAGGTTCTTGTGGATGCAAGTAAAACCCGCAATCCACAATAATGCCATATTCCAAACTGTATGCGCTCGTATTGTGTCTGCGAAACCGCCCATTTGTATGCAGATTAATTTAGGTTGGGTGGGTTGGGCGGTTCGGATAACCTTATGCTTAGCCCTAGTTTAAAGAATTTAGCATTGTCAATTCTTAAAGAAATAACCCTACTTCACACTTACATATGTGACTCTTCTTAAGTATCCTGCTATACCCAATTTGATTTCCATAACACTCGTAGGCATCACTAATTAAAGGAATAGCAGGATGTTTTACCTCTTTGGTGATATACCACCGTTACACGCAATTAGGTTGTCACATTGAACCTAGATATTGAGATCTCCAGTCAACTAGGTTGGGTTTCCATTCTGGTAACACCCTTCACTAAAGGCCTCAACCCCATTCCTTTTGACGACTTATCTACTGTGGGAGCCGAATAAATAGAGGAACAAAATCTCGAATACCCGGGGAGCCGGTGACTGAACGGCTCCATTCTGCTCAACTAGGACACCGAGTACGTTCATAGGGCCGAATAGACTTGAGAAGGCATATGAGGACAAACGAAAGAATAATAAATAAAAAGTAGACTCTGGCCCCGAGGTCCAGAGCATGGATATAAATACAAGAGCTTCAGATTTGTAAAGGTATGTAAGAATTACTTCTAAGAACTTAGTAAACAAGCTTTCTTGAGTAGAGGAACTGACTTGTCCGTCGAAGTGCTAATTCCGGCACCCCCGACCGGAGTGTTCGTATCTTTTCAGGTGACTAGCTGAGGATCATTGGCGTCTTTCAAGATCTGAAGAGTATTTCCAATCCACTTCCCCACAATTGGCGCCGTCTGTGGGAATACTCAAATATATCCATGAACGACGTGACTGAAGATCCTCCGATAGCCACTGACGAGATCGCACAGAGAGGCGACCTAACTCCGGCAAATACGCTCGGAAAGGAAACCGTCGCGCGGCGACGCGCCTCGAACTCTAGCCCACCAACGACTTCAACGACGGAGACGATGCAGGTGACCATAGAACAAGCCAGACAGACCAAACAGAGTTTGGACAACGTCATCGCTGAGAACGAACGCCAGCGCGATCCGCCTTAGAAAAGCAAAGTCCAAACAGCAGGCTCAAGGTTCCTGAGCGATTCCCACGGTCAGGTCCTCAACGACCTCGAGGCCAACAGCAAAATGCCGACGGTCGCCGCGCCTTAACCGATTCCCTTGATGAGGTAACAGAGGACGCACATCGCCCAAGATGCGTCCCGCTTGACACCGTACATATGATATACAGCCTACCGATAGCCCCGACTGTACATGCAATCTAGTCACTTCCAAGCCCCCAGTATCAGCTCACACCAACAAAGCGATCCCAGCCCCGAGAAGCGCCAAGCATCACCTTTGACGACTCTGATTTGAGCGGCGTAACACTCCCTCACGTAGATCCTCTGGTTGTTACGCTACGCGTAAACAGGTTCACCGTTGAACGCGTCCTTATTGACCAGGGAAGCACTTCAGAGGTTATATACTATAAAACCTTCATCAAACTCAGGTTCAACGATTCGGATCTGACTCCAGCTCCTTATCCACTATTCGGCTTCAATGCCAACCCGGAGTACCCTTTGGAAAAAATCACCACCTGCTCCACCGTGGCTCGAACGGTGGGCGGAATTTTGGTCGTCAGTTACCGTCGCCAGACAATCTCATCATGGGGCGATCATGGTTGCATACCGCGAGCCATCCCAAGCACCTACCACCACCGCCACGATTCAATCTAACACGGCTGAGCCGATCCGTGGCTCTCAAGAATAACAAGTAGCATGTTACCTTCTCGCCGCCAAGTCGCCGAAGGAACTACAAGTAAACTCCATTAAAATACCCGATCGAGAGATCCTGGATGACGTCGAGCGTCAACCAAACGAAAAGGCCACGGAAGATTTAGACCGGGTTGACATTGATGGAAACCCGGAAAAGTTTTTTATGATCGGCGCCTCTCTGAGCCAGGTCGACAGACAGCAACTGATCACTTTCTTACTCGGCAACCTCGACGTCTTTGCGTGGACTCCATACGAGATGCCGGGAGTAGACCCGTCAGTCTCACAGCACCACCTCAATGTCGACCCCCGGTGCAAGCCGATCATTCAGAAAGGCCGACGATCCTCCGCAGAGCACACCGCCGCCGTTGTCGAAGAAGTTGACAAATTGCTTGACGCCGGGGCAATTAGAGAAGTCACCTACCCCACATGGCTCTCCAACACAGTGGTGGTGAAAAAGAAGAATGGAACTCGGCGAAAAGGCCGATTTCACGGATCTGAACAAAACTTGCCCCAAAGATCGCTTCCTTACCTAGAATTGACCAACTCGTTGATGCGACTGACGCCACCGCAAGCATGAGTTTCCTAGATGCCTACAGAGGCTACCATCGATCGCCATGAATCAATGATCGAACAAAGCGCATTCCTCACTCCAAGAGAAACCCATCACATGAGGTTATGCCTTTTGGATTGAAGAATGCAGGGGCAACTTACCAAAGACTAGTCACTACGATGTTCAAAGAACAGCTCGGATACACTATGGAAGTATACATCGATGACATGGTGGTCAAATCCAAAGAAGAACAAAACCATATAACCGATCTGGAAAAGACATTCAACACCCTACGCAAATACAGAATGAAGCTAAACGCTTCCAAATGTGCCTTTGGGATCGGCTCCGGCAAATTCCTGGGTTATATCGTCAACCACCGAGGAATCAAAGCCAACCCGAGGCAAGTCACAGCAATTTTGGAACTGAGTTCCCCCCGTTCAGTGAAAGAGGTCCAAAAGTTGATGGGAATGGCTACGGCACTCAACAGGTTCATCAGCCAATCTACAGATCGCTGCAGACAATTCTTTCAGACACTACGTCAGGGTAGAGCTTTTGAATGGTCCGCCGAATGCGAAGCCGCTTTTAACGGACTCAAGACCTACCTCCGGACAGTACCTCTTCTAACAACACCCGCCATTGGTGACCCCCTCATTCTATATCTGGCTTTCGACAGGCCAACAGATATTAAAAGAGGAGGAACGACAAAGAATACCAAGGTATTATGTGAGCAAGGCAATGGCGACGCTAAACACGCTACCTACATTGAAAAACTCGCCCTAGCGTTGGTCATGGCAAAGAAGAAAAGCGATGCATTACTTCCAAGGACACAAAGATTAGGGTGCTCAGACTATCCCTCCGATCAAGATTACTGGAACGCAAACATCGTATGTGTTTGAAGTGGGCTCTAACTCGCCAATCGACATCCGCTTTTACCCAAAGCGCAATCAAAGCGGTGCTTGCCGACTTTGTTGTCGAATTCACGGAGGGCTTGCCGACTCAAGCTGATGACATCCAAAAGTCAAGTTCGGTCAAAGCCGATTGAGAATTTATGTTGGGGACATTTAGCGCTTATCTTGTGATGGATCGTCTAACCAACGGGCAAGGCGGCGTCGTAATTATGTCTCAGACGGCGAAGAATTGAAGCAGTCAAGCTCGGCCAAGCATCAAATAACGGTTTAATATGAAGCCCTTTAGTCGACTTAACGCACACCGCTTGGCGCTGGTTGGTGTTTTGTGACTCAAAATTGGTAATCAACCAAGAAGGTGAGTACGCAAAGACGAGACGAGCGTATAGCGGCCTATATGAAAACGGCTAACTCCTTGCTGACGAAATTCGACCATCATGAACTAAACCAAATAACACGTGATCAAAATACACACACGGATGCCCTGGCTTGCTTAGCCTCCGCCATCAACTCTGAGCTCAAGCGTACCATCGAAGTAGGTTTCGTCTCGGAACCAAGTATCGGCCCTCCGGAAGAAACCCACATCAACATTATAGAATCCGCTCCAAGTTGGAAGGACCCCATTGCTACATTTCTTTTTTCTGAGCAACTCCCAGAGGACAAAAAAGAAGCACACAAGCTGCGAAACAAGGCCCTGCGGTACTACTTAGATCCACAATGAGGGCTTTACAAAAAGTCCCCCTCTGGTCCATACTTGGAATGCGTGCACCCGGACAGAGTGGAGGAGCCGCCAATCGAGATACACGAGGGCAAATTGTGGTGCCTATTCGGGATGCTCCTGGCCCATCGGGCGATAACACAGGATATTCTCGGCCGATGAGAGCCGACGCACAAAATTATGTCAAGAAATGCGAACAATGCCAAAAGTTCTTCCCACTAACCCATCACGTGAAGCTTTGAATTCTATCACAAGCCCCGCCGCTTTGCTCGATGGGGACTTGATATCGAGGACCATTGCCGAGGGCCCCAGGAACAAGCGATTTCTAATCGTAGCAACAGACATTTCACAAAGTGGGTCAAGCGGAGGCTCTAACCCATATACGAGATTCAGGCATTAAGCGCTTTGTGTGGAGGAACATCATTACGCTGTTCGGCATCCCAAGAGCATTGATCTCGATAATGGTACTCGATTCGATTGTGGCGATATCGAGAATTGTGCAAAGAAGTATGGTATTGAGCCTTACTTCTACGCCACCACCCCCAAAGTAACGGCCGGAAGCTTCAAACAAATCCATCTTGGGCGGCATCAAAAGAGGTCGAAAGTGCCAAAGGCAGATGGGTTGAAGAGTTGCCGAGTGTACTGTGGGCCCATCGTACAACGCCGAGACGATCTACCGGAGAAACACCGTTTGCCTTATGCTTCGGAACCCAGGCAATCTTACCACCAGAGATCAGCTTACCAACTCTGCGATCGCAAGCCTTTGACACAGGCCGAAATGACATGATGCTCGCCCTGGACTTGGTTCTGGTTGAAGAACGCAGAGACTGCGCTTTAGCATCCATGGCACGTTATCAGCAGCAGCTCGCTAAGTCATACAATCGGCGAAGTTCGATGGCCGCCATAATCCGGAGAATTGGTTCTAAAGAAGGTACTACGGTAAATCGAGGTACCGATGAAGCTTGGTCCGAATCGACGGCCCCTATCAGATAGATTCCGTTGCAGGCACAGGGGCATATCGGCTCTCGGACATGTCGGGAAGAAGCCTGCCACGGCCGTGAAATTCAACACATCTACGTAAATTTTATCAATGACCCGACTTGTGGGCTTGATACTTGTACGCACCTCGTTGTAATACAAGGTTTTGTGTTTTTACATGTTTGAGCTCAACACCTCAGGGCCGAATAAGTCTCCGAATTTGGAGCGCCCTTCGTGGATGTCACGATTGGCCAAAACAAGTCTCCGGATTCGGAGCCCCCTTTGGTGCACGACACCTCAGGGCCGAATAAGTCTCCGGATTCGGAGCGCCCTTCGTGGATGTCACGATTGGCCAAAACAAGTCTCCGGATTCGGAGCCCCCTTTGGTGCACGACACCTCAGGGCCGAATAAGTCTCCGGATTCGGAGCGCCCTTCGTGGATGTCACGATTGGCCCAAACAAGTCTCCGGATTCGGAGCCCCCTTTGGTGTACGACACCTCAGGACCGAATAAGTCTCCGAATTCGGAGCGCCCTTCGTGGATGTCACGATTGGTCCAAACAAGTCTCCGGATTCGGAGCCCCCTTTGGTGCACGACACCTCAGGGCCGAATAAGTCTCTAGATTCGGAGCGCCCTTCGTGGATGTCACGATTGGCCCAAACAAATCTCCGGATTGAGCCTTTAGTGACGACACCTCGGGCGAATAAGTCTCCGGATTCGAGCGCCCTTCAGAGATGTCACGATTGGCCAAAACAAGTCTCGGATTCGAGCCCCTTTAGTCCACGACACCAGCGAATAAGTCTCCGGATTCGGAGCGCCCTTCGTGGATGTCACGATTGGCCAAAACAAGTCTCCGGATTCGGAGCCCCCTTTGGTACAGGACACCTCAGGGTCGAATAAGTCTCTGGATTCGGAGCGCCCTTCGTGGATGTCACGATTGGCCAAAACAAGTCTCCGGATACGGAGCCCCTTAGATGCATGACGCCTTAGGGCCCACTAATGTATTTCTGAACGTTTATACCATGCCGTGCAAAATATTCTAATCAAAATCTAAATATTCCGATAAAATGAATCGACGCGTCTGAACTAGAAATATTTTACAATCAAAATATTTTACGATCAAAGACGGCAGGCGGTTATTAATCTAAGCCGCTAAGACGCCACCAATTTCATACAGTATGAACCATTCTCTTCACGCCGAGCCTCGCCAAGGCAAGGGCAGTTATTAATCTAAGCGACGCCTTCTCGAAGATGCCGGCCACCACGAGTCGAACCATTCGGCTCTTCACGCCGAGCTCGCCAAAGCAATGGCGATTATTAATCTAAGTGGCCGCTGAAGACGCCTCGGCGATTACAGTATGAACCATTCGGCTCTTTCACGCCGCTACCGGCTAAGGCAAGGACAGATTGTAGATCTATTAAGAAATATCACCATCAAATTACAGAAACATCAGCACATTGAGCAGAATTCATAATCAGCACATTGAGCAGAATTCTTAACATTTTTTAACTACAAAAAAGTATCGACATCCATTTCTGTATCGTAACATTTTGTAATATCAGCCCGCATGAAAAATGTCTGATAAACAAATACAAAATAACAAAAAACAAACGGAAAAAGTACTTGAAATCATAACAATTGTGTATCGTAAAGATCAACCATCTAATCGATCTCTAATGATCGATGTCCACTTGCTCATACGGTATTGGCATATTCATGAAACTCCACGCAAAGAAGGGCCTTGTGCCAACCATGTTTGAAGCCCGATTCTCAAACCGGAGACTGGTCCACATACCATGAGTCCAAATTTCTCTCCGGCCGAAAACTTTTGAATTCCAAGAATCACCTTCGCCTTCATTTCAAACTCACCTCCAGTCGTAATCGCTTTAGGACAAGCCAAGTGCAGCTTCCATATCGTCGGCCTTCTTCTCGGCCTCCTCCCTCAACTTATCTGCATCGCGAGCTTTCTCTACGCCTCACTGAGAAGCCTAAAATTAGCCCTCGCCCTTTTCCTCTCGCCTCAACTTGCTTTCAGAACGATCGATTTGCTTGACGGCGTCAAGATGGCGGCGGCCTACATCGGCTATCCTACCAACGGCCTGCAAAAGCAAAATTCAAAAAACGTAACGCGAACAATGTTTGGATGAAGTGAAGGAAAAATCAGAGTACGCACCAAAAGGGCCGACTACGCGGCTAACATTGTCGCATTCAAATCCGGTTCCAACTGGAAAGCCTCCATATCATACGGCAACGACAAAGACGTTGCCACGCCGAACGCGACCTCCGAGTCTTTAAGCGCCGAGGCGTCCGAAGAAATCGGCATGTTTCCTACCATCGGTCGAATCACAAAGGGCACAACCTCACTCGATCCCTCCATTCGAGGTCGTTTGCCACCGTGATCTTCTAAACCGACCACGTCCCTAAGCGCGTTTCTCGCGCTTTCCTCAACATCTGAACGGCTTCCCCAACCAACGCGGATTCGCATTCTTATTTGTCGCCGCCTCGTCCACAATTCCCAAGGATCTTGATTGAGAATCGGAGGGATGTTGAGATTGGTGGGCGGTTCACGAAAAAGGCCCTCCGCTTTCTTCGCCGCGGCTAACCTCTTCGCATTCGCCTTCTTAGCAAGTTTTGTCAGGCTTAACCCAGCCATGTTAGTGGAGCCTGAGATGGGAAGACTGTCTGAACGTTGAGGAACGTCGTCAACAGGAAGGTTCCCCCGCCCCGAAGTAGAAGGAGGATCGGCAGAATCCAATACCTCCTCAGATTCGGCCTCGGACTGATCCGATTCGGCAGTATCGGATACTTCAGTACTCTCCGAATTGGACCCTTGAAAACCTACCTGTCTCAAGTTTTTGAAGTTGGATAAAATCGGCGACGAGAAAATCTTCCCTTCGAATCGGTATGTTCTCCATTGCGAAAAGGTTGTATATGTAGGCTCGTAGCAAAGTAGAACGTGAGCCGCTCTTCCCTGCTTATGAAGACTGCGACGGCCGAAATAACTTAGAGCAATCCTAATGTCCGAGAGAACGGCGTCGTCAGTTGAAGCTTGGACTTTTTTCAAATCGTTCCCTGCACAAGACAAGCCGTAAGACTCAAGAAAACAGGGTATGGCAAATATGAACACACAATACGAGCAAGCGGGCATTCGGCGACCTGGTTCGCCCCTACGTCTAGGAATAGGATCGACACGATCCTCCCCTTCGCCGAACTCCCAGTTGCCGCAGACAACGACCATGACATCATCAACTCGTTTCCTAGAGCTGGAAAGCATAGTGATCAACTGATGATCTGTATCCTTAGCTCTGAGGAAGTAACGCCCGTGCCGACCAGAGGACTTGGCCAAAGCATAACAGTGCCGGATGGCAGGAATGCCAAGATTAATTCCAAGGCAACGGTTCAGTGCTACGACCCCCATTATAATTCTAAAGAAATTCACATTGGGCTGGGAAGTGATCAAATCCCAATGGCGAAGAACAGCTCTCAGAAACGGATGAAGAGGAAAGCGGACTCCACCCTCCGCGATTGACAAAAGGGGAAAGACAATCTTGGTTTCGTCCTCCCTCTCCATGTCAATAGTGCCGTCCGCCGCAAACGACAAGTGGACATCGTCAGGAATGGAGAAATGGCGTCTAAAACCAGCAATTCGATCTGACGAAATGAGGTCTTTCAAATGTTTCGCCATAACCTACTGACTATAAGAACATGCGGCGGAATAAACAAACTAGGAAAAGCTTTAGAACAGAGGAGAGGAAAACTTACAAAAATGAAGAGAGTATCACAGATGGAAGACTTGCAAGAATGATTCGAAGAGTAACCCAGCAACCAGCCTCATAGAACACGGATTCGAAAGGACTTCAGATTTCAAGTCATAATAAATAGGCGTGTACGAAGAGGTGGGAAGTTGAGACGACGATTAAAAGGGGAATAATTAAACGTCCGCGTGATAAGTTTAACTCCCAAACTTCGGTACGGAGTATTCGAAAATCGGAACCAAGCGTTTCACCCAACTGTCATTGCCAGAACGCTTGGGGGGCAATTGTGGGAGCCGAATAAATAGAGGAACAAAATCTCGAATACCTGGGGAGCCGGTGACTGAACGGCTCCATTCTGCTCAACTAGGACGTCGAGTACGTTCATAGGGCCGAATAGACTTGATAAGGCATATGAGGACAAACAAAAGAATAATAAATAAAAAATAGACTCTGGCCCCGAGGTCCAGAGCATGGATATAAATACAAGAGCTTCAGATTTGTAAAGGTATGTAAGAATCACTTCTAAGAACTTAGTAAACAAGCTTTCTTGAGTAGAGGAACTGACTTGTCCGTCGGAGTGCTAATTCCGGCACCCCCGACCGGAGTGTTCGTATCTTTTCAGGTGACTAGCTGAGGATCATTGGCGTCTTTCAGGATCTGAAGAGTATTTCCAATCCACTTCCCCACATCTACTAACTCATAATTTAACCTTTTAGTGAATAGATCCATATTATTGTCCTTAGATTTTACATAGTCTGTAGAGACAACCCCACTAGAGAGTAGTTGTCGTATGAAATTATGTCCACGACATATATATCTAGACTTTCCATTATACATATTACATTTTGTCCATCCGATAGTTGATTGGCTATCACAATGAATACGAATAGCTGGCACAGGTTTTGACCAACTTGGAATATCTTCAATGAAATGGCAAAGCCATTCAGCTTCCTCTATTGTTTTGTCCAAAGTAATAAACTCAGACTCCATCGTTGATCTTGCTATATATGTCTATTTGGAAGATTTTCAAGACATGGATGCCACTCAAAGGGTGAAAACATGTCCATTAGTAGATTCCAAGTCTTTAATATCAGATATCCAACTTGCATCGCTATAACCTTATAATATCGCTAGATACCTGGTGTAATCCCATAATTCCGGATGTAATGTAAATACCTTAACACATTTGCACAATGCCCTTCTGTAGACGTCCCCGAACGCCCCGGGAGGGTTAAGTCCCGTTCCGTTCATATTGGGGTCACTACAGTTCAAGGACTCAAATGTCACGGTTCTTAATCTTGAACCAAAGAGTCCAAATCCGGCAAATCGATTTTGAAAACAGATTTTTTTGAAAAGAAGTGCCAAACATGGACTGCTTTGCAGAATCTGAGTCGCCACCTAAATGTTTTTAATGGGAAATTTAGAAACCCCGACTCGGTGTCAAAGGCCACGTGTCCGCTATCACCAAAGTTGCCTCATTTCAAGGAACTTGGGTACGATTGGGAAGGTCATTTTGTGAGCATTCGCCGCCTTGGCCAAAGACCGCCTCTACTAACCATCATATCTATTTTTGAAAACATTGTGTGTTCTTATTCCGGTTATTAGCCTAGATTTACTATGTGATGCACACAGCATACAAGTATAGACTGGATCGCCTGAATTTGAACAAAACATTTCATGCTTGTTTGTTTGAAAATGGTTTGATGGTGCTACTCGCAAGTAGGCTAAGACGTGGATTTGCCACCCTCGGGTGGGCTTAAGAAAACATGATTTTGCCACTATCTAGTGGGCTTTAAAACAAACATTTGATGAATTGTTCCAATCCAAATAACCCAACCTCCACCCACAAGCATTCAAGCAGTTATATCACATAAGCAAATAGCCTCATGGTAAGCATGCTATCATGGAAGTCACTCACATGCATGCAAGGATGCTAAAGCATAAAACTCACCGAGTACTCCAAGCCAAAACAGAAACTCATTAGAAATCATGCATAATCCGAAATATACAGGATTGCCTAATGCAACACATGCAAAAATGCAACTATAGCAGACTCGGCTATCCTAAACATGGCATATGGAATGCTACAGCTATCATATATTCAACTTGGAATTGAAATACAAATGCAGTTAGTATGATGCGCCGAGCCCAGTGCATGTAAAACAGATGAATGAATGCAAACATGTTATCATACTGTATGCTAATTGAAATATGCCCTAATCTAACCATCATAAGCAGGTAAATAAAAAGGAAGAAAGACGTGGGATTGGAAGACATACATCACACTCACCCACACTTATTACAATTTTGCCCTCGCATAGAGGGTCCGAATAAATATACAATCCCGAATAAAAGAATAGTACAGTCCAAATAATGTACAAATTCCTAATTAATTAACAAATTAACTAAGAAAGCTTTAATCGGCATGCAAGCTGGATCGCTTTGATTCCGCTCCGGGTGATGAATGATGCATGTTCGGGTTGTCTTTGTGCGGAAATCCATGACGATGCCCCAATTAACCTCTGTTTGAACCTGTTCTTGAAATGCATGCCAAGCTCTGAAAAGTTGTTAATTCTTCATTTTGCTGCAACAGAGAGCAGGAAAGGGGCATGGCAATGTATTTTCACAAATGTATATATGTCTCGATCCTCGTGCCACCAATCACGCATATCGATGCATGATGGCCGAGAAGTCGAATTGCACAACTCAATATGAAATGAATGCATATGAAAATACAACAAAACCAAACTCCATCATGGATAATCCGGAGTGTTGGTGACTGGGGAATTGAGACACGTTCCGTCACCGAGTACGGAACGCATCGCTTCGTGCCCTGCTAACTCCTATCCCGAACACGATGCAATATGCATGATATGCATGAAATGAAACTAAGATACAACCTAACATGCGAAAGGCTATGAAATGGCAAACACGATGCACGAGGAAACATGGCATACACAATGCGCTAATATACGGCCTAGCATACGCAATGCTATGGAATGAAATGGCATACACAATGCAATATGGGCTTACACCAACACAAGTGGACCTCGGCCACACTCACATAGGAGGCCATAATGATGAAAATGAGACAACTCGGGATACGTGCACACGCACGCAAAACCGAGGACCAATTTAAGGCACGGAAATGCCACTCTAACAAGACATGGCAAGACATGGGATATGATATGCAAACATGCAAATTTCAGTAGCAAAATGAGATGCGAAACAGCCCCGAAGCATGGCAAAAAATGCACCCAATGCACGAAATCAATCCCGAAATGCAAGATTAAGCACATGAAATGACTTGTAGCTATACAAAGCATGCATAATTTGAACATGAAGTGTAAAGACAGAAGCAAGGAAGCCCAAAAAAAAGCATGTTTACAGTTTAAAGAATGGCCAAACAGTGAGCACAAGTGGGACTAAATTAGCATGCAAAAATGGCTCTGCAATGGAGGTAATGAAGCAAGTCACAAATTATGGCCCCAAACAGAGAAGGGGCCTTCTACAATATTGAATAGGGGCCAAAAATATGATATTTTACAGTTTATGACAGGTCCCAAAAACAGATACAAGTATGCCAAAGATCTCATGCAAGAAATGAGCCAACAAAGGGGCAAAGAAGCAAGTAGTGGCTGGAGGTCTAAAACAAGTGAGGACCCTTCAACAATGTTGAAGATAGACCCAAAATATGGCTTTTTACAGTTTATCACCAGCCCCAAAACAGTATACAAGTATGCTCAAAATATCATGCAAAATGAGGCCACCAAGAGGGCTATAACATGAAGTATACAAAGGGTGTCTCAAACGGCCATAGACCCTCAATGAAATATGAAGATGGGGTCAAAATAGGGCCATTTTCAGTTCGGACCAAAGTCTAAAAACAGAGACACAATAGGCTAATAAATCATGCAAAAATGGGGACCAAAGAGGGGTTCAATGGCAAGTGACACATGGAGGTCCCAAACAGTGATGAGCCCTTCTTCAATGTTGAATAAGGGCTCAAAATAAGCTACTTCACAGTTTATAACAGAGCTCAAAACAGATTATATATAGGCCAAAAATATCATACAAAAATATGGCATCCAAGAGGGGTAATGAAGAAAGTGGTGGCTGGAGGTCTCAAACAGGGTAAGACCCTTCAACAAACATGACAAATGGATCAAAATAAGCCTAGTTTCAGTTAGGGTCGGAGCCCAAAAATTCAAGCAAGAAAAGCTTAGAAATGAACCAAGAAAAGGCTAGAAAAGAGAAGAAGTGTGCTTACCCTTGTAGACCAATCTTTCAGCTGCCTTTTGGACCAAATTCTGAGCCTTTAACCTCTTCAAAACAGTCTCAATGTGCTGGAATGGAGAATGGAAGGGTGGGGCTAGGTGGTGTAGTGTAAATGATGCAAAGGCCCTAAGGTTTGGAGGCTTAGAAGTGAGGGAAATGGAGAGTGTATGCAAGAGAGCTCTCTAGCAATTTTTGTAACCCTAAAAACCAGACCTGGGGTGTTGGTTATATAGGCAAAAAGAGGGGGAAAAAGGGGGGGAAAACAAACCAAGTTTCCCCCCAAAATGGCCAAACCCTCGGACATGGGTGTAGTGGAAAACAAAATATATAGCTAGAACACACTTGGGAGGGGGATAATGGCCGGCTAGTTTAAAAAGCAAAAAAAAAATCATTTTTTTTAGATAAGTGGCCGTCAAGCTAGTTTTATGGGTTTTCTGCCGGCCACCATTTTTCTTGGCTTTTCCGGCCGCCTACTTTGTGACGTAAAAGTGGGCTTTCGGAAAGAAAAGTGTCCGGTGGGTGATTGGGAAGTCCAAATGTGGCCGTTCAAGTGTCCAAATTAAATCCCCAGAAGTTATCTTTCCAATGGTGCAAACCTTGCATCAAAATTCCTTCTATGGAAAAAGTTATGCCCGTTTCCGTGAAGCCGCGCAGATTCGGTCCCAACCGGAGTGATACCCTACTTCAATCAATGATATCTCCCCTATCCGGAATTGGATTTAGGAGATTCTTAAGTGCAAAATGAAGCCCCGGGAGTAAGATTTCCAACGGTGGTGGCCTCTTAGCTTAATTCCAAGTATCCAAATGAATAGGCCCGATTCGGCGAGGGCTGCTCGACTCTCTCTTAACGGTTCATGCCCATTTTCTCCCCCGACTGGATTTCTTCTCTTCTTTTCTTCAACTTCAAACCCCTAAGTAAGGTGTTTTGAAAGATTTTTCAAAGATTTCATCTCTCTTTCGTTCATTTCCACTTTGTCCTTGCTTTGCATCAAAACGCGACGTTTGACAAAAGGCGAGCCTCGGAACATCGCAGAAACTTTATTTCAAAAATGTTTTGAAAGAGAGGGTTTTAAGGTCTAAAAACCATTCAAAATAGCTTTGGTCCAAAATGGGGCGTGAAGTTGGGATTTGTTCCTCTCTCTTTGCCGAAGAAATTACACCTTTCCCCTGCACAACTTTCTCCACCATGTAAACCATCAGTCGCGTTGAAGTCTTATGGACGGTCAAAAATAGGGTGTCTACACCTTCCAATGAGCAGCATTAGGATTACTTATGTATCTACTAAGCTTGCTAACTAAGTAGGTTATGTCCAGTCTCGTACAACTCATCAGATACAATGATTTGAGAATATTCTAGTTGAGAGACACTCGCCATTATTCTTGGCCAAATATAGACTCAGGTTTATAGGTGTCCTTAACACATTCGTATCTAATCCACTAAACTTCTCAAGTATCTTATCTACATAATAATACTGAGAAAGTACAATACCACGAGATGTTCTAGTGATCTTAATACCCATAATAATATCTGCAACGCCCATATCTGTCATGTCAAACTTAGAGTTTAACAACTCCTTGGTAGTTCTAATCATTTCATCATTACTACGAATAATGAGCATGTCATCAATATATAGACACAAAATGATTTAACCCTTTGTCAGTGTCTTTGACATAAACACATTTGTCACACTCATTGATTCTAAACCCACTTGACAATATTGTGTTGTCAAACTTTTCATGCCATTATTTAGGAACTTGCTTCAAACTATACAAGGATTTGACAAGGTTACAGACTTTCTTCCCTTGCCCTAGAGCTAAGAACCCTTCAAGTTGCTCTATGTAGATTTCTTCATTCAAATCTCTATTTAAGAAAGATGTCTTTACATTCATTTGATATATCTACATATTACACAAAGCTATTATCGCAATCACCATGCGAATGAACGTTATCCTCATTCACAAGTGAGTACATATCAAAATAATCCAAGCCTTCTCACTGCATGTACTCTTTGATAACTAGCCTATGTTTACTCTTATCAGCATTTATCTTCCTTTTAAAGATCCATTTATAACCCAAAGGCTTACTACTTGGGAATAGATTAACCAACTTCCAGGTATGGTTTTGTAAGATAGAGTCAATCTTACTTTTGATAGCTTCTTTCCACAAAGAACTTTCTGGAGAAGTCACAGTTTCAGGGAAAATTTGAGGTTCTTTCTCTAACATATAAGTCAAAAAGTCCAGACTGAAGGACTTAGAAATCCTAGCCCTTTTACTCTTTCTTAGCTCATCTAATTCCTTAACTTGATCACTAGCACCTGTAAATTTGTTAGTTTGCTTTAAGAAACTTGGATCCTCTTCTTGGGTTTGGCAAGGAAATACGTCTTCAAAGAAAGACGCATTTATTGACTCCATAATTGTATTATTGTGTATATTTGAAATATCAGACTTGTGCACAAGAAACTAATATGCACTATTATTCTGTGCAAAACCAATAAATATACAATCCATAGATTTTGGGCATATCATAACCCGTTTGGGTCTAAGCATTGCCACTTTTGCAAGACATCCCCACATTCGTAAAAATTTATAAGAAGGCTTGTGGCATTTCCATAATTCATACAGGGTGTTGTCCACCTTCTTCCGAGGTACCTTTTCAGAATGTAATTTGCAAAGAGAATTGTTTTTCTCCACATGTTCTATGGCAATCCAGAACTAATCAACATTGCATTCATCATTTCCTTAAACGTCTTATTCTTCTACTCAGTAATGCCATTTGACTGAGGAGAGTTAGGCATTGTGATTTGGTAGATAATCCAGTATTGAGCACAAATCTCAATAAATAGTGATTCATACTCACTACCATGATCACTTCTGAATGCCTTAATCTTTTGGCTTAATTGATTCTTAACTTCATTCTTATAAAGAATAAATTTATCAATAGCCTCATATTTTTATTTTTATTTTTTATTTTTTTAGGTCTCCCCAGGGTATCCCCTGCCGACCGCGGAGACTAATCCCTTCGCCTCATATTTACTTTTAAACAAATACACATAACAATATTTGGTGCAATCATCAATAAAAGTAATAAAATACTTATTGCCACCCCAAGATTGTATGAACTTCAAGTCACACATATCACTATGCACTAAATTCAAAGGCTCAAAACTTCTTTCAATAGAATGAAATGAAATCCTAGTCAACTTTGCTTCGACACGAGTTTCACACTTATGATTTGGATTAATCTTGAAAGATGATATGTGATCTAACTTGATTATACAATCAATTGATGCACTCAATCGAGTTTGATATGCACTCATATATTTTTCAGATTGCTTATGGAGAACACTTTGAATACTTTGCTTTTGATTCACTAAAGCTTTACACTTTTCCAAGCTTCGTTATGGACACTATTGTGATCTCCAACATGTGCATTTAGCATTTGTTTTTTTATTCCAAGCCAAGAATCCCTCTATCACAAAAGAATCACCTCCCATTTGCCAATTGACATTAGACCGAAACAAGTAACAACACAAACAAAAGGTTGCATCTTTTTCAATGTTATATTCTAACCAATTTTTACATTCTTCAAACCAAGAAAGGACAAATCAGCGAGGCTTTCAACCAATGTTTCTTTGAGGGGAGTTATAGCTTATGGGGTTGGCAAGGGCCATTGTGCAAAATAAGCTCTTCTTATTGCATTTTGATCATTTGGATGATAACTTTATATTCTTTTTCTTAGTCCTGAGTCTGAAGGAAGATTGCTTAAATCAATATGAGTTTGTTTATCACCATAAGTTTCTTGAATAGAAGATGACTCTTGCATTGGGGTTGACTTTCTTTTGAGAAATTTGTCCATATTCGCTTGAACTATAATAAAATTAAAAAAATAAAATAAAATAAAACATTTACAATCAAATTTGTCCCTAAAACTAAAAATTTAGAGATTTTATTCTAAGTATGAACAATTTTTTTAAATTGTACAAAGTACATTAATTTTATATATATAGGTACATATATTGTATACACATAAAGAGTATTCAATGGAACATTAAAGTTAATTAAGAATACTTGTTCTTATTATTCAACAAATTCTTCAAAGCGAAGCTCACACAAATATTATCAACCAATAATGTGACAACCAAACCCTTTCATGCATCATGTATATCTAATTGTTCATGCATTCATGCTATATGTTATGTACTTGTGTGACTTAGGATTTGTTAGTATTAGGAAGAGAAGAAGAAGAAATATGAAAGGTTCTGTTAAAAATTAGTTGTTATGTGTTTTGAGTTAGGGGATAGTTTAAAGCTTGCTTTGAGAATCATAGGATGAGCCTATATCTTAATGTTGTGTTTGGTTGAGGGATTTGGGAAGGAATTTGGAAACGGAAAGGGAAAATGTAGGTGAAATGTAAATAAAATATACCTACATTTCACTTACTTTCACACACTTTTTTCTTTTCCCTTTCCAAATCCCTTCCAAATCCCTCAACCAAATATAAGTGAGGAGCTTAAAGACCTTAGTCTAACAAACTTCACCATTTCTTGTTATTTGCCAATTTGCTAATTAGGATTAGTGTTAATTAGGTATGATTAATTAACTTAAGTAGGATTAAACATAAGCTCGGTTAATTAGTTCTAATTTAGATTAGCTAAACTAAGTAAGAAAGATTAGCTAATTAATGACGTTACAACTTTTGCCCCAATCACACACAATAAAACCTTATGTTCCAACAAACAAATAGAGAAGAAGAAGTTGGAGAATCAAGAACAGACGAAAAAAAGAAGAGGAAAAAATGAGAAGAAATGAGGGAAAAGAAGGAGAAAAGGGAGAAAATTCGAAGGAGCTAAGAATTCAAGTCTAGAAATCCTAAGAAAATCACTACAAAGTAAGAAACTCAATCCTTTTCCATAACTTGATATTAAAACCCAGCTAAAAATTTATTAGAAATAAGTTTTGAGAAGATTAATGTGAAAGAAAATAGAAAAGTTAGAAGTTAAGAAAAAGTTTGATGATTTGTTGGGAAAAAATATGCTTTGAGTTGTTTTTAGCATATATTTAGTTTATGCAATGGATATACCACAAACCCATGCCATTTATCTACACTTTGGAAGCCTTAAAACTTGTTTTGATGGATTAATAAAGAAAAGTTTGAAACGATATAATTTCTTGATCAAATCTTATCTTTTAATTGTTTTTATCTCAAATTCATTCTTACAAACATGTTTCCATTGGTTTTACATCATATATATGCATATTAGGATGTTGTAGAACATGTTTGGGGTTTGGAAAATGTAAAAAATGAGTTTGGACGTTCTAGAATCAAGAAAGAATTTCAACCCCATGTTGTGTTCTTCTCTCATGACGTGTGGTTTGGAAGCACCGCACGTCTTGAAATGACCTTTGCTGCGCAAAGATGTGAAAACCTAGATATACAAATCAAATAAATAATTAAGTGATAATTATTTTACAATCTCAAATATTTTGCTTGTGAATCTTTAAGTGCAAATTAAATATTATTGGAGGGTCTTTTAATTAATTTTAAAACCTAAAATAAATTTATGTGAAAGTCTTTAATTTAGAGGCAAGATTTATTATTTAAACAAAAATATGGGGCAAGTTAGTAAGTATATTTTGATATAATAATAGTTATATTTTATTTAAATTAATGGGATAGAAAATAAAATAATATAAAGAGATAATAATTTAAAACCATTTGTTTAGATATATAAAAAAACAACCCTAGTGTTCCTAGTAGCAGCAGCAACAACCACGGAAGAGAGAGATTGGGGGAAAAAAAAAAAGAAAAAAAAAAAAAGTTGCAACAAAGGAAGGATTGGGTATGTGTTGTGTTGTGCTGTGTGTGATCATCAAATGATAACTCTCTTAGGTTTTCTTCTTTCTTTCTTCTTTATCCTTATTCTATTATTATTTAGTTCATTGATGGAGAGGTTGTGAGTTTATGTATTTTTTTATATATATGCACTGTTAAGAAACCTAAGGAAATAAATTATGTGTAAAGAATGGGTGTAATTCTTAGTTTAAAAATCATGTATAGAACCACAAACTTTAAAAATCGAGGAAGCATATCAAACGGATGGATTTTGAATTGAAATTTTTACAGTAGATTAATTACATATTGAATTGCATATCAGAATTTTCTCATAATTTTTGGGAGTCAAAATCTATATTAGCTGATGCGTTCAAATTTGTCCAAAAAACTGGTGTAAAACAGTAAGTTCGAAAGTGTCATTCTCCTTAGGTATAAGTTCGAAAATTATCAAATTAGTGTCATTAGAACTGGTTACGAGTCTAATTTCTTACATTTTTACCCTTGCATTGATTGCTCGTATATACTAAGAGAACCATTAATTTCTTTAAAGTGCTATAGAAAACAATCTGTTTTGACATAATTAATTGTAAATAATTATTTTGATAAGTAAATCAAGTAAAAGCAACTGAGTTTGAAACTTAGGATATATTAGTTGATATCTAGAGGGTTTTGGAAATTTTCGAATAGTGTGCAGTGAGCTTTTAATTTTCAAAGTTAGCAAATAGATTGGGTAAACTTGTTTAAAATTTTGTTTTATCGTGAAGTTACTTACGCTTTAGTTTGGGGTTACTTAGTTTATTATTCCTTTTAGTATGTTTGAATTAGTAATGACGTGTAGTTTTAATACTTTGCTTAGGGTACTAGTTGGACTTTCATACTTTATTTGAGGATTATATTATACCGTGTTCAGATGAGTAGTTGCATGCTACATATTTTTATAAATGTTCCCTACTCTGAACTGTTGAAAAATTAAATTATTGTTTTCAGGATTAAACTGTTTTGATAAATTATTATATTATCAATGGAATTAAATTATTTTTGAAACATGTGTAAACTTGGCATAACGTAAACTATTTGTTATGGTCTTGTGTTTATAATGGTGAACTACCATGTTTTGCGAAACTGAATTGTATTAATTATCGGGACCATCTGTATATTTTAGTCCAGGAAAATTATTCCACTATGTGTGGTGACTCTGGTCACTAGGGAACAGATCCGGGTTGGGATGTGATGACTCTAGTGCTCAATGATTGTAAGGAAAAGACCTAGGCAGGCTAGGTGACCTTCAATCAGATTGTCTTAGAGAAAAGGCCCGGGTTGCCACCATGAGGATGACTCTTGGTTCGATATTAGATCCAACGGGCTTATTGCCTTGAGAACTTTGTGGCATGTTATTTGTTATTCTTGGTACCCATAAAATTATTGGTATTCATGTTGTGATCTGTTTTAAGTGAAAAATGTCATTTATCATATTCTTGAGAGACATGAGTATTTGAACTGTTGAACTGTGAAACCTTCTTTTTGAAACAGATTATCTTTATCAAAATGTATGCCAATCTAATTTCTGTGATATATATCTTATTTTAGAATTGAACCTTGTTTTCAAAATTGTATTTACTATCTATGTTGCTACTCACTGAGCTTTCAGTTGACTTAGTTGTTTATTACTTCCAGGTGTTAGAAGGACTTAGAGTGGACTCATGGTGTAACGGAGACTCAATTGCATGGACCTCTAAGACATTCATTTATTTTGTTTTAGCTTGTTATGTCGGGTTTTGTACATACATTGTGGTTGGGTTTGATTTAGAATTATTTTCTTTGTGGGCGGTTTATGCCCCATTTAGTATATATTTTTGGAAGTTGGTTATGGCTGGTTTTACCATTTATACTTGTGACATGTCAGTGGGTTGGTTTTTGATTTATTTATTTCTGGGCTATCATCACATTATTCTTTGTGATTTGGGTTCATGTTAGGCTTACGTGTACCTTGGGCGTAGTCCTTGTGGGCCACGGCCGGTCATGCCGGGATTTGGGGTGTGACACAGCCAGCCAAGCTAGAAAAATGTTTTGAGACTGCATAAATTGCATGCACTTCCTGCACGTGCGGTTAGGGTTCCGCACATTCGGTCCTATTCCATCGCACGTGCGGATTTTAGGGGAGGTGTCGGTTTTGTTTTCTTTTCATTTTCTTCGATCCTTGGGCCCCCTTATATGCGTTTTGAACCTATTTGTAAGTTGAATACACTTAGAAACCAATCTAAATTAGTTAGAATAAGAAAGAAAAGAAAATAAAGTTAAGTTTACAAACCAACTTGTTTATATTAATGTTTACGAAGTTCAATGCCTTGTTCTTGTTTTGTAAGTCAAGTCTTGAAGAAGTTAAGCCTTGAGCAAGGAGCCAATTGTGAGTAGTAGTGTAGTAAAGTTATGTTCTTTTAAATTATAATTCGAAATACAAACATATGATATGTTTAGAAAGATTACGTTATTGTTTTGATATGAATGAACATTATATGTTTTCATATCACGTATTAAGATGATATCTTGGAACTTTTTTGTTATTGGGAATCATACCAATAACCTCTTGCTAACTGGGCTCTGCCAGCGGCTGTGGCCTCTTGACTCTGACTCGAAGTGCCTTGAGAATGTTCATCGCTATGTATATGCTGCAAGATAAACTTGTTTTGCTTGAAAAACTATATTATGTTCAAAATGATCATGTGCTTGGTTTTAATAAAGCTTGTCAGTGTTCATTCATTACCACTTTACTATATTGCTATTCACTAGGCTTTGACTCACCCCTCTCCCCTATATGTATGTAGGTGATGCAGTGATCAGATTGAGGAAAAGAGATCATGTTATAAGTTTTTTACTTTTGTTTTTCTACTTTTGGAAGTTGGAGCTTTTGGACGAAGACCTTGTATTTGAGTTTTGATTTTTGTTAGTTATATATTTGTAAATGTTGTACTTTCCTTTTTGGATGTTGGGTATGTCAAAGATAAATACTCCCTCCGTCCCAAAATAGTGGTCCCTTTTGGGGAATCTAACTTTTTTGGGTAGTACAATTATTGCACTTTAAAAAAATTGATTTTCTAAAATTACCCTTTGATAGTACATTTTTTGGGAAATATGAATATTATAATTGTACTTTTTATGTTGTTAATGAATTTAAAAGTATGACAAAATAAGAAATTTATATTATTTTTGTACTTGCCTTTTGAAAAATGACTAATATTTTTGGACAATGGAAAATGGAATAAGAGACTAATATTTTGGGACAGAGGGAGTAAATAAAGTTGCTTGTTTTGTATCATATAATTTATGCACAGGCTATGGATGGACTCTTGGTAATTAATGGACAATGTTGTTGTTGTTGTTGTTTTTTTTTTTTTTTTTTTTTTTTTTCCGCATAAGCCCCAATGTTTTAGTCCAACCTTGTTTTGTCTTGCTAGGCCTTTGGTAGTTAGACACTACTGGCCGATCGTAACTACTATTCTGTTGGGGTGGGATGGGTCGTGACAAATAATCAGGTTCTTGCAATAATACCAATGTTTCAATCAACAACTATGACAAAAATTATGTAAAAAACATCAAAAGTATTTACAATCACAAAAATAATCTCAAATTATATTTTCCCCAAATTGAAAATCATAAACCCTAGATTTACATAAACAAAGCTAATCCTGAATAAAAATAATACCTATTGAAATTCATGTCTTTTTTTCACTTTTTAACTCCTCAATCTTTCCATTATGTAATAGTAAGAATCTTTTGAAGGAAAACAAATATTGTTACCTCAGTCAAATGTGAAAGAGAGAAACAAAGCAGCAAAAAGTAATTTTTTTTTTGGGTCCTCAAAGCAATGTGTAAAAGTAATAAGTTACAAACTTTTGCCTTCTAAGTAGTTGGCGGGTTGTGGGTTGTTATCATTATTTGTTGGGGTCATTTGGTAATTAAGTAAATTTTTTAGCATAAATTTTTTTCCTCAAATGTTTGGACAAGCTAATGGGGATAGGGCCCTATCACCCACATAGTGGCGTCTCTCTTGATTGTAATTGTAGATTTGAAACACACATGGGTGTACACACCTTCTAAATTTTAGTCCCGTACAACTACGTTACAACTAAGTAAGTGTGTGTAAAATTTTAAATAAAAAGTTAGATATACATATCATTTCTCATTGTTTTATGACATTAGAGCATCTCCAATGGACACATTTACTACTTGCTATGGTCAGACGTTACTGACTTCGTAAACTCTTATTTTTGCCTTTGTCTCCAACATTTTAGCTATAATGTTGATTAGTTAGTTTGTTAACTAATATATTAGCTAACTATGGAGAGCACACTAGTAATTGAAGGGAAGAGGGATGAGGGGTATTGGCACTGCTTTTTTGCCTGTACATTTGTTTTTAAAGAGTTGTTAAATCATGTAAATAGGCACAATAGTTAAAAATAGAGAGCTCGGGCCAAAAGTCCAAAATTGGATTTTCTGTGGCCAAAGGTCCAAGCACAAAAATAGTTTGTTCATAAGGACAAGCTGAAGCAAAAGGACCAAAATACCTTATTATATATATACATATATTTATATCCGTCTACATGGTCAAAACCTTAACATGCCCCTCCTACTCTCTCAATTCCCTATCTCTCTCTCCCTCTTCCGCCACAGATCGCCGTTGCATTTTTACTCTGTCGTTATGTTTCTCCTTCGCCGTTGCGTATTTTTTTCTTCTCCTCGCCTCCATCGATGGTGAGGTGCTTCCATTATTTTTCTCATTCAGTTGTATGTTGGTTGTAGATCTTTGACACCATGTTCTAGTTCTAGAATTGGTGAGGTTGTTTTCTAGATCTCTGTCAGTTTCAAAACCATCAGAGATGTCTCTATATGTTGACGTTAAGCACCGACGTCTCAAACCATCGTCTCTCTCTCTCTCTCTCTCTCTCTCTCTTCATCGTTTCTCTAGGGTTTCGATCTCTAATCTAGTCTCTTGACAGAGTATATACTTTTAGCTTTGATTTCTTTTTCTTGTTATAGCAGATCTGTAAAATTAAATAGATATTGGCTTTGAATTTTGTTGTTGTTCTTTTTATTTTTGTTGTTGTTGTTGTTGATGATGATAATAATGAAATAGATCTATAGGTGCTTCAATGGTATTTGAATTTGTAGATTAGATCTGTAACTATTGGAGATCTGACGAGATGATGAAAACGAATAAATAAAAGGTAGATTTGTTCGAAAAAATTAGGAGATATGAGATTCTCTTTGTTTGATTAGGAGAATTTTTATTTTTGTTTTTGTGTTGAACAAATAATTTTTTTTTGTAGTTTGTTGTTGCAGCTAAAAATTATACATATAAAAATTTGAGATTTGTTCAAAAAATTGAACAGATAGGTTTAAAAAATACAACAGATTAAAAAAGAAAAGAAAATTGGTGCTTGGCCTGTGGTATGATAATGATAGGGTTTAGAACAGATATGGTTTGGTTTGGATTACAACAGATAGGTGTTGGTGTATGTATATCTGTGAGTGTGTGTATGTATGAGACAAATCTAGAAAAAAGTTGATGTTGATGATAATGATTGCAACAAATAAACAAAAAAGTTAACACAGATTTTCAACAAATAAAAAAACTGAACTGATAAATAGAATTTAGGGTAAAAATTAAATAGATAGATAGAATTTATGAGGACAAATTGACTAGATAGATAGAATTTAGGGAAAAAATTGAACACATAGATATAAAATTGAACAGATAAAATTGAAAAAATTTGAACAGGTAGAATCTTTTTTGAACAGATAGGAAAAAAATTTGAACAGATAGTCAACGAAAGTCAATAAACAAAAAAAAGTTAAGGGGTAAAATTGAAAATAAAATGTCCTTCAAAACTAACAAAAGGACTCCTCATCAACCTATTTCACAAAAGATGAATCTCTCACTAATAAAAAAATTACTGGATCTAATGCCTTAGACACTCTCTAAATTGGATTTATCACCAATTTTCTTTTAAAAATAATATTAATTATTTTATTTTACATATATATACACATATATATTTGATTGGACCTTACAGGGGTTGTTTGTGACGTCCTAAATAAGTGCATTTTTTGACTTTTTATACTAAAAAGTTGAGAAAAAAATATGGTTGTTTGGGTTAACTTTTTGACTTTTTATGAAAAAATGTGTATTAAAAATTTGTATAAATTAGTGTGTAGGGAAAAATTAGGATTGGGAGCTGTGCAGCCACAATTTTTGACTTTTGATGAATAGTGATAACTTTTTAACTTTTTGAGTAACTTTTTGACTTTTTTTAGAGTTGCTAAACTTGGCCTTACCTAACTTATTGTAACATGCATTTAATTATATCACTGGAGCATAGTTCACTTTATAAACTAACAAATACTTAACAAATATATATATATTTTTTTTGAACAAGAAAAAATGAAGCTCTGTCGTGTCATCACATCCTCCGTGGGCCTTGGCCCTGGGATAGCCGGTTGCCAGCCAGATTTAACCCAACCCATAGGAAAGGGACCAACTACCAAGGCACCAATAGAGCTCAACTACACGCCACATTTTAGGGACATGTGTCGAGCGGAGTACAGGACAAGCTCTTAGTAAAGATCACATTGCCCCCTTCAGGAATCGACCCTGGCTCAGTGCTGAGTTATACTTCTTGTCATATGAAAAACACTTTCACACACTTTTTTTAACCATAATATTGGAGATCTTCTTACATTATTGTTTGGACAAAATTCATTTTACCTCCTTATGAGGTTAGAATACTTTATCATCATATGGTTCAAATATAATCAAAAAATTTTCATGTGATTTTAGATTAAAGTGCAACATTTAACACTGTTAATTGTAGATGTGAAGTGCCTATAATGCCCTCAAACCATATACTATTTTTTTGTTATTTTCTTTATCTCCTCTCTCTTATAAACATAATTTAAAATATCTAACGTTAATTTAATTAAATCACAATTAATTATAAATTCTTAATTTTTTAGTGTAATTCTTAATTTTTTTCTAATTTTAATTTAATTATATTTTATATCATAATTAATCATAGATCCTTAATTATTTATTATAATTCTTAATTTTTTAATCTAATTTTAATTTAATTATATTTTAGATCACAATTAATCTTAAATTATTAATTATTTATTATAATTCTTAATATGTTAATCTAATTTTAATTTAATTATATTTTAAATAAATTCTTAATTATTATTTATTATATTTTAATTAACATATTAATTTAATTTTAGGTTTAGATAAAATGGGGTAAGATTATTTTTTGTTATATTAATTTCACTTTAACTTTTAAAAAAATCAAGCCTACTCTAAAAATTGACGTGTGATACAATTTCTGTTAAATTGGATTAAAAAACTAACGGCGATACTTTTCAAAATCATACTAAATTTTTTGACAATATTTAAACCAAACGATAAAGTACTCTATTTATAGCTGCCACAAATTACATGAATCATTTTAATTTTTATTAGGGAAATTACATTTCATTGGAACAAATTTTTTTTTTTTACACAAATATAAAAGGTGTGTTTGGTTTTTGTTTTGAGATAAATTTGCAAAACAAATTTTGAGAATAGAGTTTAGAAATTTTTTTTTTTTGGTTTATTTGGGTGTATATTTTGAAAATAGTTTTGGAGTTTTGAATGATTTGATATTTTGTTGTAATTGAGTAGATGTGTGTGAAAGAAAAGTGATTAAAAAGGAGTGCGGAGAGAGCAAAAAGTGATTGATTGATGTGTAAAAATGATTTAAAATTTGTTTTTTTCAAAAAATTTGAACCAGACAAAATTTAAAATTTTTTTATCAAAAATTATATCTTAAAATACAAATCAAACAAGTCCGAATTGTTGCTTTCATTTTCACCCTACCACATAATAACTTACCCCCCTACATATTTTTGTAATTTTTTTTTATTTAAAATTTTTGGTTATTAATTATTTAAAATTTTTAGTTATTAAATTCCCTTATTTATTTATACTAAATTCCCTTAAAATTTTTGGTTTTTATTTATACTAAATTCAAATTTTTGGTTATTAAATTCCCTTATTTATTTATACTAATCCCTTATTTATTTATTTCGGGTGTTTCAACCAGTCAAAAGTCGGAGATGCATACTTACAGACCCACTGTGTAAAACCTAGATTTCACGCTTCGTCTTCAATTAATCCTTCTACTTCTAGGGTTCATCAAAAGTCCTGATTCATCCGAACAGTTAGTTTGATCAATAAGAGCTTGCTAATATAAAGAATGGGGCACAGTTCGAAGAAGAAGAAGCGAGGCGGTGGTAGTGGGCGGCGGAACAAGGGCAGGGCTCCGTTGAAGGATCACAATTTTCACGGCGGCAGTGGTGGCGATGACAATATTCTGTCTGAGGAAATGACCGCATTGTGAGTTTTTTTTTTTTTTTCCTTTCTTTAGTTGGTGTTTTACACTTGGCTTCAGCTAAACCATATTCTAATCAGTCAATTAGATCATTTGAAGGGTGTCTTTGGCTTGCTGTTTGGTTTCAGTTTATGATTCTGATTCACCTTTTAAAAAAAAAAAAAAAAAAAAAACAAACAAACAAACAAACAAAAAATCAAATCACCTTGTTTGGTTCAAAGACTATGACAATGTGCTCAATTTTCGTATTTTTGGTATTTAATGAATTTTTTTAAAGCTTTTATTCACAAATATTATACCTTTTTATTTGTATTTATAGTAAGTGTATCTTAAAAGGTAAAAAGATTGTTAAAATATTTTAAAAATTCACTTAAAAAAAAAAACACGAAAAACAAAAAAAAACTCAATTTTTAGAAAATTGGAACCAAACAATATGCAACATGAAATTTGTGTATGTTGTAGTCTCAGTTGAATTATGGTGGAGAGCTCATGGATTGCCTTCCGGGCATCCTTTCATTGCCTTAGAACTTGATTATTTTTTGATTACTATTACGCTTTGCTGGTGATACATTGATTAGTTATTTGCTAGGTATAAAGTATTTGTAGATGTTTTGATATTACAAAGATTCTACACTCTCACATGTTTGTTTAGGATTGTTGATTGTAGATGCTCTGTGAATCCTAGTTGTGTTGTGGGGACATTACCTCTAATACTTGTCTTGTGCTCTTGTAATTCTACTGAATATGAAGGCCACATTTATTTATATTTATACTTGACAAACGAAAAACAAAAAGTAAAGAAGCTAGGTACCCATACTTCATTCTACAAGAATTCTAAAATCCTAGGTTTTAAATTTACTCATGTTTGGTATAAATTATTTTCCCAAAGAAAAGGCATGCCAAAAAAGATGAAAATTCACATGATTGGCCAAATAAATAAACTAAATGAATGCGATGAAGGGTTTTTTTTTTTTTTTTTTTTTTTTTTTTTGCCTCAATGAAAAGGATTTTTAAATTTTTTGTGTAAAGGAAATAAACAAAAAATGAAAGAGGACGTAAGGGTTATATCAAATTTAAATTTGAGTAAAAATGCTCAAAATGTCTCTCTTTTTTACTCAAACTCATACCAAATGACTTTTACTCAAATTTTAATGCAAATCAAGGGAGACATTTTTTATACCCAAAATTTTAAAGACAATTTGGGTTCATATAATAGCTTCTCAATTTACAATTGTGCCATTTATCAAACTTCTACTCAAAATTATACTGGAATTTGAGTATGGCCATTGGAGTACTCTATTTTTACTCAAGATGGCCTAAGAAATTGAAATGAGATTGAAACAAGGTAAATACCTTGCAAACTTTGTAGCCTTACAAGATGCTGTAATAGGGATATGATAAAATTTAAAATAATAGGATATGGGTACGATCATCATACATTGATTTATTTATAATTTTTAGTATTATATTTATACATGAGCTCAAACAGTAGTGAGAAATCATTTTTTAGGAATTGGATATTAGTTTAAGAGTTAATAGTTAGTTTGCCTTTTTTTTTTTTTTTTTTTTTTTTTTTTCTAGAGGATACATTAATTTGATAAAATCTAAAAAAGTAGAATTTAATCTCACTATTTTCTTCCTTAGTAAGAAGAATTTTTTTTTTTTGAAAAGGGGAGATCTATGCTATAGTTACATATGCTCCTATGATAGAAAAAAAATCCTAGAGGATTGATCAAGTCATTTTGTGTTGGGAGAGATCCCTTGCAATGTAGTCATTACTTATATTTATAGAGAAAAAATTACAACCAGAGCTTCTCAGGTTTACCTGCTTTATGCACCTTCATTCTTGTCATGTTAAGGGCGTCAAGGATTGAAGTTTTGGATTAATTTTGAGTCTTTATTTGTATTTATTATAATTTACTACGTTTCTAAAACAAATTTATATTATTACAGTAGGTTTCAGTACTTAGGGGTATTATGGCAAGTTCAATAATTGCTGGACATGATTTGTAGTCACAGTCCATGGGTGTCTTGCGCGTCAAGTAATGTTATATGGATTTTATTTGGAATCCTATTTGGACTAGAGTAGTAGTAACCAAATATTCTTCGTTTTCAAATTTGAGTCATAGTCCTAGGCGAGTCTTTAGCATATAAATATATGTGTTATCTCAATGATCCAATGAAGAGTTGATATTATGAGAATTTGAGATTGTGTTTGTGTGATTGGCCTTATCTGTGCGAGGGTGAAACACCTCTCTCTCTTTGCTTCTTTTTCTTCTTCTTTGCGTGCATACTGTAGTTAGTATTCTTGGGTTACTTTTTACAGCCCTCTAAATGTCCAATTGTCAACGCTAAAATCCTATTTAACTGCCCCCAAATTAACCCTAATTTTTTCCTATATCTATTAGCCTTCAATTTATGCATTAAAATCTTAAATGACTCATTGTTTAGGCCATCAAGTAGCCTCTGTTTTAAAAATCCACTAAGCTGTCCTACATCACTTTCCATGCAAAACCAACTCATCTGGATTCTCCATGTGTTCTACCATATTCTTCTATTCTCTTAACTTCGAAGTGAACAAATATATGCCATGTGTTTGGCAATATAATGTGTTCATTTTCACTCCTTCTACATTGGCAATGTCTTGCATAAATACAAAATAATTACAATAATAATCATTTTACTTTCTGGTACAAACACCTACAAATGCTTCTTGTGCACTTTTCACATTAGTATGCGCCTTTACTGCATTTCTTGCTATTGCTACCATGGACTTGTGGGGCCCACATTATGTGCTTCTGCTTGCCTCTTTCACTAACCGCAATGTGCACTTCCATATTACATCACTGTTGGTGGCCAGGCGAACTGTGGAAAAATCCTGGTAGATATGACTTATTCTACAAAAAGCTTTTCACTTGCTTTACTACTGTGTTGATGTTTATGTGGGCTAGCTTGATCTTTTATCAGTTGGATTATGAACAAGCACTTTATGATTGAAAACCATATTGAAATTTGAATTCTCTAATGATAATGAGTGCTCTTTCTACAGAATTCTACCACACATTCGAAAATCCCCAAGTAGATATGCTCTATTTTTCAAAGACCCCTTCAATAGCACTACTAGTATTTACATTTTTTAACCACCACATGAATCAGATCAAAAAAGAAAAAAAAAAATAAGGGAAAAAGAAAAAAAGAAAAGGAAAAACATTTAAAAAACAGATGCTGTGCATGCATGAAGGTTGGGGCACAGTTGTGCTAAACAGGTGTACAAGATTGGATTAAGATTCCTTTACCCTATGGCCTTTATTGATCAATTTTTAGGTTTTTAATTGGTCTAATTTAATTTTCTCATTTAAATGCCCATACAACAAATGTTTTCATTAAATGTCCATACAACTAATGCTTTCATTTAAATGTCTATACAACTAATGCTTTTGCATTTTTTTTTTTGATTTCGCCAAGTCATTAGCTGTCACTTTTTTCCTAGTGCATGTGTATTTTTCATTGATAGCATATGTTCTCAACATCTTGTAGTATCTGTCCATTCACAATTTGATGTGTGATTATTTGCTGTAGCAAACAATGCTAAGAGCCACCTTTTTTGTCCATCAATTTGTTGTGGAACAACCTCCTAGGAATAGGCATTTTTTTTTTTGTTGGGGGGAGGGGGTGGTGGAATTGTCTAGTCTTCTTGGAACACCACATGGTCGCATACCTATCCAATAATATTTTGTAATTTGTTGATGGGTCCTTTCAAGAACAAGAGAGAGAAATAAGAGAGAGAAGAACCCTAGGTTCTAGAGAGAGAATTTCTCAATCAATCAATGTGCAATATCTAAAAATTGGTTACAAAGTGGTTATGAGTCCTCTAGATATAGGCTACAATCACCCACCACTACCTGTCTCGTGCCAAACACATGATATCCTATATCACACTCTTCCACTCGAAAGAACTTGTCCTCAAGTGAAGACAAACAAAATACAACTAATATGCTAGAAATGAAACACAAAACTAGAAAGTACCATACAAACAAATTCTACAAAGGAAACTAATCTACAATAAAGGAAATGGCGTTTGTGCAAGAAGAACCCGGTAACAAGGGAAGTGACTAAGTAGTTGCAAGTCCTTATTCAAGATTACCCTAGCAAATATCCTTCCATGAAAATGAGTTCTCGTTTATGCACATCAACCGAAGTCATGTTGAGGTGTGAATCGTCCACCTATATAGCATGTTGCTTTGGAAGCAAGATGTCATCAAAATAATGCTTCTCGCATGGCCCAAGAATAAACTCATCTACACGAACACAAAGTGGAACAAATGGCTTTTAAGATAGCATAAGAGGCATTTCTTGGAAGCAAAGCTCATTCAACAACCATGTAACTTCAATGTCACGACTTTTCACCATAATTTTCATAGAATATAGAAAAGGGATAGGTGGGATTGAAACCACTTCCTTCGTGGGAAGCGATATTTCTTTATCCTCATGTACGCCTTTACTTTCTACAAGAAGGTCATCATCTTCATCATCATAGTTGTCAAAAATTGAAACTCCTTCCTACTCACAAGCATCAACTTCTTCTTCGTTCTCACAAGCATCAACTTCCTCATGTTCTTCATCACCATCTTATGATGACATCCCTCATTAAAAGTCTAATCAAAGTTAGTTGAATAACTGACTTGGACATAGTCATAGGATGGTGGTTTGATTGCAAAGCCGTTTTGGTATTGATGTCCGGAACTTGAAATGCCCAACAAAGGCGGCATGTAATTAGAAGGCAAGAAGTGCTCCTTCAGCTTCTTCATCTTCCTTTACTCTCCAACCTTTTCTTTGCCTACCAACTTGTAATTGTTTCCACCAATCAGAGGCACACTAATTTCACCTTCCTTGCTTTTGGCACATCATAACACTCCAAATGACTCTCAATTGTCTTCAACCATTCCTTGAACACATCCGGATTGTAGCTTCCACAGAATTCGGAAAACTCTAAAATCGTTTATGGTGTCATTCCATTTAGAATCAAACTCATGTGAATGTGCTTTATGCTTATGTAGAGCATTGAAGGAATCATCAAATTGACGATCCTTGGAACCATTACTACCCCTTCAATAGGAGGTAGGAGACATTGCACCATCTTGATTAAAGTGGCAATTTGCCGTCTCATCTCAACCATTTCATCTCTTTGATATGGGACCCCATTATCCTCGGCATCATCGCCCAAATCTAGGACATAAGCCCTACCACGAGCACCCCGACGACCTCGACCCCATTGAGCCATTAAAATCCGCGAATGTTCAAAGGCACAATAATCACAAACCCAATTGGTCAACAACAAATAGCACAAGAAGTTACCAATCATAGCATAGTGAACAATAGGAAATGATCCAGCAAATCAAAACCTAGATATTCAAGAACCACCCAATGTCCAATTCAAGAATCAAGTTACCGAAATTGATTTGAAGTCAAGAATTGAAAGAGAGAAGTGGAGGCGCTTACCCAGATGGTTCAAATAACCCAGGAAGAAGCCCAGATTTGAAGTCAAATATTGAAGAAGGTGCTGAAGTCAATACCAAATGTTGAAGTCAACTGTGGAAGCCAGGCTTTGATCAACCCAGATTGCAAGAATCGGCTAGAGGATTGGAAATCGTGCGACCCAAGAGTAGCCAAGTCTAATTTCGATTCTCATGGACAAACCCAAGTCTGGACAAGGGAGTCGAAGAACAAAGACCCAAGTAGTACGAAGGTCTCCTTCGATCAAGACTAGTGAAGAATCAAAACTAGGTCTTCAATCACGATGGAATTTCAGAGTCACGAACTGGAATCTCAAATCCCACCCAGATCAGAACTTCTTTTCACAAGAACAAACGCCAAGTCTGATTCGATTTACGAAATCAAATCACTGGCCAGATTAAAGTTGTGTGAAGTCGATGAATGAAACCAAGACAGCGAAGGTTTTAGTCACAAATCAGAATCTAGATGTAAACTGGTCCTGCGAACTTGAATCATGGAGAGAGAGCTTCGAATTCCAGCATCACTCGAAAGCCGGACACAAATAGCAGCTGAGAGTAGGACTTGACTTGCGAAGTTGAATTTCAACTCGCGAAGTCAGTTGCAAGAACAGAACCAATTTGCAGCTTTGAATCTAGATCGAATTTGCTGTATCTCAACACAACAAATGGCTCTAATCACGTGGATAGTTCATAGAATATAGCATTAGGTGATGAATTAGTTAGAATCTGAGATATTAGGACCCAATTCTGATGCTCTGATACCAAAATGATGGGTCCATTCAAGAACAAGAGAGAGAACCGTAGGTTATAGAGAGAATTTCTTAATCAATCAATGTTCAATATCTAAAATTTGGTTACAAAGTGGTTATGACTCCTTTAGATATAGCTACAATTTCCCACCAATAACTATCACATGCCCAACACATGATATCCTACATCATTTGTTTGCCATGTTCCTTGATAATTTTGGCCCATGTAATGATTTAGCCCCTTGCTATTGGGCACAACCAACATGGAATTCCCAGAAGACAAGATAATTTCTATGTAATCATTTAGCCCGTTGTTGTGGTTGGTGACTATTGAAATATCTTACGGTACATTTCTATGAAAGGATGATATAAGTGTTTTGGTTTCTTCAACAACGAACACTAATTGATATGATTGTCAGATTAAATTATTTAGCTTCTAAATAATGTATTTGTGATTTTGATTTACACATTGTAACTAAAATAATGCTGCTCATAATTGATTTTATGATTGGTTTAGGTTGTATGTTATCCTATGTTACATAGACTCATCACTTTTGGCGAAGTACCTGTGTCGACACAACACGACATGGGTATGGGTATAGATATGAGGATATGGATCTGAGAGAAAAAAGAAAAAAACATGATTTTTTTCGAAATTAGATATGGTATAGAAGAAGAAGAGGAGGAAGAAGAAAGGCGCATATAAGAAGCACGGACACTTCTAAGAAAGTGACGTATCTGTGTCGTGTCCGTGTTGGATACTGACACTCTTTGGACACGTGTACGACATTCTTCAAAACGTATCCAATTTTTAAAATTTTTTAAAGACCCGGATACTCTTTGGACACTTGGAGAATACACATGTCAATCACTTAAACTCATATGTCTATTGATTAGATACGTGTGAAACTAATTATAAGTTTGAACAAAACAACTTAACATACAATAATAAAACAAAATTCATATAAATTTATAAGAATTAGTGTCGTATTGCATTTTTTATTATCTTTGAATGATATATTTATATATATAACATATAATAAATATATAAAATTATATATTTCATGCGTGTCCCCCACGTGTCATGTCCTGTATTTTTTGAAAATTAACGTGTCGGCGTGTTCGTGTCGTGTCACGTGCCCGTGTCCATGCTTCGTAGGTGCATACCTTTCGAAAGAGGATGAAGCGAACAGACGGAGAGAGAAGAGAAGTTGAAGGAGTCGAAGGAAGGTGCATACCTTTCGAAAGAGGATGAAGTGAACAAACGGAGAGAGAAGAGAAGTTGAAGGAGTCGAAGGACCAGACAAAGAGAGTAGTCGAAGCACTCAAGCCAGTCTTCAAAGAGAGAGACACGTCACAGCTGCCCCACTTATTTGTTGTGTTTATCTTTCTTTTTATTTTTTTTTATATATATGTTTTATTTTGACCTAGCTTTATGGTGATGGGCTTTAGTTAAAATGTTCAATGGGCTTCATTGGGCCTATAGTTGGTCTTAGTTTATAGATTCAAAAAAGATTGGATACTAATTATATATTTGAATAAATAAAGATAAATAAAGAACTTTAAAAAAATAAAGCCCATTAAAAAAAAAAAGGCATATTATATAAAAATGTAAAAATAAATAAAGAACTTTAATATATTTGAATAAAGCCCCAAAAAATATATGTTATATATTTCAATTATAAATAAATAAAATAAAGAACTTTCATTGTTGGAGTGATGTTTAGTGGGATGCCAATTCAAATATGGGTGATCAGTGGCTGTTGTGTGGTGAAGAGAAATTATTGGGTGTGTTAACTTTTGGTTTGAGGAGAAATTATAATAGAACCACCATGTTATCAGAAAAATGCATAATATTTTTTTGATACATCCATGTTTAGCCGTATCTATGTACCTATGTCTAATTTTTGGGTATTTTTTAGATGTACCCGCTTATCCCTCATTTAGAGGTTTGCCGAGTCCAACCTCGAGATACATACCCGTACCCGACACTCCTAACCAAGTCCATGTAACGTAGATGTTATCCTTTTTTTAAATTATCCAAAACTTTTTGACATGTCCTGCCCCATGAAAAGGTTCCCTTCCAAGTAAAGGAAAGCTTCAACTCTTTAGTGTCTGATATGGGTTGTTTTGAGTTTGTGAGTAAATTCTGTGGACCTGGAAAGGATCTATCACCCATCTCTGTTTTTAAAAAGGATAACATAGAATAGATGCCTTGATTTTTTCTTCTAACAGAAAGTTGGGGAGTGGAATGTCTTGTTTATTAAGATAGAAAGAGAGACCAGTTTGTTCTATGGTTCTAAATAGTGGTTCTTGCATAACAATGTTCCAGCAGGGTGATTGTTTATGGTCTTCTTCTATAACGGACGTAACAGCTTTTAGAGTAAATCTTGTTTAGTCATAATGGAGCATAGTGGCTCATTATGCTTTTGCTATGCATCTATTACTCTAGTGCTAGTCAGGCTCTGATGGAAGATTAATTTGTTGTCTACTGGTACTGCTTAGGCTAATTTTTTGCAGATTCTCTCAATTATCCATGAATTCAACATAATTTTTTTTTTTTGCTATTTTGATATCACAAGCCTGTTTAAACAGTATTTTGATGGTGATGTTTAGGTGTGCGATATTTCAAGATGATTGCAAAGTTGTTTCAGACTCACCACCTCTAATTAACATCAAGCTCAGGTTTTAGAAACTGATTAATTGTTAAAATCATAGAATTGCATCCCATATTATATAAACTGAGTTCTCTATGCATGAATAACAGGCCATATTCAAAGGATGCAGGCTATGAGGATCTAGATGTTTCTGCTCTTCTTTCTGTGAGGTTAGTGGTTCTTCCTTAGGTTCACTTTTCTTTTGGGTTAATATGTTCACTGTTATCATGCCTCTTTGTGATTTCTCATTTCTCGCTTTGTTAGGTTTTTACCTGGCTATCCATACAAGTGCCCTAAGCTGCAGATAGCTCCGGAGAAAGGTTTGTCAAAAGCTGATGCTGATAATCTTCTGTCTTTGCTAAATTACCAGGTACGAGTGACTGTTTATTCATTAACATGATTAAATGTGTGACAATAGTAAGTATTTTATTACCATGCTGTGGATGTTCTCCAACATTCGCAATTAAGAAACCAGCTCTACTTGGTTCAACTCTTCAAAACCTTGTCCTAAATATATGGCTTTGGATAAAAAAAAAAAAAACAAAAGGCTTTGGATCTTGTTTTAACATTTATCCCTATCCAGCTATTATTTGGTCTCTCAATCTGGTTTTTAATTCTGTTTTCATATTCTGCTGTAATAAGCTGGTAAATATTCTCTTCCATGAGGTGGCGAAAATGAACAATTAATTAGGAATTGGTTGGGACTTTTCCTGTGTTGGATGTCAAACTATCCATGATTTCATCTTTAGTTGACAGCTACCTATAAAATGCAACTCTTAAACGAATTGGAGAATGCCGTACTGAATCTGTGGGGTACAAGCTGAGAGCCCAACTTCTCTATTTTTTTGTATTCTCAAGTATGAAACTGAAATGCTGTTCTAGAAGGTCCATCGGTAACATCCCAATCTTGCTGTATTTACACAGCCTTTTTTTAAAAAATATTCAATTGGCAACGAGAATATTATTAAAAATTAGAAAAAAAGAAAAATGCCAGGATGATCGAGGAGGGAAAGCGATCCTTCAAAGAGAGAATAAAAGAAAAATAAAGTTACAATTCACATATAGCTCTCAAATCCCTAGAAACGAAAAAACAAAGGAATCCTTTAAAAGGGGATGAAACTGAAGCCCAAAAAGATGACAAATAACAACTTCTATACCATAATCCTTCAACATCATGAAATTTATCTTCAAATATTTTGTGTTCCTCTCCAACCAAATAACTCAAAGCACCGCACATATAACACAACTCCAAAGAACTTGGGCTTCTCATTTGTGCCAAAACCTCCAATGACGAGTATTTGTACATAAGAAACTTGAACAACCGAATCAACTTTTTCCATTTGAAACAAACAATGCCATAATTCCATAATTACAGGGCAATGTAAAAATAGATGATCAATGCTCTCCTCATACGTCTTACGCATAATGCACCATTGTGGAAGTTCATAGTAATTGGATCTCCTTTTCTGAAATATGTTTTTAGTATTGAGCTTCAAATGAGCCACTAAGAAGCATGGATACGGATGCGGACACGAACACGGACACGGACACGGACACGATGATTTCAAAAAAATAGAGACATGGACACAGAGGGGACACGACAATAAAATATGTTTTTATATATTTTTATTTGCTATTTAGATTAATATTACATCCACAAACAATCAATATTAAAAAAACTAACTATAATTCTATTTTTTTTTTTAAAATTAAAAAAAAACACTTTTAAATTAACACTTACAGTTTATATATTTTTTTCTGGATGATCTATTAAGCATTTAAATCTAAGAAAAAAAATAATAAACATTCAAGATTGAACATTCAACATTCATCCAAAGCATTAAATAAAATGGGAGAAAAGATAACTTGACATGTCCCTAGTATGTCTCTCCCAAGTGTCCCCAGCGTACTTCCTGAAAATAAATTAATTAAGGGGATACGCCATGTGGTGTGTCCCATACGTGTCCCTGAAGTGTCCTTGTGTCCAACACGGATACGGCACTTGTTTTGAAGTGTTGGTACTTCATAGGCCATGAACCATGCAAAGATTGTTGCTTTAAGAGCCATACATGCATCATTCCAAATCATCTTATGAGCAAAAAATGCAAGACTTGGAGCACACATTTTATTAGTATTTTTGTTTAATTATAGACTTTTTGTACACAAGTTGCTTGGAGCACTTCTTTTGTTGTTTTGAGCATAATTTTAATAATTGTTATGCTATGCATGCATACTTCGAACCTTGCTTCTTCTTCTTTCTTTTTCTTTTTCTTTTTTTTGATTAATAAATGTTCCAGGCTAATTCTAATGCTCGTGAAGGACGTGTTATGATTTACAATTTGGTGGAGGCTGCTCAAGAGTTCTTGTCTGAAATTGTTCCAGTGGGACAACGACATGAATCTGTAAGCTCTACAACCATCAGATTGGTGTTTCAATAATCCATTAATATAAGATATACAAGGATCAAAGTTTTGTTTCAATTTTATTTTGGTTTGCTTGGAAATGGATACGTAATGGAAACAAAGAGAATTTAGAAACATAAAGAAAACATTGGGGATCATGAACTAAAATTTGTCAATGTGTATTTCTAAGGCTAATAGTAATTGAACAAGTTTGGCGCTGTAAAATAAAAAACACTAGAGAACACAGATGGTATTGGATGGTAAAATGTTAGTGTGTGCCAAAAAAATACTGGTCTGAATTGGTTGTATGTGATTATATGAAAAATAACATTGTTTTTGTAATGAATCGGTACTAGTGCATCTATCTGCCTGCTAGTGATTTTATTATGGCTTATTTGTCATTGTGTTCTTTATGTTTCTAGGGCTTTTCTTGAGTACATGTCATTTTAGTTTTGATTGTTTCACAAGCCAAGTGTCTAGAAATCTTAAGTTTGTTATTTTCCTCTCAAGGAATACAAAAATTTCCTTTCTGCTTGTTAGTGGATAAGTAAATGATCAATGATCTGTTGTCATTTCTTTTTGGAAGGTTACATGCCAGGAAACAAATAATAGCAGTCGATTGTCTGTGAAGGATGCAACAGTTTCATGTAACAAGACTTGTTCTCCGAGGGGACCTTTTGTTTATGGTTTCATAGATCTTTTCAGTGGCTCTGGTGAGTCATGGCATTGGGGTCTTGAAATGGAGGAGAACCATGGGATAAATTCTTCAGTACATTCCCAAAAACTAGATCGATCTAAACATGGATACAAGGTGCTAGAGAAGAAAATTGACCAGAATGTGAAGCCATCTGTGATTCAGGAGACGAAACAAATTTCTTTACTCGCTTCCTCTGTAAAACTGGATACTCTTGATGAAGAGTGTGAAGATGATTGTAAGAACTTATCTGCTAGTGATTTGAGTAGATCACTATCAGGGGAATCGGTTGGAAATGCTACCTTTGATGAGGCAAAGGTAACGTTGAACTTTCTTTTGTTCAAGCTTGAGTTTTGAATGCTTATGAATTAATAAGTAAATTGTTGTCTATAGACTCTATACTATCCAAGTGAACTTATATTAAATGAAAAACAAAATGTATAATTATCTTTAAAAAATGTATAATTATTAAGAATAACCCTATAGAAGTTCACATAAAATTAAATGAAAAACAAAGAAGTTAGGTAAATTTATTTATTTATTTTTGATTGGCACGGGGTGTCTGGATCAAAGTCTGACTAATCCAGGAGTGCACAGGCTCTCGACAAGGAGTTTTCCGCAAGTGCACCACGGTTAATTCTAGGGTTTTCCCTAAGTTTGATGGTCCCAAGGAATTGTTAGCACTAAGAGTTTTCGATCCCTGAATCTTGGAGGGAGCACACCCCCAAGACTCAAGGCCTTGGCACCACTAGGCCAACGCCTTGGGGTTAAAAAAATTACATAAATGTATTTGTAGATGGTTAAGGATGAGGCAAATGTCACAATTATATATGTTTGTTATAGTAAAAAATTCATGTAAGATAATTAGGGGGTTGTTTGGAGTGTCCTAAATAAGTGCACTTTTTGACTTTTTAGACTAAAAAGTTCAGAGGGGAAAAAGATAATTGTTTGGGATAAATTTTTGTCTTTTTATGAAAAGATGTGTAATATAATATTATTACAAATGGTAAAATGATTGTTTTACTCTTCCTAACTGACAGCGCAACAGGAAGACTTGTTACGCGTTGTTGGGTACCGTGCCTGTCAATGAGTGGTCCACCTAATTGGAGAATTCAAACACTGTTCAACGGTAATATTTGTTCTATAACATTATTTTTGATTTTTTATTCATTTCCATTGAAACATTGTGTATTATGCCGCTATGCCGCAAGTGCCTAGACATTATTATTTATTTATTTTTTTTTTCTTTCTATTCATTATTTTTTGTTTTCATTCTTTTCCTTTTAACATTATTTTTTACTTTTTTTTACTCTTTTTTTTTCTTTTATTTTTTTTTTTATTTTTTTTTATTTTTTTTTTTTTATTTTTTTTTTTTTTCTTTTTTTTTTTTTATTTTTTTTTTTATTCTTTTTTATTTTTTTTTTTTTTTTCCTTTTTTTTTTATTTTTTTATTCTTTTCCATTTAACATTATTTTTTTTTTTTTTTTTTATTGTATTTTTTTTATTTTTTTCTTTTTTTTTATTTTTTTTTTTTTTTTTTTTTATTTTTTTTTTTTTTTTTTATTTTTTCTTTTTTTTTTTTTTTTTTTTTTTTTTTTTTTTTTTTTTTTCTTTTTTTTCTTTTTCTTATTTTTTTTTATTCTTTTCCTTTTAACATTATTATTCATTTTTTTTCCTTAGTCATGCTTGTTGTAAGTTGTTGAACAATTTTTTAAAAAATTCTTTTCTTTTTTTTTTCATTGTTTTACATAAAATAAAGAATATAAAAGCTAAACAAATTATTGCGTAATTTTTTTCTTATGTGTTTTTTCAAATTTCTTCGAGACTGATTTTTGTTTATAGAAGGTGCATCTAAATTTTTTTTTTCAAAAAGAATCACAAAATTATTGGACATACGTCCTTCATGTATTTTATATGTTAATGATTGGATATACTTCCTGTTAAAATAAAATTCGTTCACAATGTAATTTACTGAAGGTATCAGAATATTAAAACCAAACGTTTTTTAAGAAGATATAATAATATAAATTTGAATCTCAGTTACACACATTATAAATTTAACCAACATTAATGTTTCAAATATTCGTGTTCAGTTGGCGTCTGAGTTGGTACATAATGTTCGCTCGTACAGTAGCCATTGCGGGGTTGGAGTCCCCTTCCTCAATCACATCAGCAACCTGTGTGTATTCATCGTGGTCGCAGTCCCCTACCTAGCCCCATACAAGGGATATAGGTATCACCAAAATGCCTATCGGAATCGAACACCATAGAATGAGTTCGAACTGTTCAATAAGGCACACTCGTCATTGCGTAGTTGTATCGAGTGGACATTCGGTGCGTGGAAGTCGAGGTGGGGGGGCATTGCGGAATATTTAGAAGTTGAGTTTCTCTAATCAAGTGACCTTTGTATGTACGTCGATGGCGTTACATAACTTCATACGCCGACACAGTCAAATTGATGAGGTCACGCTGGCTATCCCAGACAACACCGAATATGTGGCTCCGGAATTGCCCGACCACGACAAATACACACGGGTTGCCGATGTGATTGAGAAAAGGGACTCAGACCCCGCAATGCCTACTATACGAGCGAACATTACGTACCAACTCAGACGCCAACTGAACACGAATATTTGAAACATTAATGTTGGTTAAATTTATAATGTGTGTAACTGAGATTCAAATTTATATTATCATATCTTCTTAAAAAACGTTTGGTTTTAATATTCTGATGTCTTCGGTAAATTACATTGTGAACGAATTTTATTTTAACAGGAAGTATGTCCAATCATTAACATATAAAATACATGAAGGAAGTATGTCCAATCATTAACGTATAAAATACATGAAGGACGTATGTCCAATAATTTTGTGATTCTTTTTGAAAAAAAATTTTAGATGCACCTTTTATAAACAAAAATCAGTCTCGAAGAAATTTGAAAAAAACACATAAGAAAAAAATTACGCAATAATTTGTTTAGCTGTCTGAATTTTTAATACTTCTCAGCAGGAACTTTATATACTTTCCTATCCATTTTTATGTTATATATGACCCAAAAACAATGTTCAAAAGAAAAGGAAAAGAATTTTATTAAAAAAAATTGTTTAACACCTTACAACAGTACTGTGCATGACCAGCTAAAAAAAAAGGAAAGCCAAAAGAAAAAAAAGATTTGTTAAAAAGAAAACAATACAAAAAAAGGAAAATAATTAAAAAAAATTTTTAAAAGGAAAAGAATAAAAAAGGAAAACAATCTGAAAAAAAAAATTGAACAAAAAAGGAAAAGAATAAAAAAACAATGATAAAAAAAGGAAAACAATAAAAAAAAATAATAATGTTAAAAGGAAAAGAATAAAAAAAATAATAATGTTAAAAGGAAAGAATAAAAAAAATAATAATGTTAAAAGGAAAACAATAAAAAAAAAAATAATGACTAAAAAAGGAAAAGAATAAAACAAAAATGTCAAAAGAAAAAGAATGAAAACAAAAAAAAATGAATAAAAAAACGAAAACAATAAAAAAAAAATAATGTTAAAAGGAAAAGAATAAAAAAATAATAATGTTAAATGGAAAAGAATAAAAAAGGAAAAGAATAACAAAAAAAATAATGACTAAAAAAGGAAAATAATAAAAAAAAATAATTTTAAAAGGAAAAGAATGAAAACAAAAATAAATGAATAAAAAAGGAAAAGAATAAAAAAAATTATAATGTTAAAAAGGAAAAGAAAAAAAAAAAAAAATTTTAAAAGGAAAAGAAAAAAAAAATTATTTCAAAAAGGAAAATAATAAAAACAAAAATGTTAAAAGGAAAAGAATAAAAAAAATGAGTAAAAGGAAAAGAATAAAAAAAATAAATGTTAAAAGGAAAAGAATGAAAACAAAAAATAATGAATAGAAAAGGAAAAGAAAAAAAAAAAAATAATGTCCAAGCACTGTGCATAGTCGTTGCATAGTGTTCTGAATTAGGAAATGAATAAAAAATAAAAAATAATGTTATAGAACAAATATTACTGTTGAACAGTGTTTGAATTCTCCAATTAGGTGGAACACTCATTGACAGGCACGGTACCCAACAACGCGTAACAGGTCTTCCTGTTGCGCTGCCAGTTGGGAAGTGTAAAATAGTCATTTTACCATTTGTAATAATATTATATTACACATCTTTTCATAAAAGATAAAAATTTATCCCAAACAACTATCTTTTTGCCCTTAACTTTTTAGTCTAAAAAGTCAAAAATTGCCCTTATTTAGGACACCCCAAACAACCCCTAGATACAAGATTTACTTCGTATAAAGTGATTATTTAATTATATAAATATAATTTATTCCTAGATAATATAATATGAAGATTTAATTATTTGTGTCGTATCAGAATTGTGTCCATATCCTACTTTTTTGGAAATTACCGTGTTGACGTGTCCTTGTTGTGTTGTGTTTTGGTTTTGATTTATAGTTATTGGAAGGCTACATTCCATGTGCATTTTTGTTTCCTTTTATTCCTCTTTTCTTCTCTTGGTGGATCTCGTTCTTCTTATTGCACTTTGTACTTTTGCCACTTTTTTCATAATATTTTACTGCTGTTGATAAAAAAAAGGAAAAATACTATTTTTAAGCTAAAGGCAAGGTTTTAAAAAGCAGTGCTACGTAACGGTTGCGGTGGTAGGCACAACCTATTACACCCGCTTTTGCGGTGTGATTAAAATTCATATGCGTAACGGCTATTTCGGTGTTACGTAACGGCCATAACGCACCTTTACAATATTCTAAATAGCTTTCTTTCAAAAGAAAAAAAAAAAGCTTACAAAAAAAGAACGAATACTCAAGTGATCCAAACCCAAAGAAAAAACTTTGCATGTTTTTTTTTTGTCTTTATAATTTATTTTTTAATTTTTGTTTCCTTACAGTAGCATGTAAAATAAAAAATATATAAACCGTGGTTGTATTTATTTTTATAATAATTTCATTTAATATTTAACTGTAAATATTTTTTATTTTGTTACTGTAATATATTGTCTAAAAAATGTATTTAAAAAAAAAATCAGTTGCTCAAAAATAATTTTTGCTTATGCACAATTTTATTTTTATAATTATTTCATTTAATACTTAATTGTAAATAATTTTATTTAGTTAGTTGTAAAGTGTTGTTTAAAAAAATGTCTTTTAAAATAAAAATCATTAGCTCGAAAATAAATTTTTTTTTGGCACAATTTTTGTTTTTATAATATTTCATTTAATAATTGTAAATATTTTTATTTAGTTAGTTCAGGTATTGGTCAAAAATAATTTTTTAGACATTTGTAATCAATTATTCTTAAAGTCATTAACTATTGCAATAAAATGTAAAAAGCTCCTTTTATGGTGATTTAAAAATATGAAATGTATTGGATCATACTTAAAAACTAACAAAAATTGATCATTTGCTTTGAAGGCTGGTAAATGGAGCCAACCCTAAAATATTCAAGTTATTTATGCCTTGTTTGGGAATAGGCTAATTTAGTAACTTTTTGGCTATTTGGCTAAAATATGAGCTAAAAAAAACTAGTATGTTTGGGATGACTTTTTGGCTTTTTACGAAAAGATGTGCAAAAAGTAGAGAGAAAAGAGAATCTTTGACTTTTTGGTATGGGTTGTTGGCTTTTTGGCTTTTTGGCTAAACCGGCCTGTTGCCAAATGAGGCCTTAGTTGTCATGTTGTTGCACAATCTAGTTGGTTAGTTTCTGACTTCTGGAAAATGGATGTTTTCTATACCATCTATTGATCATTCACAAGATTTTGCAGGATTTTTTTGTAAAGCATTATGAAGAAACTGATGATGGTGATTTAGATAGCGAGCCTTCAGAATCTGTATCTTCTGGTTCTATGATTACTGATCAGTTATCTCACACTAAGGAGAGAGATTTGATTATGGTAATTTTTCTCACTATTATTTATTTATTTTTATTTTCCCATTCTAAACGCGGGCTGGCTTTGCTTCCTTTAGGCTCACCTCCTTCGCCTTGCTTGCTCTTCTAAAGGACAAATAGCTGATGCTTTGCCAGAAATAACAACTGAGCTATACAATATGGGAGTATGTAATTAATGTTTTTCTGTTTAAATTAACTCATATTTCTGTTTACTTTAGCATGCTAAAAGTCTACACTACTTAATGGTGATTTGTTTCAGATCATTTCCAAATGGGTGCAGGATTTAGCTACCAAACCATCTTCACTCTTTGACCAAACTTTTGATCATGTTTTCAAACGGCAAATGGTTGGTCACTTTTTTTCCTGATATTTTTTGATCATCTAGAATTTGGCCTTATCTTTTATTTGACAATGCTATTTTTAACCAATTCTATTTAATAGATTTCATCCAAAATCTCTCTGTTCTGGAAATTTACTTCTGATTATGGAGGCCAGAATACTTCATCTATTCCAACTTCTCGCTATCTCAACGACTTTGAGGAGCTCCAGTCCCTTGGTTAGTGGATTTCATCTCTGTAGTTTACGTTGTATCTTTTTCTCTGTAGACCTTTGTTTCTTGAAAAATATAGAAGGCAGTGTAATTAGTTTCTTACAGTTAGTCTTAGGCTGGTGTTGTGGTTTTTGTTGGATTAGGTTTACCTTCAATATTTCTTTCGATGCATTTGAAATTTCCTGGAGTACTTATAACCTTGATTGTTTCGCATATGCCTAATTGCAATTCAATTGTATTTACATTGATGACTCAAGACTATTCACTTGGTCCCTCTCTTTTTACCCTTGCACTCCATATTAAGCTGATAGTTGTCTCTTTTTTGTTACCTGAGATGGGAGCAAAAGATTATTACCGTGGTTGAAAACTTTCTTTGTATTAAAGAAAGCAACTCATCTCTATATTTTTAATTACTATAAGACTTTTGATGTAGCTCATTTTGTAATATTAGTTAGCTAATACGTAATGGTTGTGTGTGTGGTCCGTCCTATGCCTATAAATAGGTGTTTGGGCGCCTAATAAGGGAACTTTGGATCATTTGAGGTTGTATTTTCAGAGCTTTGCTCTTGTATTTCCCATTGGGAATTTTCTTTCTAGATTCGTTCTTGGTTTAATGGTAAAACCTTGGCCTAATAACCTTGAGGTTATGGGTTCAAGTCTCAGGACAACCACTTTGTGCGTTATGCCAAAGGTTAGGTGTGTACCCAATCTTTCTCCTCCCAAGCACACATTAATGTGTACTCTTTGGGCGTTGTTTTTTTATTCATTCTCGGTTTACATCTTAGGTCCATTTGGTATCAGAGACCTAGATTCTGTACCTACTTCTCTCTACTGTGCCTCGATTCTATTAGTTGGAGTGGAATTGGTGATGGCATGGACCATGTGTGTTCAATCGCAGGACAGATTCAAACCCTAGGTTGCAAGATTTAGTTCTGAATGTGTGAACTGATCGTGAAATCAGCAAAGTAGTTCGTACCTTGGAAGTCACTGTGTTTGCATCTTGTGATTTGAACTGGAGTAACATTTGAGCTCAAGTTCGGAACTTGTGTGACTTCCACATGGATCCAAGCTTCGTTGCGACTTTGGAATTCAGTTGACAGATCAGATTGTGACTTTGATATCCAATAACAACAGATTTCGATTTCGGGCTGATTTATAGTCATGCTTTGACAAGGACCCCTACGCACTTCGACGTTGGAATCAAGTTGAGAAATTGCTTCCTAACCACTTCAACATGTCTTGTGATGGTCGTTAGCCTCGATCTCATTAGAATCTGTGCTTGCTATCCCTAGATCGCATTTGGAATTATCTGTGGTGCCGTGATTTGATTCACTAGTGTTGCTGTAAAAGCCTTGAAGCCTTGCAGACAACTGTCTCTACTTCGAAGCTTTGATTTAGTCCTTGCATTGTTGTCGTGACTCAGAATCTATTGTTGCTGCTTTTGATAGTTAGAGTTTGTTCTTAGTCTGCTTCAACTTGGGCTTCCCTTTCTGGTTTGATTGTCAATATTGATATTTGACTCGGTTCCGAAATCATTGCAGACTCAATTTTGAGTTTTCTGAAGCTTCAATTTGTTGATCAATTGTTTTGAATCGGTTCACAATTACTTTCAAATGCTGGAGATTGGTTTGGCTTCCTTCGGAATACTAGAATTCAATTGGAATGGTTTCTGATTCGAGTTACAGGCTATGTGCAGTTGAGTTTCTAGTCTGATCAAGTTGTGATCTCTTAAAATTACTCTGCAAGTCCATCTTCGATCTCCTAGATTCAATTTGAATATCACTTGCAATCTAATTTGGAGCTTCAAAGCATTCCAGATTAAGTTGTTTTGACACATCGAATATTTGTTACTTGGCTGCGTATTATCTCTAGATAGCTGAATTCATGACTGTAATTGTTGTTAGCTATGGCTGAACCAATGTTTTAAAGGTGAAAACTCAAGGCGAATTTTATCCTTGATGAGGCAAGGTGTAAGCCTTTTGAATTTTTATTTTTATTTTTATAAAATATAAAATAAAATAAATATAGCGTAAAAGAGTATAAAAATAAGAAATAGGAAATAAATTCATAAAGACCCTTTATGCCTGAAAATAATTGAATTAATATATTAACCAATAAGCAAGAAAATGACATTCTTAAAAATATAAAAAAATTATTTTGCAATAAATACAAAGAGTCCAACTAAAAATCATTCAGCCATAATACTCTTAAAAAGAAAAAGAGAACAAAAAAAGAAGAATTTATTATGCAATAATACAAGAGTCCAACCATCAGTCATTCAACCACAACACTTTAAAAAAAAAAAAGAAGAAGATTTTTTTTACAATAAATAATAGAGTCCAACCCAAAAGTCATTCAATCAATATAGAAAAGAGATGGAATGATTGTGAGAGAGAGAGAGAGAGCCAGATTGAGAGCGAGAAAGAAAACGATAGGAGAGAGTGAGATCGAGAGAGAAAACGAGGGAGAGAGAGAATGACGGCGCATAGATCAAACATTAAAAGCCCTAAATTGTTGCTGAAAAAGACCTGAAGTCGAGCTGAAGTTGTTTGGATGAAGAAGATCAATCGTTTGCAGCTCTGCATCTATGGTATTTATACCTTCTCATTCAAAGTCGTATGCCTCATGGCCTCACTGTGAATGCGTGAAAATCACAAAAATTGTGTTTGATGTGAATGCCTCTGAGGTTGAGGCTTACGCATAGCTGGTGCTTCGCCTAAAAATCAATGCACAGGTGCATTTTGGTGTGCCCCAAGAACGCCTTAAAAACATTGGGCTGAACGCGGTGAAGGAGGAAGCGGTAGGGCTTTTGCTGAAGAAGAAGAAATGAATCATCAAATTGGGAAGAACAATGGCAATCAAACTCAAAGGAATTAGATTGAACAGTTGAGTAAACCAGTGTTTTTAAACGCTCAAGGCTCACCAAGGCGCCAAAGGTCTCTTGGGGCTTTGGCGCAAAGTGCAAGGTGAGGGGCACACTTCATTGAAGCGAGGCACCCCTTTTTAGTAAAAAATAGATAAATTAACATAGACTAATAAATTTAGACATCAACATAAGCAAAATAAATAGGGGGATTTGGTGATAGCCCCCTCACTATCTAATTTGTCTTTCAAAAGGACAAGAATTATATAAGTACTTTTAAAACCCCCTAATATTTTAAAATTTGTTTCTTTTACTATATTACCCTCATATTTATCAGCTCTCCTATTAAGCCATCTTCACTATATATTTCAGAGTAAAATTTTACTCTGTATAAAAGTAAAATTTTACACTCTGAAACTAAAAGTATAATTTTACTCTGTATGAAAGTAAAATTTTACTCTGTATAAAAGTAAAATTTTACTCTGAATAAGAATAAAATGTTACACTCTGAAATTAAAAGTAAAATTTTACTCTGTATAAAAGTAAAATTTTACTCTGAAAAACTAGTAAAATGTTAGACTCTACACAAAAGTAAAATTTTACTCTGTATAAAAATAAAATTTTACTCTGGTTCTGTCAAATGAAAAAACAGAGCAATAGAACTAGAGTAAAATTTTACTTTGGTTCTGTCAAATGAAAAAAATAGAGTAATAGAACCAGAGTAAAATTTTACTCTGGTTCTGTCAAATGAAATTAGATAAAAAACAATAAAAATAAATCAAAAACAAACAAACAAACAAAAACAAAACAAATTAATCAACAAATCAATATATATAATTGAGAAAAAAACTTCAAAAAAAACAAACAAACAAAAACAAAACAAATTAATCAACAAATTCACATATTTAATTGAAACGAAAAACTTCTAAAACTCGATCAACAATCACACATCTCAATGAAAAAGAATACATGTGTTTAACAACACTTATACACACAAATATATATATACACATATATTCTACTGTTCCTCATCCACATCCTTCCCTACCTCCTGTTCAACTTCTTTCAATCTCGAAGCTTCAGCCTTCGCATTCAACATCGCCAGCATCTCATCAACAACCTCATCATGTTTCTTCTCCGCTTCCAATTGAGCCATCTCCACCGCACTCCGAATCTCCCCAATCTACTCCGAAACCCTAGCTTTCGAATCTCCAACGACATCCTCATTCAATTTCAACAAAATTAAAGATGAGAGTCGATAAATTTATGTAGAAACATCAACAAAAATCGCGAAATGTGAAGAGATTCGAATGATCTGTGAATTTAACATAACCAGATAGGTATTGAATCGATTGTACCTGGAGATTGTAGAGACGATTCAATAGCTATTCATTTGTGGTTTCTGAGTAGAGTTGTGAAATCGAAAATTTAGGGTTTCATGGAAGACAGTCTCTGCAACGGTTGTGCGAAAACTGAGAGAGAGACAGAGAGAGAGAGGACGAAGAAGGTGAAAAGATCTTGTTGAGGGGTATAATAGTCTGATAAAATATTTAAATAATAAATTTTGCCCTTTATGTAAGATTTTATAATTATGAGGGGGTTTAGAAAGTATAATTTTTTTCTTAGTCCTTTTAACAATGAAAGGAAGGTAAAAAGGGTTTATAGCTAAATTTCCCAAATAAATAATTCAAAACTTATAACCACTAAGATAGAATTTAAAAATAAAAAATTAAAGAGCTAGAGAGCTAGAGCAAATTGTAGAAGAATTTTCCAAAACCATAAAAGTACATATCATTCCAAATACAAAATAACCAACATTCAACACACGTGAGAGCACACACACAAAAAAAAAAAACTATTCAAAAGCACCAGTGGATACCAGTGAGTATATAAAACAATGTTCATAACAGTGTGAATGAGGCATTAATCAAAACTTTATCTTTTGAACATCTTTGCAAGACAGCAGCAAACCAGAAGAAGGAAGGAGAAAACCAAAGCAGAAAACCAGCAAAACAGAGTAGAAAATCAGAGAAGATGAAGGAGAAGAGAAGAAAACTGGAACCTGGAAGCAGAAGAAAAGAAAATGAACAAAAAAAATGGCCTAACAAAAAAAAAAAAAAAAAATCTGAAACAATGAGCTGGAAGAAGAAGAAGAAAGAAAAGAAGAGGAGAGGAAGAGAAGGAAAGTGAAGCTGTAAGGAGGAGAAAGATAAACATAAGCACCGACTTGGAAGGAGAAACAAAGAAACAGGGGAAAGAAAAATCAAACCCAGCAACTAGAAAGATGAAAAAAGAGGACAAGAAGAAAAAAAAAAAAAGGAGAAGAAAAAGAAGAAAAAGAGGAAGACAAGAAGAATAGGAAAACATACTCAGAATCTGGAGAAGAAGTTGCCACCGGAGAAGAAGTCGACTTTAGGACTTTTCTGTTAGGGTTTTTCTCTATTTGACGTATCAATGATATATATATGCATATATATTTAGAGTGTTTTAATCCAGTGTGGCGGCACATAATTATATTTGAGAACTTTAATCTACTATGATAGCACACAAATTTGCGTCATAGACAAAACATGAAAAAAAAGAGAAAGAAAGTAAAATCAATGGTTAACAAAAGCCAAAAGACAAAAAAATGAATAAAGTGCGCTTTTCTTGTGCCTTAAGTGCTTGATGCGCGTTCCTTGCTGCGCTTCTTTGAATGTGCTGCGCCTGGGCTTGTACAAGTTGCAGAAGCTGTGCCTTTTGCCTTGGCGTGCCTTTTACAACACTGGAGTAAACAAATCACTACCTTGATTGGAAGAGTGCAATGTTTGTAACTTCTAACCAACGGTAGTGATGGTTCCAAGGATCATCAAATTCAATTTAATAGTTTACTTTGTGCTCCACATTGATGTAGAGCATACATGAAGGACGATGAGCTTTCAAATTCCATGTGAGCTATATTCTGGATGTGTTTGTGGAATGGTTGAACACTACTAGTCTTTTGGAGTATTATGATGTGCTGGAGGGAAGGAAAGTGAAGTTGGTGTCTCAAAACCTCAAAGGTCAAGCCTCTGATTTGGTGGAAAGAAGTGCAAATTTGTGGGGAAAGAAGTGGCAAAGTAAAGAATAGAGATTGGGAGAAAATAAAGAAGCAGCTCAACGAGAAATTCTTGCCTTTCCATAACATACAACCTTTGTTGGTTGAAAAGCAACAAAAGAAGAGTGTTTCAAGGTTTGGACATCAATACCATGACATTTACGAATTTTGGTAGCCATTTTATAACTATTTCCAGTAGTATGTGTTTTGAGGAAAAAGTGAAAAAACAAATTTCAAGATTTCAGTTGAATATTTTATTATTATTGGAAGTATTTGTAATTGTACAAAGTTTAATGGCGTACTGTGTAGTGTATCTCCATTTGGTTTTGGATTCTCTATTTAGTTTTGGATTTTGTTAGTCTTGTTCTTGGTTAGAATTAGTTTAGTTTTATTTAGTTTATAAAGTTTAGGGTGTGTGAGGATTAATGAGTATAATAGCACTACCCCACCCCATTGAATCAAACTTTCAGCTAAGATAACCACAATAGTAGTAGTTAATTTCCTAGTTAGTTAGAAACCTTATTATTTTTTGATTCTTTCTTTTGGCCTCTCACTACAAATTGGTAGAAAGGAGAAAATGGACTCTGAGACTACGTTACATGGACTTGGTTAGGAGTGTCAGGTACGGGTATGTATCTTGACTTGGCAAACCTCTAAATGAGGGATATGCGGGTACGTCTAAAAAATATCCAAAAATTAGACACAGGTACATAGATACGGCTAAACATGGATGTATTAAAAAAATATTATGTATTTTTCTGATGACATGGTGGTTCTATTATAATTTCTCCTCCAACCAAAAGTAACACACCCAATAATTTCTCTTCACCACACTACAGCCACTGATCACCCATATTTGAATTGGCATCCCACTAAACATCACTCCAATAATGAAAGTTCTTTATTTTATTTATTTATAATTGAAATATATACCATATATTTTTTTGGGCTTTATTCAAATATATTAAAGTTATTTATTTTATTTATTTTTACGTTTTTGTATAATATGCCTTTTTTTAATGGGCTTTGATTGTAATATAATTAGTATCCAATATTTTTGGAATCTATAGGCCCAATGAAGCCCATTGAACATTTTAACTGAAGCCCATCACCCTAAAGCTAGGTCAAAATAAAATATATATATATATATATATAAAGAAAAGAAAGATAAACACAGCAAATAAATGGGGCAGTTGTGACGTTTCTCTCTCTCTTTGAAGACTGGCTTGAGTCCTTCGACTGCTCTCTTCGTCTGGTCCTTCGACTGCTTCAACTTTCTCTTCTCTCTTCGTTTGTTTGCTTCATCCTCTTTTGAAAGGTATGCACCTTTCTTCTTCTTCTTCTTCTTCTACTAACTTCTCTTCTTCTTCTTCTTCTATCCCATATCTAATTTCAAAAAAAATCATGTTCTTTTTTTTTTCCTCTCAGATCCATATCCTCAGATCTATACTCGTACCCATGTCGTGTTGTGTCGACACGGGTACTTCGCCAAAAGTGACTAGTCCGTGTAACGTAGCTCTGAGAAGATTAGTGTTTCTTTGTGACAACTTTTGTAGTAAACTGCATTGTAGCCTTGTGGGCTTCGTTTTGGAGGAGGTTTGCAGTGAAGGTCTTGCTTGTGGAAGGGAGACATTTGGAAGATTTGAATTTCTCAAAATTGAAGGGGTTGGAGTATGAATTATGTGTTGATCCATAAGGTCGGATGGAGTCGGAAGTAATGTCAGCAATTCATGCTTCTGGGATGCTGGATCGTATGCCTTTTTTATTTTTTGGAGGGTGTTGGTAGACTTGAGTAGGGTACAATCTTGGAGGATGTTGACTTATGTGTTGATTTCCAGCTTTTTGTGCTATTCTTAGATTGGTAGTATGGGGGTCATGAAATATCGGGTGTCAACAAGGATGACAATTACATAAATGGGTGAATCAAAATTTGGGTTATCCAAGAATGGATTAGAGTGGAGGGGACCTAAATGGGTTCTTCTATTTGAAATTCCCTTCGTTGGGGAGGCCAAAAGGGTCTTGGAAGAGAAATAATGGGCTGTCAGCTGAACCATTCTATATAGGGGGTGTTTGGGAAGCAAAAGTTGAGGCTAAAATAGCCTTAAATACAAAAAAAGCCAAAAAGTCACACTAATCCATTGATTTTTTTTAAAAAAAATAAAATTTATAGCCCAGCCTACACTGTCAACGTGACAGTGTAGGGGACAAGTAATGATAGTCCCATCTTTTAGAAGTAAGTGACAATTTTGCCCCTTTAAACCTATTTTGAAAAAATAAAGTTAGGGACAAATTTGTCATTTCAACTTTAAACATCATTTCAAACACATTTTTCAATACACAACTCAAATAAGAATCCATCTTATCTTCCCAAACATAAAAACTAAAATAGCCTACTAAAATAGCCAAAAAGCCAAAAAGCCTCTAAAATAGCCACTTTCCAAACAACCACATAGACTCGTAGGGGTCTGCTAGAGGATGTTACAAACTAGGGTGAGGATCTAATAATACTTTTTGGATGAGAGTGCTATGTCTTCCATTGAACTTGGTGTGCTAAAGGAGGGGGTGTTTGGTGGAAATTATTTTAAGCTAAAAGTTGATAATCAAAAAGCAGAAGCTAAAAGCACCTGTCCCCTAACTTTTGGAAAATCATTGTTTTTCAACTTGTTTAAGCTATTTCTGCTTAATAAGCTATAAACAGAAGTTGCACTAAACAGTTTGACAAAGACTCCCAAATTAAAATAAGCTATAATAATCACCTCTTAGAATCTGTAACAAACAGCCCCAAAGTATTTTGGACCATTAATGATAGGTTTGTGAGGCTTGAGGGTTTAGGACAGTTGCAATTATTGGCATGGACTTTGAGATAATAAGCCTATGGTCTTGGTGGTTTGCTTGGTTGAAGCAGATGGGTGCCATTTTCCACCGTCAACTAGAGTTAACAAAATATTTGGCACTTAGTAGCACAAAGCGGGGGCATATAGAAGTATCTAAAACTGGGAGCACTATGGGAGAGTGTATATATTTTATATATTAAGCATATAAATATATTCTAACAAATTTTTTTTTTCCATCGTAGTTGTAATATATGCGTTAAAATATGACTTATTATTTGAAATTGATGTAAACTACAAAATATCTTTTTAAAGTATAAATAAATACTATGTAAATAGGAAGTACTAGAATGAATTTGAGTTTTTCTCTTTGGTTTCTTTGAGATTTGTATATTTGAGAGGTTTTATCTCAGTTGGGAGCAAGTTTCTTCCTTCACGAGAGTGAGTTTCTTATAGGTTCTTACTTAGGAGTGCAGAATCACATTTCAGGGTAAGAAATCTCACCCATCTGGGAGTTTCCTGCTACTAAGATTTGGCAACTATGGTGGTTGTTTGTAACCAACAAATTTGGAGCTCAAGCCTAATTTAATTGTGAGTACTAAATGTTGGAAGATGTATAATAAGAAAGGAGTTAGAATGTTCAACCTTCGGTGTAGTTTACTCTCATTGTTAAGGGAACATTTTCAAAAACTTGTTGATTGCCGTGGAAGCAATTGCTTTGTTGCTACGGTAGTTAAACTTAACGATATATACATATATTTTCCTGCAGCATTTTTTTTTTTTTATTATTTTCGATTATGATTGTACTTTACTAAAAAGTAAAGCCAATTTAGTACCCATTGGACGGGTTTGGGGGGATAAATTTGTTAAAAACTTGATCTTTGGCATAATTTGCACAAAGTGGCTACGCTTTGATTTGAACTCAAAACCTCAAGATTAGTCGATTGAGATTTAACTACTGAACCAATGGCTCCGTGTGCCACTCTCTCTTTCTAATTATTTTACATTTGAATTGATTAGTATTTACTCTCTCTAATAAAAGCTTATACCAAGTTAAAAGACAAGGTGAGTAAGAGGTTTCTTTATTAGTTAAATGCTGTTTAGTGAACCACATGAATGTCTTAGATGATTGAAAAGGAAGCCAATAGGGGCTTTGTCTATGTATTATGACTTATCAACAATGATTTAGACCACTAAAAAATACACCACTAATAGCACCAATGTATTGGGAATGGCAAAAAAAAAACCAAGGCATAGAAAGTGAGCAGGGCCCATGCCACATCATTAGTGCTCCCCCTAGTGCTCTCTTTTTAGTGCTCCCAAGCATTTTTCTATGACTTATACTCTGTAGCATATGAGCAACAACTTGTTTTGCTGATTAAACTAAGCAGTTTGGATTTTTTAGATTTTTCCTTGTAGTCTATGTAACTTCAATTCATTGTGGCAGGCCGTGGTGGATTTGGTCATGTTGTATTGTGCAAAAATAAGCTAGATGGAAGGCAATATGCTGTTAAGAAGATTCTGTTGAAGGACAAAAGCCCACCGGTGGATGACCGCATACTACGGTAATTATATGCCATCATATTATACAAAACATCAAAAATACACTTACCTTGAAAGAAAAAAGATATGTTATGCTTTTGATGCTCTAATTGTGGTAATATGTGCTTCTCTTGATTTATTTGTTTTACTAATTTATTATCTAGTTTTATCTTGCAGATTAGTAGTTTAATTCAAGTTGGAAGACAAATTATGCATCGCTAGTCCAAAATTTAAGGTCCTATCAATATTTTAAAGGGGTTTTTGTTGAGAAGTCCCTCAATCTCAAGCTTTATTTTAAAGGATAGGTCAAAATAATTTCTTGATAGACCAAGTTTAAAATATGACAATATGACAAGAATACCCTCAAGTAAAATTCACTAGCTTCTTCTCCCACCTCCTCACAGTATCACAACTACTGTGGGCTATTGAAGGCCACCACCCACCGACGGTAACTTCCAGCAACGATAAGTCTTCGGCGACCACCCGGAGCAACCGATGACTCTTCGACAACCATTTTCTAGGAAGAATCTTTGTTGACCATTTCCCTACAACTCTTTAGACTCTTCTCCAATGACTCATCTCTTAACTTGCTTCAGCTTGCCACTACCTCTGGAAACTCTTCCTATCATCACACTATTTCAGTTACAGATTTATATTTAAAAAGACAGTAAAGTTTTATTGTTTGACACATACATTTATACCCCTCAATTTGAGATTTTTAACATTGAAAATTGAAATTATTGTCCTTCAATTTAAAATATTTACATGTCATTTTTAAAATTTCTATATGAAAATGCAGTAAAATTTCACTGTCATACTGAGTAGAGTTTTATTGTCTAAACAACGAACAAATAAAAATCCATGTATCAAATCACATAGAAGTTGTCTTTAAGTTTAGATTAAAACAAATAGGGTATTAAAAAAATGAAAAAAACAAGATATAAATATATATATAAATAGAGAGAGAGAGAGAGAGAGAGAGAGAGAGAGAGTAATGGTCATTGATCTCAAATCTAAGATTTCAAATTTGTTTCGAACCAAAGTCAAATTTCACTGTCCAAAATATTGAACGGTTTTCCATGCATTCAAACCACATAGAAATCATTTTTAAGTTGATCTTTAAACAAACAAGGTACCAAAACTGAATGGGGGGAGAGAGAGAGAGAGATCTGAGGTCACCGGTCAAATCTGAGATGGTGGATGGGGTGAAGATGGTGGTAGATCTAAGATGGTGTACCGGTGAGAGAGAGATATTAGTGATCGGTGTCAAACCATAGATGGGGTGAGTGGCAGTGGCAGACAGTGGAGAGGGTAGAAAGAGAGATATCTGATATTTTGAGAGAATTGAAAGAATTGTATAAGGGGCTTATGGGCAAAAATGTCCGAAATGTCCAAAGCATGTTGAGGTCTACTGTGACAGTCAAAGTGCCATTTGTTTAACAAAGAACCAAGTTCATCATTGCCACACCAAGCACATTGGTGTCTGTTTCCATTTTGTTTGAAAAATTGTGAATCAAGGGGATATTCTACTTCAGAAGTTAGTATGACATATAATTCTATGGATATGCTCAGTAAAATGTTATTTGGGATCAAGTTCCAACATTGTTTGGACTTGGTCAACATCTCTAAGAATTGAGCAACTTTGCTTGCATGGCAGCGTTGATCGATCACTATGTTGGACGGAGAATTGTTGGACGTAGTCAACATCTCTTAGGTGGAGATTTGTTGCTTGTTTGGTCTGATTTATGAAGCCAAGGAAGTCAAATATGGCTGCACATGAAGAAAACAAAGGACACAAAAGTGACTAGAGATTTTGCACGCAGTTTTCAGCCGATCTAGATTTTTGTAGAGTGGCTATAGTTAATGTCCTTATTTTTTGTTGATGGCGGTGCTGACTTTGGCCTTCTTCCCATGCATGTATAAATAGGGAGTATATGGGATGGGTTCAAAGTGCAAAAGCAAAAGTTTGGAATATAAAAGTGTAGTAGAAATCAAAGTATATGTAAGCTAACGAGGGGTGAGGTGAGTGAGAAACACTTTGTAATTTCTTTCCATATAGTGAAATCCGCTGCACGTGGATGTAGTCGGGTTGCCGAACTATGCAAATGTTGTTGTCTTTATTGTGTGTATTGGTGTTTGTTTTTGGGTCTTGGGCACAACATTTCGATCCATGACCATTTCGTGTTGTGTTAACGTATCGTGTCAAAAATTTTCACAATTAGCTAAAATTATCAAGTGTACGAAAAAAATGATTTTTTTTTTCACAAGTTAAATTTAATAAAATCTCTATTGAACGAAATTATTCCCAAGAATATTTGATTTCAACTGAATTTTATTTCGAGTAAATTACCAATAGGTCTTGCTTTTGGGGCTTATTACACATTAAGTTCGATTGATAAATTTGTTAAGTGATAAATTTATCAGTGTCTCTTGTTTTTATGAACAAATTTACAGTGATAAATTTATCAGTTAAGACCTGTAGGTAAATAAATCTAGTTAATAGGACTGATTGGTAACTGTCCCTTTTATTTTCTTAATTTACAAAAACTATATCCTATTATTATACTTTTAACTTGATTAACTCAAATAGTACACACAATATATTATCTTAAATTAAAAACAAAAATAAAACGTATATTAGGCTTAAAATCTTACTTTATATACTTTTTAATAAGTTGGATGGAGTTGCATAAAAGATTAAAATGTCATGTCATCTATAGTAGAAATAATATTAAAATGTGTAACTAATTTTTTATTAAACTGGTTATCCATGTCAACTTTGTGTGATGTAGGTTCGACATTAACCCGTCCTGTTTGATGTTTGTGTTATTGGGTCGTGTCATATGTGCATTCGTGTCGGAAAATGGTCAACCCTGACTTGCTAACTCTATGTATGGTTTAAGTCGTGCTAACATGTCGTGTCAAAAATTTTCACCCTTTAAAAAACTCATCGTTCTGACCAAAACTCCCTTAGTCTTCGTCTTCGTTTTTGGGTGAATAATCTTCGTAATCAATGTGGTTGAGATGGGGGACGTCGGGGAGTAATAGCTAATCTGAGAGTAAAAGGCGTTGAGAGGGAATAAGAGAGAGATGAGGTATGAGACTCAGAGATATGAGAGAGAGGAGAGAGATCATTACAAAACCCAATGGAGAAAAAAGTTTAGGTCAATGGTCAATGTAGAGAAAGATATTGCTGATGTAAAGATAAGGTAGTAGACATATGTGAAGATAAGGTGCAATCCTACTTATTCAATTATACAATGCCATGTGTACAAAATGATGAGTGTAAGCTGAAGAATCTCTTCACAGCTAGTATATATTTTACATCTTAAAAGTGGATATAATCGGTCGGTGTGGGTGGAGTGTATATTTTTTTGTGTTACTTGGGTTACAAGTGTTTTAGCCTGATGCCGACCGCTGCTTTCCATGAAGCTGACTGTTCATGTGTTGGTTGATTCAGTTCGGTTGGTTTGACCAGGTTGGCTTGATTTTTGAACATCCCTACCGAGAGTTTATCTATTTGTTGCTTTACTTCTTGATGTCTGCCATACGTGCTCATTGTTGTTGTTGTGGTGGTGTGGTGGTGGTTGCGGTAGCTGTTGTTATTAGTTCCATGTCTTACTATTTTTTTTTTTTTTTTTTCTGGATATCATTTTTATTTTCTTTTACCCCATTTACTATTACGAGGTACTTAGAGAGGTTGCCACGCTTTCCCGGTTGCAGCATCAGCATGTTGTGCGTTACTATCAGGTATGCACTTGTAAATAGTTTTGTCTCTTCTCTGCGTGTTCTATTTCTATAAATTCAATACATGTTTTTGTTTGAAAATTTTTATTGTTTGGGCTAACCCAAATTCAATATTTGGTAAACAATGTCAGGCATGGTATGAAACAGGATTTGCTGGTTGCTATGCTGATGCCACATGGGGCTCAAGTGCTCCATTGAGCTCCAGTTTTAGTGACAAGGGTGCAAGTTCTGCAGATAATGAGAATAAGCTTGAATCGAAGTACCTTTATATTCAAATGGAATATTGCCCAAGGTAAATTTTCTCGTCTTCCTACTCCATGTTAAATTAATTTGGAACTATCTTTCTGTATATGGCCTTTGGCATCTCTCTTCTATAATTTTCAGACTCCTTTTGCGGTTTGGAGTTCACTGCATAAGATGAATTAATGGAAATTTAATATTCCTACAATTCTTGGGGTGATAAACTCTTAATGTGAATGCGCTCTAGTAGTAGACTAAATGCTAAATTTTTGGATGATTACAGCTTGTTTTTAGCTGCCTTTTGAATTGCTTTTATTCCCCCCCTTCTTTTTTGCTTTCTTTCTTGTTTGTTCCAACTAGAATAAGATAAACAAATGTCAGTTAATAATCCATGTAGAAAAGGTTTGCAATGAACCACACAAAAACAGTTACAGGTCCCAATGATAACCATGACATGAACTTTCTAACTTTTGATGCTTGGGCACAAAAATGATCCAAGGTTAATTTCCTTTCTTCCTCTTTTCGTTCAAATACTTTCTCATGCAGTAATTCATATTTCTCTGTGCATTTATTTTTATGTTTTCTAATTAATTTGGTTATTTCACTTGTTTCCAGGACACTGAGGCAGAAGTTTGAATCATATAATCATTTTGATAAGGAATTGGCATGGCATTTGTTTCGCCAAATTGTAGAAGGCCTGGCAAACATACATGGACAGGGAATCATCCATCGTGACTTGACTCCTAATAATATCTTCTTTGATGCTCGCAATGATATTAAAATTGGGGATTTTGGTCTTGGTACGATGTGCTTTCTATTTTGATAACGATGCTTTTCTAATTATGTCTTTGAGCTGCGTAGTGTTTATTGCTGCATCTGTTGCAAATTCATATTTTGCCAATGTTTCAGAATGCTTTTTGTATCTGAATTGTACGATACTTAGGAGGAGATGCATGGAATTTCATTCAGGAACCAAAGTCACTTAAATGGTTGGGGACCTACAAAAACCATTTTAAAAATGATAGATGTGGTACAACTTGTATAAACTTTCATTTTAATTTTCAGTTACTTTCAGTGGCTTGTAGAATATCTTGAAATGGTTGAAAGCTAGATGGAGGCTGCAGAGGAGCCTTCTTCTTTTCCCTCTTCTTCCATCTTAAGTGCCACTTGGACAGTGTCTGCCATACGGTAAAGCCTGCTAGCAGCCAATCCACAAGAGATTTGCTGATTTGGTGCCTGATGACGGTACATGGAAATCATCACATCCCCATTCCATGGAAACTCGGATCTTGTAGCCAAATTGTAGAATAATCGAGTGTATTCATCTACAAACTTGCTTCCTTGTGTTAACTGAGTGAATTGCTAGTGAGATCGTTGCTTATAGTTCGGTGGAACAAAGGAATGGTTCATTGCAATTTTTATGTCTTCCTAGTTACACATAGTGCGATAATATTCCCGCTGATATTTTGCCCACCAAATCCTAGTTTTTTTTGGCCTTTTGGGCTAAAATAGCACTAAGACAAAAGAGACTAAAATAACAAATAAGACAAAATGTCACATCAAACCCATAATCATTTCACTTTTTCTCTCACAAACATCACATCCAATTATAAAAAAATCCAACTCTCTTTCCAAACACAACTACTTTAGCCTACTAAAATCGCCAAAAACTAAAATAGCCTACTAAAATAGCCAACTTCCAAACGGGGCAGTAATATTCTAACACTCCCCCTTAAGTTGGTGTGTAGATGTCTCTCATGCCTAGTTTGCCAAGAATATTATGAAATATTTTACTTCCCGCCCCCTTTGTGAGGATGTCTGCAAGTTGTTCGCTGAACTTCAAAAGGCATACATATCATACCGTTAGGGAGTTTCTCCTTGACGAAGTGGCGATCAATCTCAACATATTTTGTCTGGTCACATTGAATAGAATTGTGAGCTATGTTGATGGCAGCTTTATTATCACAATATAGCCGCATGGGGTCTGCCTGGCCAATCCCCAAATCACTCAACAATAGCTTGATCCACAAGAGTTCACACACACCTTGAGCCATAGCTCTAAACTCAGCCTCTGCACTCGATCTAGCCACCACATTCTGTTTCTTACTTCTCCAAGTAACAAGATTGCCTTCCATAAAGGTGCAATATCGTGATGTAGATTTCCTATCAGTTATTGACCCTGCCCAATTAACTTCTGTATAAGCTTCTACACGGAGGTGATCATGTTTGAAAAAAAAAAGAAGACCCTTTCTAGGTGAAGATTTCATGTACTTCAGAATTTTCATAGTAGCAGTCAAGTGAATTTCATGAGGAGCACGCATAAACTGGCTAACCACACTTACAACCATAGCAATATCGGGGCGAAAGTGAGACAAGTAAATGAGCTTACCTACTAGTCTCTGATAACTCCCCCTATCAACGGCTGCTCCCCTTTCATCATCACCAAGTTTTTGATTACGTTCCAGTGGAGTATCACAGGCTTTACATCCAAGCATTCTTGTTTCCTTCAATAGGTTAAGCACATATTTTCTTTGTGAGATGAAAATTCCATCATTGGAGCGAGCAATTTCGATTCCCAAAAAGTAATTTAAGTTTTTCAAGTATTTGATTTCAAACTCACTTGCCAAATACCTTTTCAGCAGAGAAATTTCCTCTTCATCATCTCCAGTTACTACTATGCCATCCACATATACAATAAGAGCAATGGTATTACCATGAGGGAAATGCTTAACAAACAGAGTATGATCAACCTGACTCTTTTGAAGCCATATTTCGGCATTGCTTGAGTGAATCTCTCAAACCAGGCTTTAGGAGACTGTTTGAGACCATATAAGTATTCTTGCAGTTGGCACACCTTACCCTTTGTTTGAGGAGCTTCGAAACTAAGGGGAATATCCATATACACCTCTTCTTCTATATCACCACGAAGAAAAGTATTCTTCACATCAAATTGGTGGAGTGGCCAATCTAGATTAGCTACAAGAGAAAGAAGCACTCTGACTGAATTTATTTTTGCAATTGGAGCAAATGTCTCTTAGTAGTCCACTTTATAGGTCTGAGTCAAGCCCTTTGTCATAAGTCTAGCTTTATACCATTCAATTGAACCATCCGCCTTGTGTTTCACTGTGTATATCCATTGGCATCCCACTGTTCGTTTGCTCCTAGGTAACTCAGTCAAATCCCAAGTGCCATTCTTATGAAGTGCTTTCATTTCCTTCACCATGGCCAATTTCTATTTAGGAATAGTAAGAGCATCCTAAAAATGATTAGGTATACTCAAAGAGAGAATTTTTGACACAAAGGCTTTATATGAAGAGGACAAATGAGAATAAAGCACAAAGTTAGATATAGGATGATGAGTACAAGATCTTACACCCTTTCTCTTGGCGATGGGTATATCAAGATCGGTAGGCTCAAACTCAAAGGTGGCAATATCAGGAGTTACAGGATTACCTGGACCTTCATCAAGAGAAGAAGATGGCAGTGATTGATCATAAATGGTCTCTTGTATCTAAGTAACTTTCTGCCTTTCTTTATCCCTGACATAGACTTGTCCTTCTTGGTTCGTGGCTACATTCGATTCTGTATTGCTAGTAATAGGTACCGCTGGTGGTGGTACTGGGCCAAGAACAATAGGAGCAACGAGACTCTCTTCACACTAAGACTCCCCTTGAAGAGGTGATTGGGACACTGGACTAGACAAGAAGTAGGATTGACACTCAAAGAAGGTGACATCCATGGACACAAACCATTTACTAGAGCGAGGATGATACCAATTGTATCTTTTTTGAGTAGGTGAGTAACTCAAGAACACACACTTGAGAGAACGAGGATCCAACTTACCTCGAGAAGGGGAATGATTATGAACAAAACATACACAACCAAAGATTTATGGAGGAATGGAAAGCTGAGACTCAGAACCTAAGAGAACTCGAAGTGGTGCCCTTTTTTGTAACACTTGTGTAGGAAGACGGTTAATGAAATAGGCAGTAGTGAGAACGGCCTCGCCTCAGTAGGCCTGAGGTACGCCCATAGAAACACATACAGTAAGCCATATCAAGGAGATGACGATTCTTGCACTCTGCAATTCCATTTTGTTGAGGGTTGTTAGTGCAAGATCTTTGATGGATGATGGTCATGATTGGAAAAATATCTCGCCAACCTAGAATCAATGTACTTATCCCTATTATCATAACGCAATACTTTGACAACCGCCCCAAATTGGGTACTAATCGTCTTATGGAAGTTTTGAAATATAGAGAAAACCTCACTTTTTTCTTTCATGAGGTACACCCAAGTAGCACGAGAGCGGTTATCTATAAAAGTAACAAACCATCAATGACCCTTCATTGTCATCACACAAGAGGGACTCCAAAATTAGAATGAATTAAAGAAAAAGGAAGTGAGCTTTTATTATTACTAGGAGCAAAAGAAGCTTGGTGTTGTTTGCCAAGTTGGCAAGATTCACAATGAAATTCAGAAACTTTATTCTTGATAAAATCAGAAGGAAATAAATGTCTAAGTAATAAAAAAGATAGATGTCCTAGACGTTGATGTCACAACAATAAATCTTCCTTGGTGGATGGACTGGATGGAATTATGAGTCAGCTTGTTAGTCTAATCTAGTAGATAGAGACCATTTTCTGCTCTACTATTGCCAATCGTCTTCTTTGTGATATGGTCCTAAAAAAGACAAGAATCAGGGGAAAAGGTTACACTATAACTCAAATACCAAGTAAGACGTCTCAATGACAATAGGTTAACAGAAAACTTAGGAATATGTATACCATAAGACAAAGGTAGAGAAGGGGTGGCACTGATTAAACCTTTTGCGGAGATAGAAGAAATAGTATCATCAGTAATCCTAACTTTATCTTGATCAAAGGTTGGTGTATAGTCTAAGAAGAGATCAGAAGACCCAAACATATGATCTGAGGCACTAGAATCAGTAATCCATGACAAGGCCTTATGGGATAGGAAAACACTAGAAGATGAGGTTGAGTTACCCGAACGGGCATACGAAGAAGAAGAAGAAGAAGAAGAAGAAGAAGAAGAAGCACATGGAGGAACAAGAGACCGGCGATCAAGCAGATTGGCCAAATCAAAATTTTGCATAATTGGAGCTGGATCATGTGTCTCTACAGCACTAGATTGATGAGCGTGAGAGTGAGACCCATGTCCTCTCGACTGACTAGAACGGCCGCTTCTATGACCAGAACAATTCCCTCAACCCGCTGATGGATTACCATGAAGCTTCCAACAATTTTCATGGGTATGCCTTGGTCGGTGGTAGTAATCACAGAACAAATTATCCTTCCCTGAAGGATGAGAAGAAGGAAGTGACAAATCTGCCCCATCTCGAAAAGGAGCAGAAAGTAATCTTTGAGCAGTGCATAAGATGGTGGTAAGATAGCAGAACGATGACTCTCCTCATTTTGGGCATAAGCAAAGGCCTCCTGAAGCGATGGAAGAACAACCATGCTAAGGACACAACTCTGGACTGGATCAAACTCCACATAGGCCTTCGAGGAACTTGAAGACCCTCTCTTGTGCAAGTAACTTTCAGGAACCAATTGAGTCAACTTTGCAGATGGGCTTGTAATTCAGAGGATGATCTAGGTGTTTTGAACCATTAGTCAGAAAGGTGTAGTACTGAAAAATTGTCTGCTCCCCCTGTACTGAGTGTTCAATAGACCGGCACAACTCAAATGGTTGAGAAAAATTTCCCTTTTGGGAACATGTTGCAAATATGCCTCCCAAACATCCTGGGCAGTCTCCATGGATAAGTAATCTTCATCAATCTTAGGGACTATGGAATGAATGAGTCACCTCATGATCAAAGAGTTGGTAATCTCCCATTGATCATAACTAGGATCAGTAATATTTGGTGATTGCCCCATCAACATATCCCATCTTCTTCCTACTCTTCAGAAAAAGTGTCAACTGTGACCAAGTAAGATAATTCTGGCCATTAAATGGAGAGCTAGTGATTTTAAGGCTAGGATTGATGTTCTCAAAAGTAGTGGTTATAATAGGACTTTCCGCTTTAGGTGCCTGAGAACTAATGGTGGATTCACTATTTTCAGCCATCTCAATATACTTATTAGTGTGGTAGGTAAATGTGAGTGTGTTAGGTGAGTAGATAGTGGAAATATATAGTGGTAGATAGTGGAAATATATAATATGTAAGTGGTATATAATGGGTTTAATGGGTTATGATGATGTTTGTAATATCTCCTATATAAGGAGTGTCATTTGGTCTTGTAAAATGTGTATATTGATATAGATCAATGAATAATATCAATACATTAATTTCCTTCATGGTATCAGAGCTATAGGTTAAGCTCTTGGTGTTCTTCGCCTTACCGGCGGGCGGCAACCTTGCCTTGGCCGTCCGCCGGACCTTAACCTATTCCGCTTATTTTCTACACATACCTTCATCATCGCCCAAGCATTGCTCCTCAAGCTTCGTTTTTAAGCGAGCGGTGATCTTTCAACTTTGGCAGCACCAACTATTAGTAGTAGTCTCTGGAATCTAGCCATTGCTACCTCTTTTTCCTTGGTTGAAATCGCCTGGTTTCTTCGCGATCATTAACAGTGTCACAAATCTCTTCCTCAAGCTTCTTGTTTAAGCAGATTACCATTCAACTTATTCTTTGGGAGCAGAAGAATGGGATGTGAATCTATAAAGAAAGATGTTATCTTCAACAAAATGGGCTTGGATGGTACCATCCTATTTGTTGGAGAATCATTTGCACGTATTTGTCGCCGAGGATCTGCAGAGCGTCGTTAAGTCAAGTGATCCCACATATTCTTAGACATGTACGTAGCATCCTATTGTCAAATCTTGATGTGGTTGTTAGAAAAGTCTTTGAGACAAACCACGGTTCTCGCTTTTGGTTGAAGTTGATGGAGGCAATTAAAGACCCCTATCTTTGTGGAAAGATTATGCGAGCAGCTATTACATCGATTAGCGATTGAATGTGTAACGATGTTGAAGCTTATTGGATTCTTTGGATATTGTTCCATCAGTTTATGAACATCGAGACTCCTTTCAGTCCATGTTTGTTGAAAAATTTACGCTCTGGAAAGTATTTCTGTCTATTGCCCGAGGTGGATCCTTCAATTTTGTTCTTGAATTACCTCGATGTCGCTGCTTTGCCAACAAAAGCACATAATGCTCGTCATCTCTTAGACACAAAGACAAAGATCTTGCGATGGTATGGTCCAAAAGAGAGTTTGTGCAATTAGCCCGTGGAGCGAAGCTTATTATTTCAGCTTCTTTCTTGCCAGATTCGCTCCATTTCATGTCCCTCTAGCTGCACATCATTGTTAGTATTGCACGATGATCCTTCCACGACATTTATGCATGCTTTGGTTTTGTTTATCATCGAGAACCGTGGTTACGCCATGACTACGACTGATTCAGGAATTTCTGGTTTACTCCACCTGTAGCATATGTGAGCTGGCCCCAACATCTTATTGTTTTCTATAATGTCCAACCCACTCACATATACCCTACACAACCTTTCCACCACCATTTCCTATATAAGTCACATGGCCCCTCACTCTCTCTATCATATTTTCCATTCTTTATTTTCCACCGCCCAACTTTTTATCTTTAAAAAAAAAAAAAAAAAAAAAAAAAAAAATTTCATTTTATCCAATTGCTTTTTCTGCTCCGTCCTGTACCTTCATGCCATCTGCATTTGCACAACAAACTCATTTTATTCATGTCGGGGATCAAACCCGATCACCATTTTACAACAAAAAAAAAAAAAAAAAAAACAAACAAACAAACAACCGGCCTCACTTCTTCGCCTCTTCAGCTGTTCTTTTCTTCTTGCCTTTGTCTTGGGCGTCCCTTGCAGTCTTTGCCCGTGTTTCCACGCCGAAAGCACGTTCACTTCGTTGCTCCTCAACTGTCACATATGGCGAGCCTCCAAATCGAGCATCACGGTGGCCTTCCGCTTGACTCTTTGTTCTCGGCCTTGACACATATCTCGCTCGCATCCGTATACATCTGTTGGAGCAGAGCAGTTGGCTTTTACCTGCACCTCGGTTGTTCTACTCAAGCCGTGCGACAGGTTGTTGACCGCATCATGGTCTCAACACATGACCTTAATGTATAATAATTGGCCTCAATATCCGATTGAGCACCATTATCTCGCTTAATCGCCACCATCGGATAGTTCAACGGCGAAAACCGGGGGCTTGGTCGAGGCGATTAGTTGCCAGGCAATCGCCGGTTATCTCTCTGTGCACTCATTGAGGTCGGAAAGAGAGTGGCGGAACCGGGAAGAAGAGGCTATGTTCTGGGTAGCGGACCGGGAAGAAGAAGCCATTTTCTGGGCAGAAGTGTTACAGAGTATCTCTCTCAGCAAAATGAAGAGGTTTTCAGAGGTTTTTTTCAGCAGATGTTTTGTTTTGCATAAGTGGCAGCCTCGCCTTGGTATAAATAGGCAAGGCAGACACGCGTATCATGCGCCTCTCAACGCCAGACGACAAATCGGCGCGGCTTTTGATGGCTGTCGGGCACACCTTTTGATGGCACGCCTTTTGATGGCGCGCCTTTTGATGGCTCGACTTTTGATGGCTGTCGGGCACACCTTTTGATGGCACGCCTTTTGATAAGATTGGGCACGCCTTTTGAGGGTGCAACTTTTATGGGTCCGACAAGACTCTGTAAACTGTCCCGACTTTGATTCCGGTTAGCTTCTATAAGGGTCCGACAAGACTCTGTAAACTGTCCCGACTTTGATTTCGGTTAGCTCCTATATGGGTCCGACAAGACTCTGTAAACTGTCCCGACATTGATTCCGGTTAGCTCTTATATGGGTCCGACAAGACTCGGTAAACTGTTCCGACATTGATTTCGGTTCTTTTCTACAACGGTCCGACATGACCCAGTAAACTGTTTTCTACAACGGTCCGACATGACCCAGTAAACTGTTTTCTACAACGGTCCGACATGACCCCGTAAACTGTTTTCTACAACGGTCCAACATGACCCCATAAACTGTCTTCTACAACGGTCCGACAAGACCCCGTAAACTGTCACCTACATGGGTCCAGCAAGACTCCGTAAACTGTATTCTACATCGGTCTGCCATAACCATATGGTCTTCTACAACGGTCTGATACGACCATACAGTGTCTCCTATCCACTTTTATTTTATTTGTCAGATTATTTTCCTGTTTTGTTACTTTCTCTTCAAATTCAAGTTGGTTAGTACCTACCCTCCTTGAGTTTGAGGGGGGCTATTAGTGTGGTAGGTAAATGTGAGTGTGTTAGGTGAGTAGATAGTGGAAATATATAGTGGTAGATAGTGGAAATATATAATATGTAAGTGGTATATAATGGGTTTAATGGGTTATGATGATGTTTGTAATATCTCCTATATAAGGAGTGTCATTTGGTCTTGTAAAATGTGTATATTGATATAGATCAATGAATAATATCAATACATTAATTTCCTTCAATACTACTATCCAAACAACAGCCTGCAATAATCACTACTACTGGAAGAGGGAAAAAACGGAATCAAAGCACAGATAATCATCCACAAACCATGGAGGGAGCAATACAATCAGTCAAAGCTGAGCAATGGGGCCATAAAGTGACCCAAAAATAACAGAAGTATGGGAGAATTAAAAAAAATTCAATCAAAACAGCAGGCTACGAATCCCAATCAAAAGAAAAACTGTAGCAAGGAAGAGAATGAAGGCTGAGGGTTCAATCAATGCATGGGCTGGATTCGATGCACTTATCTGATTAAGAGAGAGTCTCGAACAAACAAGATGGACTGGTCAGTGGCTGGACCAAGCCCTGAAGCAGCCGACAGAGAAAGGCTATCGGGCAAGACCGAGGCGTGGAATGGCCTGTGCCATGGCTGGGGGACAGCCTACAAGTGCCGACAGGGCTGCTAGATGTAAAAGGGGGCTGCTGTCAGTGCTCCTGGGTGAAAAAGGGACTGCCGGCAGTGTTGCTGGACAGATGGGTGATGCCGACAGAAGAGGAGAAGAGGAAAGGAGGGGTGGGCTAGGGGTTTTGGCTTTGATACCATGTTTGTTTGAGAGAAGAATAAACTTAGGGAATGATGTGACAATCATCCTCTTTTATATTGATAACACGTAGCTTACAATGGAAGTCTTAATGCACAAATAAGGAAAGTTCATAATAAGGAAATTACAGCTAGATCAAATCATAACGTAATATTCTAACAGGGGCGTGTTTTATAAATGGTATAGGGCTTGTGAGGCACTGTAATGTGTTGGGGAATAGGCTGATTTCTGGGTTTTAGGGTTTTCAGCTTTTAAAGTGGGTAATAGAGTTTGGTGTCACGACTCCATCCTGTCCCCGAACGAGATACTGTGGTGACCGGCCGGTAGTCATAGACTGACGAATGCCTAACTAAACATAGCAAGTTGGACTCGTGATAATTGGGATAAAATTTGTTTTAAGTAGCGGAAGTCATTTGTTTATTTGAATTAGTCCATTTGAAACATCTATTCAGAGCAATACATTACTATATGAAATGAAGCACGCAATGGTTTCACTAACTTGTGTCAACATTACACAAGTATACAAAGCTTACAAAGTACAACCTACTACAACAGAATCTATTCTCCTTCTTGAGCTAACATATTACAAGACCTTCTAAACTTTCACAAGCATGACCTGCAGATAGATTACATTACTCAAACTATGATCTCTTCAATCCCGGCTTTCTTCTTCAGCTACATACATATACGAGAGAGGGGTGAGTCAAAGCCCAGCGAATAATATTATAGTAAAGTGGTAAATGAATCTCATCAACAAGTTTTACAAAGCATAATTATCTATCTTAGTTCGAGAGAATTCAAGAGCTATGCATTTCAAAGTAAGATAATCAAAACATAATAGCAATGTACAATCCATAGGTGCAAGACAAGACAAGCATATAATTGGTCCTTACACCGATTAGACGAACCCACCCTCGGGTGGCAAGCTAGATCTCAAAAATCATGCTACTAGCATATTAAGGTCCCCTAGTAACCAGGACCATTCCGAGGATGCCATCTAATACATTGATATGAAGGTATAGGATATTCATTCATTCTGAAACAAAACTAAGTTTTCTCAAAGTATGATACATTCTTGAGTTTCAAAACAAGCTTTTTATTTTTAAACATAACTTTACAATAATATTACTCACTAATGATGACACAGTGGAATATCCACAAAACTAGATATCGTTCTAGTAGACGAAGACTCTTGAATCCACAAGGAAAACAAAGTAACTTAAAAATTATATTGATGGAGAATGCCTTTGCCTCTAGGCTTACATAACTATTTATACTAGATAAAGTCTTGGTCACCAAGCATAATTAGAGACGAAGTAATATAAATAAATAAAAACTAATTTACTTGGATAGTACTAGTCTTGGTCACCAAGTATACTTGGAGACCAAATAATTATATATATATATATAAAAGAGTAACTAGTTAGGATATTCCTTGGTCACCAAGGAAATTAGATTCTATAATAAAAATTCTTGGTGGCCAAGTAAAAATTATCCAAATTTATCATTTCCCTCAAGAAATCTGCAGCCACTTGTTCTACATCAAATGACTCTTAGGAATGGGGATAGTCTGCAAGGCTTTGACCTACACAAATGAAAATGCAAGCATTTGTGAAACACGACTCAAATTGATGCGTTACTACTCTTTTTGGCGTCCAATTCTAGTGTTCTAGCTTAGGTTTACATTACTTTCTTTAGCTATACACTTCTAGGTCAATTTTAAAGTCTTATTCCAGTTCATTTCAAGTTCCAATTAGGCAAAATGAGGCCCGACGAACCAAAAGGGTGAAAAAGGAGCAAAATTGGCCAAATGCCCTGTGTGCTACATGTGCAGATTATTCAAGCAGTCCCCTTAGAGGTCTGGCTGCACGTGCGGAGGTTTGGCCACAGGTGCAACAGATTTTTTGGTCTAATTTCAAATGGGCATATCTTTTTCCTTTGAAGTCAGTTTTCGGCAAATCTTATCTCTAAACTAAAGCCCCTAAAGTCTAGCTTCTAATAGTGGTGGTATTACATCCAAATTCCAAATATAAAGGGAGATATGGTTGAATTAGTGATAGCTGCGCACTTGCTCTTAATCATTTCTAGTCAATTTCTTTCCTAATTTACTCTTTTTCAGTCTTTCTTTCATTCCTTTCATTCAATCTTCAATTAAACCTTGCTTAGCTTTATTTTTTGTTGGTTAAGATGATTATCATGTGAAAGAGGATGGAGAATCTTACCTTTTGATGATTTTTAGTTGATTTTTGAGCTAGGATTTGAGCCCTCTTTTTTGCTGCTGCTGCTGCTTCTTCTTTCTATCTTATTTTCTTCTCTCTTCTTCTCTAGGTCCAAGAGAAAATTCTCTTTCTTCTCTCTCATTTTTGTATTTTATATTAGAGAGACACTTGTCTCAATTTGGCTTATCATCATCTACTAGCTTTCATAATCTCTCATTAGCTTAGCTAATCAAGTTTAGTATCTAATCATCATTAACTTAATTAATCACGCTTAGGCCTAATTAGGCCTACTTAGTTAGTGCTAATCCTGATTAAGTTTTGGTACAATGTGTAGGAAAGCTCTATTCATTAAACCTAAGTCATTCAACACCTTGACTAGGCTTTCGGATTTTTATGGTACTTCATATTCAATTTCGAAACCATTCCCCTAACTCCTTGTTCAAGTATTTCTACTTCTATGTCTTTTGTCGAGGCCTGCCCTTCACTTCTATTTTCTCTATTCCTATGACTTGCGCCTCTTAAGTTCTCTGACTATTGCATTTATCTTCTAAGTTGTTATCCTAGCGATTCATATTCCTATCTCAAATGCAATCTAAGGTAATTGAACAAGGTTAAGTGTTTGGTCGTATCACGTAAGAATGCTCCCTGTGTGGTGTATGTACTTATCCTCTTAAGTTCAAAAGAAGCTTACTCCCTAATTCTCAACACAATCTAAGGAATTAGCAGTCTCGAAGTTTTCTAATTGTACCTTGTGTTTTCAAAGTTGGCATCTAAGCAATTCATGTCGCTATTTCTCATTGAATACAAGACAACTAAACAAGGACAAGGTATGATTTTGTAGTGCAAGAAGGCCTTGAGTATTACACACATTAGTTTTCTTAGTCCAGGAGGGGCTACTCTTGACAATAACCATGAAATCTAGGTGTCTTAAAACTTTGTAATTATTCATTTCTAAGCTTTACTTTAAGTATTTTGTTTTGTGTAATGAGATTGCTAATTTGACTTGGGGGCATTCAGAGATGGATATGGATGTGGTCATGGAATATGACATTTTCGGTTGTTACAGGTTGGGTCTAAGGTTAACCAACGGATTGGAATTACTTGGGTTTAGGGTTATAAGGATATTCGGCGGGTTAGGTGTTACATCTTCTCAGTCCTATACTGCATGAGAGAAAGCAACGACAAGCCTTTGGGTTTCTTAGACGACAACTACTAGCTACGATGGTCGACAGGAAGTTGACTTGACTAGTCGACGATGAAGATGTGAACAACGGCGATTGTTGATGTTGTTGACTACGGGGGCTTTTGCCTCGATACGAAATTAATGGGGAATGCTATGGGAGGAGAGAGGAGGAAGACACACACGGCCATGGCCTTACAATCAATAATTTTAATTCCAAACTGATCATTACAGTGTCAAAACCCTAATATATATAGGACCAAAAACCTAATCTAATTTGGATGCTTTTCCAAATATTATTTGGAAAACAAAATACAAAATATTAGGTAATTAAGCCTAACTAAATAATAATAATAATAACTACCAATTACATTTATGATATCAAAAAGCCTTTGGGCCTATAGGCTTCACTGTAGGCTTTCAAACACGATAATTGGCCTCTAACTAGCCAAGGGCTGTGCCATCAAAATGTGGATGACATTTATATAGTTTGAGGCATAATGGAACATGAGATATCCACGAGTCATAGAACATTTTGTTATTGTGTTTACATAACAGAAGTTCAAAAATAGTTGTACTAAAATTAAAACCAAGATATATCACCACTCACTTCTAACCCCACTTTGGCAAAAAAAAAAAGAAAAAAAAGAAAAAAGAAAAAAAGAAAGAAAAGTCTGTTAATACAGAAATGAAGTTTGCACTTAAGAAGATGAAATTGAGTAAGGCTTTAGGACCCAATGATATACCTATTGAAGCATTGAAATGTTTGGGTAAGAAGGGGCTTGTTTGGTAGACTAGGTTATTTAGCAAGATTTTGTTGATTAAGAAATGTCTGAGGAGTGGAGAAAGAGTATTTTAGTGCCAATATATAAGAATAAAGGAGATGTCCAGAATTGCAACAACTACAGAGGAATCAAGTTAATGTGTCACACGATGAAAGTGTGGGAGAGAGTAATAGAACGTCGATTGCGAGATATAACAGAGGTGTCAGAGAATCAATTTGGGTTTATTCTTGGTAGGTTAACAATGGAAGCGATTTATCTTTTGAGAAGAGTAATAGAAAAGTATAGAGAAAAGAAAAGAGACATTCATATGGTTTTATCGATCTTGAAAAAGCATATGATAGAATACTTCGGGATATAATCTGATCGGTGTTAGGGAAGAAATGGGTGACAAAAGGGATATGTATGAAGGTGTGGTGACCACTATTAGATTGTCTACTGGAGAGACGAGTGAATTTTCAATTATTGTAAGGTTACACCAAGGATCAACCTTAAGGCCTCGTTTGGGAAGCGGCCGGTTTAGCCAAAAAGTTACTAAAAAAACCAAAAAGCCAACAACCCATACCAAAAAGTCAAAGATTTTGTTCTCTTTACTTTTTGCACATCTTTTCGTA